>KV453841.1:0-576142 GCA_001661475.1 Tortispora caseinolytica NRRL Y-17796
CGAGGGTTTTATACATACTTGAACCTTATCTCCGGGATTTGTCACGTGACCGGATTTAAGGGATTAGGGTGGCACAAACCTTAATGCCGTTTTTCGTCTGTTATCCCAAATAGGCAATTTGACATAACTCAATCTTATCTCATACAATCTCCGCTATCGCCGAGATTGTTACTCCACTTTCATCCGAACCTCTTTAAAAGCCATCTCATCCCTTCTTACCCCCACCTATCTCCTCTTTCCTTTAATATACACATCCCTTAACACCTTCTGTCTTTATATTCTCTCTTCCATATTCACTGAAGGGGGTAATCCCCCTTCAGTCCCACTATCCTCTCATCTTCCTTCCTTCCTTCCTTCCTTTCTTCCTTCTTCCCTTCTTCCTTCCCTTCTTCCTTCTCCACAACTATACCACCTCTCACTCTATCATATCCCTCCAAACAACCTCTCCTATCCCTTCTCTCTCCTCTTCTTCCTCCTCCTCTACCCCTCTCGTCCTCCAAATCAATCCTCTCTCTCTCTCTCTCTCTCTCTCTCTCTCACTCACTCTCACTCACTCTCATCTCCAATCTCCACCCCAATCAATCCTTTCTATCACCTTTCATATCACAATCTTCTCTTCTCTCATTTACTCTCCCTTCTCCATTCCCTATTGTCCTCCATCTCTTTCCTACCTCTTTCTTTCTTTCCTCCCCCCATCACCACTCCCAATCCCCGGAATTCCACCTAACGCTACCTATCAACCTACCCCAACTCCCCAACCCGGGCTCGAACTATCAATTTATAACTACAACAAAAAACTAGATCGGGAGCGAGAAAATAATATCAAAATTGCCCACCAGGCTCCCACTGTACAACACAAATCGCAACGGCGTCCACCCCGCGTTCAACCCCTTGTTTACAGGCCATATCGCTAACCTGTTATACTGCCAATCTCCCCATCCCCCGCTTCCAATTCCCGTCATATTCCCGCACATCATCGCCCCTTCACCCCCGTACACATATCCTATGCTCAACATTCCGGGCAAGGAGACGTACCGTAGCACGTTTGATCCAGAAACATACATCAGCACCTCTGTCACTGTATAGAAACTACCGCTGAAACTTATGCCGTTAAGACCAACCGACACATCAATATCCCACGAATCCATCACCCGGTACGCTCCATTGGCCACCTGCGTTTCATTGTACTCCAGAAGATTCACTGCATAGCCTCGCGCCACCGCCGTTTGTGACGGTTCGCACTGGCACGCGTCCGACATCACTCCGCAGCTGCTGCTGCTTGAAACCCAAGAACTCGACTGAACAGAGCTCGATCCACTTAAACTGATACTCGAACTCGCACTGGTACTGGAGCTCGCACTAGAATTGAAAACTGCACTGGAACTGGCACTGGAACTGGCACTGGAACTGGCACTGGAACTGGCACTGGAACTGGCACTGGAACTGGCACTGGAACTGGCACTGGAACTGGCACTGGAACTGGAACTGGCACTGGAACTGGCACTGGAACTAGCACTGGAACTGGCACTGGCACTGGCACTGACAACCGACGTCACACTTACAGTGGAACTGACACTCGAGCTCCTATCCTCGCAGGCTGACACCCCCAGTACCAAAGACACCCCATCAAGACCGACTGCTACTCTGCTATCCTGACCCTTACGGCCGCCTGCCACAACCACAACACGTACAGGCGTCCACCCACTCACCGCCCGGTTTACCGTCTCGCCGTAAACTGACCCACCCGTTCCGATCACACCGATATCCCCGCACGTCATCCCGCGCTCGCCGAGAAACACGACCGCAGACCCGCCGCTGACAGACCTGATAGCCCCGTCCTCCATGTAGAACATCACCTCCACCAGTCCCGTGTAGCCCTCCACTGAGATCCCGTCGCCTGTTACTTCTGCAGTTAAAGCCACTTTCCGGCCGGCCCTGTACTTGCCCGCCGCAATCGCCTCGAAACTCTCGTCGAACGCATCATAGCCCGCCGCATACACGCCTTCACTGTACGGCGGCCGCGAAGCGCACACCGACAGAGCACCGTCCGTTGACGTCGGCGCTACTGGCACTACCGTCACCACCGGCACCTCAATCCGCACACCGTCCCTGACGACCACCGACGTCCCGATCTCCTCGTAGTAGCCCCACACGTGCTGCTCATTGACCGCGCTCGCAATGTAGCTTACCGTTGTTGCCACGCACTGCTGGCAGTACCACCCGCTGACCGTTGCAACCACCGTGCCGCATGTGCCGTCGAACGCAGTCACCACCCCCGATGACCTAGCAAAAACTCGTCCATAAACTGTCGTCGTTTCCACTGGCGGTTCGCACAAAAACGTCTTCACTTCTGTAGTCGTGCTCATGTTGTTGTCGGTTGGCAACTGTCATTGATAGCGAATAAGTCGCCAGCGTTAGCGAGCCGGACCAATTTGCCAGACTCTGACCGCCCTAAACTATAAACATTCAACCCATCTAGCTACCGCGCTAATTAGTCAGTACCAATGCAAACCATACATATTAGCATTAAACCAACAGCTGATATCGAACGCCAAACCTGCGCAGCATTCGGACACATCTTTTGCACTAAGTCCCAACCACACGCTCGTCACACACACCACGGTAGATATCTGCTAGACCTTGCATGATTCCTTACATTATAGCTGTATACTAAAAGTTCCAATGCCTGGAAATCAAGCAATCTCTGAGTATCTCTATTTCGAGAACAGCGCAAAAGTGCATTCGCCTCAAGCGACGGCCTCAAGTTGACCGTGCCGTAAAGTTAAATCTGCGTGACGAATCGACAACCTTATCAAATGTAATAATGCATTACCAGTCACAACTTTTACAGGCATCTGCCATTAACTACTCGGTCAATCTTCCACAGGCTATTAATGAGTTCGCTAAGCAATTCTCCCCCAGATCCAACCACGTCTATGTCCTCTTGTTACATTATCAATCATCGTTGGTCCGCATTGCTGACAGTATTAGTTGTGGACTGTCGTAGCGAGCGACATACGGCACGAGCCGTAATACGCCGTAACCTCCCAAAACTACTGCCAAGAACACGCCATTAAACCGTGCTGTTGTCGACAGGCGGACCGGAGAGAAACGTCCTTGCTTCAGCCACGGTCTTCGTCTTGTGCTGAAAGTATAATCACACCTTCAACCTGGTGTGTAACAGACTGCTGCTCGTAGAGTCACGCTCTGATCGCAGCACAACTTTTCGGAACAATTCAGCAAACAGCAGATAACCAACAACGGAAAGACTTAGCAGAGAAGCTAGCTTGCGTTTCCAATATTCCTCAAGAATTGCATCCCCATTCTTGAGGCTGTCCACTCGTCGAGAATAAAGCTTTTTGAGGCACAAAGTTCCACTTTCGGAACTAATTTCTAGATGCAAGCCTGTAAAGCCACTTATAGCTCTACGATTAATAATCGGCCGTTGTTTCCACAAAACACAGGATCGGTCACTCAAATAAAGCTCTTAAGAAATCGTCAAAAACTGTACATGGTTGCTATGCTTATCCAGTTAATCTGTACCTTCAAGAACACTAAACGACGTCAATTCAATGTAAAACTTTATATGACAATAAAAATACACATTTTATAATGTTTTAGTAACAACCGGAACGAGCTATTCGAAGTTCACTATGAATGTTAGTTGACGTGATGTTGTTGACGTGATGTTGTTGTTGTTGTACTAGTACTTTTATAGCCTCAGCCCGGAGCCTTGTGTTTAGCATAGCAACATCAAGGAACCTCTGTCAACAGCAACAACGAAGTGGTCACCAACGGAGGCCGTATGATTGCTGCTTCAGCTGTATCAGACTCATTAGAAGGTGCAGTTGCCGCCGCATACAAGGGCGTAGATGCTGTCTCGTTCAAGGGCAAGTAGGACAGAACCGATATTGCGCACCGTGCATTCCGCGATGCTAACAAAGCGGCTGAAGGACTCACTTACGCTACTGCCGGTGTATCTGTAGCTGGAGGCAACGAGCTGATTCAGACAAAATCAAAGCTATTGTGAGGTCTCCGAAAACTCCTTGTACAGATTCGGATATTGGAAAGTTCGGCGGTCTTTTTGATCTTAACGCCGAAGGGTTTGTAGACCCGCTTTTATTCACCACAACTGACGGTGTGGGCTCTAAGCTCATGCCTGCTACAGCGATGAACAAGCACAGCACGATTAGATTTTGATCTTTTGGTCATGATGAGAATGATCTCTTTGTGCAAGGAGCTGAGCCTTTGACGTTCTTGGATTACTTTGCATGCTCAAAACTCGACATTCGAATAGCCCGTGACTTTGTTTTCGGAGTCGCCGAGGGCTGCAAAATGGCTGGATGAGCTTTAGTAGACGGTGAAACATCAAAAATGCCTGGGTTATATCATCCCGATGAATATGACACTAATGGCTCTGCCGTTGGAGCTGTAGCCAAAGACGCGATTCTGCCGCAAAAGGACGCCATGAAAGCCGGTGACGTTCTTTTAGGTCTAGGATCCGATGGCGTACATTCTAATGGATTCTCATTAGTACGAAAGATTGTCGAAAGATCAGGACTCTCTTACACATCACCGGCTCCTTTTGACCCTAAAAAGCTGCTTGGAGATGTGCTGCTCACACCTACTCGCAATATGTCAAGCCGGTGCTCAAAGCTGTCAAGGCAGGAAAGGTTTCAGGGCTTTCATGCATTACAGGAGGCGGCCTTTTGGGAAATTACTAAGAGCCTTGCCTAGCCATCTAGCTGCGATATTGGATGCCACAAGCTGGCCACGTTTGCCTATGTTCGATTGGCGACAAAAGACCGGTAACGGGCCTGTGGATGACATGAGTCTGACATTTAATAACGGCATAGGCATGGTGTGCATTGTGCCAGCAGAAGCAGCGGATGAAATAAGCGCAATTTTTCAGTCAGAAGACGAGAAAGTGTATACTATTGGAACATTGAATAACAAGTCCAAGGAATCTGTAATTGTCAAAAACAGTCTACTTGGGCTTACAATCAGTTATATTTGGAAGTTCATACGGTAGACTATATACTTAATAATATGTCCTATATATCTGAACATATAATATACACGAAGTCACATTCTTCAGTAGCATATTCACAGAGTAACAGACATATCAGTCACTAAACTTTTTTTGGAACCGGTATAACATCAGAAGACCCCCGAACAACAATATTGGCATCAAAGGTCAGTTCAGTTGAAGAGTCAACTGCAATACTGCTAACACCTGCCACACCTTCAGCTATATGCTGCACTGACACATAACGCAAAGGATACCATGCATTAGCTTCCATAAGAATATCAAGTGTGCTAGTCCCGGATCCATATAATAATGTGGCTAGGTAACTCATACTTTTGGCCGTATTTCTACCACCTTCTCCGATTTCGCTCATATCGTTGCACGACATAGCTGATCCTCCTAGGTATAGGTAACTGTCCACTTGTACCAGCGGACCCACCAGACCAGCATTTGCAGTGCTATCCACCTTAAAAGTGTGTCTTTCCTCATCAGCTTTGACATAGACCAGAGTTTCATATATTGTAGCTGTAGCTGCTTTTCCCTCAGCTATAAGAGCTGGAAATTCGCCGGTATATTTCAACGACTTGGAACCAACGTCAAGGCTCCCCTTAGTAGCTCTTAAATCCCTGTATAATCCGTTAGCAAAATATGAATCGTCCCATTCCATGTATGTTGCGGAATAAGTCGCCAAGAAACCCACGCCTTCATCGTAGTCCACTGAGCTGCACGTGCTCTCGGATGACGAGCTAGAGCTAGAACTGGAGCTAGAGCTGGAGCTAGAACTGGAGCTAGAGCTAGAGCTAGAACTGGAGCTAGAGCTAGAGCTAGAACTAGAGCTAGAGCTAGAGCTAGAGCTAGAGCTAGAGCTAGAGCTAGAGCTAGAGCTAGAGCTGGAACTAGAACTCGAACTGGAGCTAGAGCTAGAGCTAGAACTAGAGCTAGAGCTAGAGCTAGAGCTAGAGCTAGAGCTAGAGCTAGAGCTAGAGCTAGAGCTAGAGCTGGAACTAGAACTCGAACTCGAACTAGAGCTAGAGCTGGGACTAGAACTCGAACTAGAACTCGAACTAGAGCTGGAGCTGGAGCTAGAGCTAGAGCTGGAACTAGAACTCGAACTCGAACTAGAGCTAGAGCTGGGACTAGAACTCGAACTAGAGCTATAGCTGGAGCTAGAGTCGGAGCTGGAGCTAGAGTCGGAGCTGAAGCTAAATGTACTAGAGTCACTTCCTGTAGAGGCAGTAGGAGACATGTATTCGCTAGATGCACTGGAGAAACTGCCAGTAGAGACATCAGAGACATCAGAAGCTGTGTATGTTTCACTGCTATGATCATTAGTCACACTGATGCTACTCAACACACTGGAAGAGCTACCTAGCGAAGACACGCTTAACGTCGAAGAGCTGCTGACATCCACGCCAACATGAGAGCCCCGGTAGCTGAACTGCGTCTCGTTCCGCCCAGATCCCTCCAAAACGACAGATACAGAGAAGTCTGCAGATACCCCACTATTCATCACCACGTACCTCACAGGAACGTACAGTACGCTTCCCGGGAACGAATACACATCTGTCCACGATCCACCATCGTCCCGCTTCATTCCTCCACTGCTCTGCCAGCTGTTCTTTACCATGTCCCCGACATTTCCAATCTGGGTGATATTTGAACACTCCATCGCACTCGCTCCTACAAACACATACGCAGTGTTCGCCTCCGACGACCCATCCACTGCAATGCGTTCGATTTCTAATGAGCCAGGGTAGCTCAGGTAGTACATAATTTCGACCAGCGGCGCCTCAATTTCGCCCGACTTGCCGCTCAATGTGACATCGATTGCACCATGAGCCAGGGTGTAGCTCGTATCATTCAAGTCGAACTGCTCGGCTTCGCGATACGCGCCCGACGCATAGTACGCATCGTCAGCGTGCATGTCCGCTCCCAGATACCCGACAACGTATGCCACTCCCGATGAGTATGGTGGTGTTTGAGCACATTCCAGTGCTGCACTGGATACCGCACCCGGTCCGCTGGAGGCGCTCAATGTGCTAACATGCGTGGTTGGCGTGGTTGGCTTGGTTGGCGTAGTATGGTCGGCTGGTTCGACCGTGCTCGTCACTATAACAGGGACCTCGATTGAAACATCTATGCCCACAGACACAGAAACATGCACCTCTTCGTAGTAACCCCACACATACGTGTTTCCTGCGCTGACCAACGGCGGTTTAGGTACGCACGCCGTCACTGTCGGTACACATTCCGCGCAGTACCACCCGTCAACAGAGCGGACGTCGCGGTTGCACTGCTCGTCATAAACTGTAAATACACCGTGTCCAGAAGAAAATACCTTTCCATAAACAGCGGTAGTCTCCAAGGGGGGATCGCACAGATACGTCTCCACTTCGGTCACCGTAATCATTCTCAAGGATGTTTGCTAGTGTTACGGTATAAGCAAAACATAAAAATAAACATATAGCTCCTTTAAATAAGATCCTGATGGGAATACAGGGCGAAAAAGCTGATTCCGTTTTAGCCCTGTGCTATTTTAAGCACATTCCATGCCTATTAATAGAACATGCTCGGTTGATGGCGTGCATGCTGGAGTAATGGATCATGCTGAACAATGGTAGTGCTGGCTGTCACTCCAACGGCATACTATATAGCCCTCTACGGAGTCGCTTGAATCCGTAGCCTACGTCTTAGTACATTAGAGAATAGCTTTCCTAGCACACCCATACGGACAGTCATATCACTCTAACTGCTTTACCTTTCTTTCCATAACATAGTCAACTATCCCAAAAGAGGCTGGCTGCCTTGCCTCTGTTCTGATAGGCTATTTACTCTGAGCACTTTGTTTCTGCCAACTCTAAACCACTTTAGGTTAACAGGAGATACATTGCTGGACACCGAAACAAAACATTATTGCTTATAAGTAACCGCTTAGTAGGTAATTTTACCCAATATTTGCACAAAATTTTGAATAGAGAGATTTTAATTTGTTTCGCTTTAAACTAATCCAAGATTGAAGAAATCAACCCAGTTATAATGCATTCTAAAGTCCCTAGTCAGAAAATATCTCAGAGTAAATTTCGATACAAGCACTAAAACTATCACAGATTGTAAAACTGAGTGGTTCTCTAGTACATCGCGACACGTTGATTCCTTCGCGCAATCATGATTGTGTTTTAACATCGCTCTCATAATAGAGTATATTATTTTTATAAGAAGCGACGAGATTATCACACAATACATGGATTCTCGATTGGTATAGAGGTTAGATTACAGATTTGACCCTCGCTGTTTAGCCAGACCAAGGCCATGCACGACGTCTTTTGTGCCCTTTCGAAGCTCTTTCCCATTGATTATACCAGAGGGTGATTTCAGGACTTGATCTAGCGCAACAACACCGCCACAGAGACGCTTGTATCTGCAACGCGCGGGTGTACCCATTCTAAAACACTGGCTAGGTTCCTTGAAGCAGGAGTTCCGCCCTTGATGGTGACAAACGCTCGAAAATATTCGGTGGCCTCGGACTCCTCGTACACGCCGATAACCGCAGACTCAGCAATGTCTGGGTACTTAAGCAGCAGAGCATCGAGTTCGACTGGTTGCGACCTGGAAACCCTGGGATTTGATGAGCTCCTTGGCGCGGTCGACTATAAATCAGTACCCTTCTTCATCTATGATACCATATCACCAGTTCTAAACCACCCTCCTTTTATTAAGCATTCATTTGTGCATTTCTGATTTCGATAGTATCCATTGATCATATTGGACCCTATAAAACATATCTCTCCGCGATTTTCAGGTCCTTTAGGGATATCTACTCCAGTAGACTATAAGTTGCCCCGATCGACATAACTCCCATTGTGACCGCTGGAAGCAAAGCATAGCTCAGCGACAAAATATTAACTGCGTCATTTTCACGTATATTGTACGCGCTTTCAAGCTCATATGCAGTCTTAGCAGCAGTAGTCATATATCTTCAAGGGTATATGATTTTTCAGCATCCGGGCCTACCACGATGGTGTTCCATGGCTGAGCTCCCTCTTGTGAAGGTAGAAAACGGCTAGATACACAGGACCAGGGAGCTCAGCGGCCATATCCGATCTGTAGATAGTACCCGTCATAACCCAGTAGCTCAACAGCTGCTTGCATTACTAGGTAGTTGGTTCATTATTGACTATAGTCGAGACTATATATCCTGACCCTGATTTTTGTACTCCGCATATTCCAAGTTTTACAGATCAAGCATGATACTTGATGCGGAAGATTCCAAAATCCAACAGCCACACTGTTACTGCCCTTGCAGCAATTACAGACCTGTATCGGGGCCAAAAAAGGAAACTTCAATGAAGAAGAATGCGATTGGTCTAAGCTAATCGTCGTTTATGGTCATTGAGGGCCTAGCAGTTGGCGACTATAACAGAACAACAACGTTCGCCAATATGATGATACCCGACCCGGTTATGCTTTTAGCACTCGCTCAACCCAGATACCTCTTCAAGGATATTTTTGGGTTCAATGCTCAAATAGTACATCCCCTAAACACGGTATACAATACGCAGGTCATACATTTGCTTTGAATATACTTGTGCTAGGTCGGCTTACAGGCTCGCGACATGTAGGTCACAGTATCGATATTGTCGGTAACAATTGATCTACGTGTATATAACCGAAATCTAGCCAATCTTTGTCTTTCCGAAGACAAAGAATCCTGCCACTAAAGCTTACTCTGGCGTTTAGCGAGGCCAAGCCCGTGAACCACGTCGTTTTTCCTCAGACGTAGTTCCCTGCGAAGAATTTTTCCTGATGCAGATTTTGGTATCTGCTCGAGCACGACAACTCCGCCCCACAGCCGTTTGTATCTGGCTACTTTATCATTGACCCACTCTACCACGCTGCCTGGGTCCTTTTCTAGCTTGCTCCCAGGCTTAATCGCAATGAATGCCCGAGGGTATTCAGTAGCTTCTTCTTCACTATAGATCCCGATGACCGCAGAGTCAACGACATCAGGATGCGTGAGAAGAAGTGCTTCAAGTTCAGCCGGAGCAACTTGAAACCCTTTGGATTTAATGAGCTCCTTTGCCCTATCGACAATGTACCAGTACCCTTCATTGTCTACAGTAGCCACATCTCCGGTCTTAAACCACCTGCCGGGCAAAAAAGCATTCTTAGTGGCTTCTTCATTGCGATAATATCCCTTGAAGATACTCGGTCCGCGCAGGCATAACTCTCCACGACTTTCGGGGTTTCGAGGAAGGTCGTTTCCGTCTTCATCGATAATCCTTGCCTCTAAGTTGGGTACTAGTTTACCAGCGGACCCAAATTTCTCAAAAGGACGCGTTCTGGGCGATTGGAACGCTGTTGGAGACGTTTCTGTAAGGCCATATCCTTGGGTTACTACTACACCCGGCAGGAGTCCTTCAACTTCTTGCACCAGGCTAGCTGATAGCGGAGCTGCACCAGAGTTTAGCTGATTGAGTGTAGCCGTCAGCTCTTTTTGGTACTTCACGGTCAGCGGACTTTTTGCTATCGTGACGAGCATGGGAGGCACTACCAGCAGTTTTGTCACTTTGTACTCGATGATCAGCTCTATGAAGCGGGTGAAATCAAACTTGGGCATATTTATGACTTTAGTTCCCTGGAAAGGTGCCAATACACCTAAAAGAGTGAGCCCATAGAGATGGAACTGCGGAAGATTGCATAGGTATACTTGTCCTGCGAAGTAATCAGGGTCTGTGTGCGCAACCTGATAAATGTTCGTTGCGATGTTGTGCTGCGTGAGCATTACAGCCTTAAACTTACCCGTTGTTCCTGAAGAAAAGCAGAGGAAAGCAGGATCGTTCTTATATTTCAATTCAGAGAACTCCTTGGGTGAGATACAAGGACCATCTTGTTGCACGATTTCTAGAAATTTGCTGATATTAACAAGAGTGGACAGCGAGCCATCGATCTGAAGTCTCTCTGTTTCCTCTTCATCATCTTGCTTGGGCAGCTTGACTGCTTTGATTGCAGTCTCTCTCAGTTCTGGAAGTACAAGCAACATTTTCATTCCAGCCACTATCATGGCATGTCTGGCTTCAGCAGGGAGGTAGGCATAGGACATTGTACTCACCACAGCCCCAATTGACATTGCACCCAGGATAAGACAGGAGAACAAAGCTTGATTGTGTGTATAAAGCCCCACAACATCTCCTTCCTTTATATTATGCGTATATTGGAGCTCATACGCGACTCTTCCAGTAATTCTGCGGACATCATCTAACGTATAACTTTTGCCAGCATCTGGGTCGACGAAAAGAGTGTCAGATGGACGTGCCAAGCTATCGCTCAGAACAATACTGGCGAGATTCTTTAAAGGAGGCATAGGCGCCTCAAAGTCGGCAGTGTATATAGTCTCAGGCATTGATCAATTGCTAAATAGACATCCCAGGGTGTTCAGGAGGTCATTTATATATGTCGAAGTGCAATCGGATAGCTTCCCCACATTTTTAAGCTTTCGGATCGCAGAGTATATAAATCGGTCCACGACAATGTCAGTAAACGTCAATTGTGCAACCTCATAGTCTGAATAGAGCCAAATAATGAACTTCACGTTTTTAAGCAAGCCGCATACACTTATTCAACAAAATTAACAATGAGCTTAACCTTGGCTGATGAGGAAAGAACCAGCATGTTCATCACAAAGAATCATGTAATGCGGGGATCTTAAACTTTACTTCTGAACGGTTTTCGTATAGCAACGTCGAAGCTCGGTTCAGTTTTGTTCGCGCAACAATACCGCCCGGTAATATTCTTAAAGCCTCAAGTGCCTTTGAACTCGTCAGCGTTACAAAATAACTCTTTCAAAGGGAGCTGTTCAGCATGTTTGCATCAGTTATCTCTTCATTTATAACCAAGTGTAATCCTTGATCTGCATATGTAATTCAAGTTCTTATTGCAATTCACTCGGATTGTACTAGGAGCTGCGAATATCGTCACAGTTATATCAACAGATGAACGTAACATTTGAGCAGATTATCCATCATTTCCGTTTACTTATTCTTGTGCGCAAACTGCCGACCGCAGAGCAATTGGCCCGACGTTTACCGAGAATCAAGCATTTATCCACTTGACGCGTTTCTACTCTTGCTATAATGTGGTTATGCGACTGCTAGTTTCTAAGAAAGGCCAGGAACTGTGCCGACGTATCATTGCCATCAGACGATATCGAGGTACGTGCGCGGTAATATAAGAAGAACAGGTGTACCGTATGCCCTGTCCATTTGCGCCGCAGATTCTACGACCATTCCTTTAATTATGACTCAAGAGTGGACCAATGAAAGAGAACGATCCTAGAAAAGTTACCTGTTGCTCAAGCGGGAATAATTTTCGTGCGCGTGTTAGCCCCCAAGTTCGATAGCAATCATTGCTATATCAGGTATTATTAGAGTTTGATATACTACTGTTACTCTGCACGGAACTGCGGTTTTATGTGCAGCATCATACCGTGATGTTCCGGAATAAGCGGCTTTACAGGACGTCGATAAGTTCAAAGCCGATGAAGTTGAGAAATAAATTCAATATTTTCCTACAGAACTCATGAAGAAATGGGCTGACTATGGGCATAGTGAGTTATTGCGCTGTGCGCCGGTGATTTAGCGCCACCAAATTATACACAACTTCCTCCATGACGAGATCATCTAATTGGCTGTAATAGCAAGCCAATTAATCGAATGAGTTTGTTTATTTTTCTGCTAAGTTTCCTGGCGCCGGCGCTTGCAAATTGCTAGAATAGCAAAGCAAACGGAACAATCACATAATTAGAGTTTTGATTTACACTTTTCGAGAACATGAGCTTTCCTATTCAGGACAAAAAGCCGTCAGTCCTATTTGAAAACGCGGGCGATTGATTTTTAGCTATGCATCTATTTGATAGGCCTTGAAATTGCCGTTTTTATATAAATATGGTGGCTCCGGGATGCTCGAAAGCGGTTTCCTCAGATTCACCGCTATGAAGTTCACCTCAACTTTTGCAGTTCTTGTCGCTCTCTACAGCCAATTGGCCGTATCGAGCCCTACTTTATTCGATGCCCTCTTTCAAGAAGCAAAGAATGATCTACCGCCTAGTTTTGACCACCAGGACCAGGAGGTAATTAGCCCCTGGAGACTCCCCGGTGACGGTGGCACTCAAGCTGACTCCGTCTTTTCTGGCATTTCTACGTTCGGACGTCTGCCGTACAAGCAGTGTTTCGACGCTGATGCCGGAAGTTCTTACGATATTGCGTTCGTAGGTGCTCCTTTTGACACTGGAACCTCTTACCGACCTGGTGCTCGATTTGGACCCTCTGGTATTCGTCAAGGTTCTCGTCGTCTGAACCTTTACGGAGGTTATAATGTCCCTTTAGACGTCAACGTCTTCAACTCTTGGGCTAAAGTCGTGGACTGCGGAGACATCCCCGTCACTTCATACGACAACACCTTTGCCATTCATCAAATCGAGAATGGACACAAGGAACTGTTACACAGGAAGCCTGCTCACCTTTCTGACAAGAAGGGTTACTCTAAGTCTGGCAATGTTTTGCCCCGTATCATCACGCTCGGAGGTGATCATACAATTACCTTACCCCTTCTGAGGTCTATCAATTCTGCATACGGCCCGATCTCCGTCATCCACTTTGACTCTCACTTGGATACCTGGAAGCCCAAGGTCTTTGGAGGCGATAAGTCGAGCGTCGCCTCCATCAACCACGGCACTTACTTCTACCATGCTGCACAAGAAGGTCTTCTCGCTAATGACACCAACATTCACGCCGGTATCCGTACCACATTATCCGGAATGTCTGACTACGACAACGATGGATACTGTGGATTCGAGATCGTTGAAGCTCGTGAAATTGACAACATTGGCACTGAAGGCATTATTAAGAGGATTCACGAGCGTGTTGGAAAAAACCCTGTATACCTCTCCTTGGATATCGATGTTCTCGACCCCGCGTTCGCTCCTGCCACCGGTACCCCCGAGACCGGAGGCTGGACCACTCGTGAACTTAGAGAAATTCTCCGAGGATTAGATGGTCTCAAGATTGTAGGTGCTGACATTGTCGAAGTTGCCCCTGCTTACGATACAAACGCCGAACAAACTGCATTGGCTGCCGCTGATGCTCTTTTTGAGATTATGGGAATTATGGTACGCAACCCTGTCGTTGTTGAAGATATTGACTTCCGCACTATTGAATAGGCGAATACATTTAGTTCACGTTTTTATTGTTTCTTTGTAGAATAAAAATTATGTGAATTGATATGATATGCTATACACTACTTTGTACCAAATACAGAATTCACCCCGACATAGTTCATAGTTCTATTCGTATAGAGAACTTTACAGACGATTCAGTGCCTTCTCTATTTGAACTGTCCATTTGGTTCTGTAGACTATTATCCATTCCAGGATCCCGACCACGAACAAGGCTAGACATTGGCCAAACCACAGACCAACTAAGCCCCAGCCATGGAAAGCCAAGTATATTCCTAATGGCAATGCAAAACAATAATAAGCCACTATATTAACTAGTGCACCGATATGTTGCAAACCCATTCCTCTTAGTGCACCTCCACAAGAACCGTTGAGACCATCAGCGATCTGGAAAAGTGCAACATATGGCATGATTTCCGAAACGAGAACGACAGTGTCATGATCGTCCGTAAATATATAACCAAAGACATCACGTGTTGCCAACAATATAGTCATCACGATGAGCCCTAATAGCACACTAAGTGCGGCACCTGTATGGGCAGACAGGCTAGCACCGCGAGCTGAACTGGCACCCAGCTCATTGCCTACGCGGCTGGAAGTAGCAACCCCGAGACCGAAAGGGATAGTGTTCATTACCTGGTCACTAGTCATGATGACGCTTTGAGCAGCGAGCGGGATTGTTCCTAGCTTTCCAGCGGCCAAAGCCACTATTTCGAATGCCCACCACTCAGTGCCTACGTGGAAGACGCCCATGACCGCTAAACGTGTGAACGTAGAGAGATTTCGCAGAGCCAGTCGAGACCATCCACCCCAACACCGCTTTCCTGAAACAAAGCAAATATAAAGAAGCATAAACACAACGCATAGCCAGTAAGAGATGCTCGTGGCAAGGGGAGCACCGAGCAGGCCGAGATGCCAGACATGAACGGTGAGGTAATTCAAGAACCCGTTTATCACGGTGGTAACCGCGAGAACGTAAGATCCAGCGGTCATTATGCCTTGCGCTTGCAAGTATTTCTTTAAACTCTCAAAATAAATATAGCCGATGCCACCGGGGATTAAAACCCGTAAGAATCTTGCGGTATCAGCAGCCAGCTCTGTATGCTGGCCAAGAGCCAACAGCACGGGCTCGGCGTTCCACCAAAGCAGAGTTACAGGAAGATACAGGGCAGTCAAAACGAGTATACCGCGCTGTAAAATCACGCCTAGTTCCGTAGGATCTGAACTTCCGGTGAAAGAAACGCTAGCGAGCGAGTCGATCGCAGTTGTGCCGCCGAGACCAATCAGCCAAGCAGTAGCCATGGCGAACATATAGCTGAAACTTGCGACAGCGAGTTCATGTGGACCCAGTCTACCGACAATCAGAACAGAGACGGTCTGTAGTGAGTTTTGAAGACAATACGCGAGGATCACAGGAAGAGAAGATTTGAGTAAGAATATGACTTCCCTTATCACTGCAGCCCGCGAGATGGGTTTTGTATCTAGTTCGCTGTCTGGCAATAACCTTGTCGATTCCGTAGCCATAATGGATATTCAAGCATATAATAGAGCCCTAAAGCCTTTAATGAGGTATGAATAAGCGAAGAAGAGTGAAAATGGCATGAATATCAATGTTTGTGGAAATAAATACAGATACGTCTATTTCTCTAAAGCGCGTTTTAAAGTTGAGTATTCTGCATGCACAACGGCTAATTGTCTGAATTAGGAAACATACTTGATACACTGATATCGATAACCGTCAGACTTAAATTCGTATTAATAATTTAGCGCAGATAAGATAAATACGCGTCAAATTATGTAACTGAGTGCATCAAACTAAATACTGATAACACTCTCCATGTATTTCATATACAAGCAATTGACAGGTCGATCGATTGACCGCGATTTACTTCTTTGAGCGATCAATAAATCATTCGACCGATCGAACTGCTCCCTTATAGCGCAAAATGGTCGCAAATGCTATCGATAAATACATATTTCATAAGAATAGTGTCTATTCAGCTATGTCGTCCGTCTGTATGGAAAGACTGACAAGCAAGAATGCATCAACACTAGCCTGACTCTACAGTAACCGGCTATTAAACCGATTAGTCCGAACCCGTTACCGGATAAGGTAAATGCGGTTGGTAAAGCGATACTAGTCGTTGCCGCTGCGCAAGGTAGACTTGACGTCTATCTACAGGCGTTCATAGCGGTATACCTCGGCTTTCAATGTGCTACCGAGAGTACAACTGGGACTTACCGAAAACAGTCGGCGACTGACGACTAAATCAAACTTTATTTCCCCACTTCGTGCTACGCCAAGCATCACTACCAGTTAGAATGGAACAAATATATATTTATATATCCGATGTTCTGGTATTCCATGTGGCGCAACTTGATCTCTCTTGTCAGTAGACAATATTAAACCGAATGCCTACATTATCAGAGAGCCAAAGCAACGGCACAGGGCCCAAACCCGTGGTTCCTCAGCTGAATGAATACTACAAAGAACTCCTCAGCAGCGGGAAGCCCCTCTTCAAGATCCCCGATCGATATCAGAAAGAAGCGCGTCCTTACAGGGTTATTTGTATTGGAGCCGGTGCATCTGGCATATTGCTAGCGTATCAGTTCCAGTACCATATGCCGGACGTAGAGTATTGTGCATATGAGAAGAATCCTGACATCACTGGCACTTGGTACGAAAACACGTACCCCGGATGCGCCTGCGATATTCCAACGCATGCTTACCAGTTTTCATTTGCTCCTGAACCAAACATGAAAAAATACTATTCAGACGGTCCTGAACTGTCGTTGTACATGAAGTCAGTCGCGAAGAAGTTTGGGCTGATGAAATACTTCAAAGTCAACCATGCGGTCGAGCGCTGCGAATGGAACGCCGAGGAAGGAAAGTGGCACGTTACCATTAATAACGACGGAAGAATTATCACAGACACTTGTGATGTCCTGATCAATGGTTCTGGTGTACTAAACAAATGGAAATGGCCTGATATTCCGGGTCTAAACGATTATAAGGGTGCATTGATGCACAGCGCACACTGGGACTCAAGTTTCGACTATACTAATAAAACAGTTGCTGTTATTGGAGGCGGATCTTCTGGCGTGCAGATAGTTCCTGCTATTGAGAAAGACGTCAAGCATATGTATGTGTTTCTGAGGTCGCCGGTGTTCATTGCTGGAGCGTTTGGAGCCAAACACGCTGGACCTAACGGGTCGAACTTCGAATACACTGAAGACCAGAAAAAGTTCTTTCGAGACCATCCTGAAGAGCACAAGGCGTACACTAAGGCTATCCATCAAGAGCTTTATAAGCGATTCAGGTGGTTGATGATCGACAGCGAGGAGCAGCAGGAAGCATTTGACAGCGCCAGAAAAGATATGTGGGAGAAGCTGAAAAGCAAACCAGAGCTTGCCGAAAAACTTATTCCGGATTTTTCATTTGGATGCCGAAGACTCACTCCTGGAAACGGATACCTTGAAGCGCTCGTCAAAGAGCATGTTGAGCCTACATTTGATCACATTGACAGATTCACCTCCAAGGGGATCCGTACCGTCACCGGAAAGGAGTACGAAGTGGATGCCATCATGTGTGCTACAGGTTTTGACACCTCTTTCCGACCAAGATTTGATATCATTGGCAACAACGGTGTGAATCTCAGAGATAAGTGGGACGGCAAGACGTCAGACGGATACCTCGGAGTAGCAGTGGATGAGTTTCCTAACTACTTCACTGTGCTTGGACCTAACAGTCCTGTAGGTCACGGATCGCTGATTCCAATCATGGAACAGGTATCTAAGTATATTCTGAGAGCTGTGCACAAGATGCGTACTTCTACTATCAAAAGCATGGTACCTAAGCATGAAGCTGTCGAAGACTTCAAGGAGTTTGCTGAGTCTTATATGACGCGAACAGCATGGGCAGGAACGTGTTCTAGCTGGTTTAAAGGCGGAAAGAAAAACGGACCGGTGCGTGCGATGTGGCCAGGAAGCGGTAACAGTTTCATGGAAGCAATCGATGAAGTCAGATGGGAAGACTATGATTATACTTACGAGTTTAAGAATCGATTTGCATACATTGGCACCGGCTTTACTAAGCGAGAAATGGAAGGCGGCGACCTTTCATGGTTTATTAACGAGCCGCACAGGCTTACTTTGAATTAACTTCTATGTTCATTAATGTATATCATATTACTTCACTATATGCGTACCGTATGTAATATCACGCAACCTTAACTCTCCTTCAACACCTGCCTTGCAAGCGTACACAGATCATGCTGCTTCTGTATCAAAGCGAGAGAGAGGTCAGCGTATAATTCTGTATTCTTCAATGGTGCACTTTGATATTCCTGAAGCACACGTATACATCCTCGCGGTCTCCGAACAGACAGAGCATTTCGCGAAGAACGCGTTAGACGCTGAACAGATGAAGGAGTTCGAACGGTATGTGTCCCTGCCGGCGCGGTACATGGCAATTGGATCGTTTTTCTTGAAGAAGTTTATGCTGGAGAATATAGGAGCACGGTACGAAGAGATCACATACAATGAATGGAACCGTCCTTGCATCGATAATATCGATTTCAATGTATCCCACGATTCAGGGATAGTTGTAGGTACAGTGTCCACTGTTGCTAAATGTTCTATTGGTATTGACACCATGAAGATCGGGCGCTTACATTACTGGTCGGGAAATTGGCTCGAAGAGTACGAGATTGTCCTTACAGACGAGGAACAGCGCCAAATACGCGCAGCCGGCAACGCGAGTGCACAATACGAAGCATTTTTCACTATATGGACTTTAAAAGAAGCATATTCGAAGGCTTTGGGCCAGGGAATGTCGATAAACTTCAAGAGCGTGCGCTGTTCGCTTGATCCTCTTAAAATATCTATAACAGATAAGGACCTTCCTCTTCCGCGAACTATTGAGGTTCAACACCATAAAGACCATGTAATTTCAATAGTGAGTCTCACTGAAGTTGCACCAGTTATACACGACCCAATGACAATAGAAGATCTAATAACTACAACTACATGGCAGGATGAATAACAACAGCAAGCAAACATAGCATATCTTACTGCCCAGCGGCAAAAAGAGATAGCCGCAGGGAAAAAAAATCTGAAGCATGATGAAATGTACAATAATCGTAACCCGAGCCACGAGATTACCGCACTAACTCTATTTTAAAAAGAAACAAAAGAAAGAGTCTCCGGCGCGGCGGTAAACCTCTGTCTGTTGATAAACCACTTACCTAGCAAAGTTGAAGCCTCTGCGTCCTTTCTTCTCTTCAGCAGGAGAAGCCGTCAACCTACCAGATTCAAGACGTGCCTTCCTTTCTTCCAATTCTTTTCGTTGAACGTTAAGTTCATCACGCATAGCCTGATGTCTTTTGAAAAGCTCTTGCTCGGACATGCGCAGCTTCTCTTCTTTCTCACGCACTTTAGTTTGGAAAACAACCCGCATATCTTGTTCCATTTTAGCCAATTTAGCTTTGTGCTGATTGCGCTCTTCTTCCAATCTTTGAGCAGGATTAATTTCACGGAACACAGTTTCATCTTGTTTGTGTCCCAATGCCGTTAATTTTTCTGTGCGATAGAATTCGTAAAGCTCTCTATTAGTTTTCTCGCGCAGTGATTCCATGTGCTGGCCTATCAATAAGTCACGCAAGCTAAGAAAATCGCAATGTGAAGGATTCTCAATCTCAACTACACCCCAAGGGTATGATCGACCGAGTACCTTGGTGCCGTCTGGTCGAGCAACTTCTGTGGTGGAACCAATAACAGCAAGAGGGTATACGCTTAATAATCGTTTCAGAGACTGAGCAGCATTTTCGTCGTTTGAGTAAAGTGTAGGCTCAAATACCTTGATTCCGTGATATTCAATATCGGCACGAATCCTGTCCTTGAACACCTGAAGCTCTTCCGGAGAGAACAAGTCAGATTTAGCAATTACCGGTATGAGATTTACGCGGTGATGAATTTGGCGCATAGTTTCAATTTCTATGGCTTTCAATGAATGCCCAGTGGGTTCAATGAAGAACAAGCATGCATGAATATTGGTATCCAATATGCGTCCGCGGTTGGCCTTAGCATCTGCATCCAAACGATTGTCGAACTGGTGCTCAATGAAATTTAAAATAGGGCGCCACGATTCGCGATTATTAAGAGATTCACCGTAGTTGACAGCGTCAACGACAGTTAGGCTAAGCTTGACGCCGTTTTCTTCAATATCAGCTGAAACAGAGCGCATTTCGATAGCGGGGTTCGGATCAAACGCCATATCGCGATCGTCTTCCAATGGACACACTTCCTGCTTGAAAAGAGTATTTATGAGTGTAGACTTTCCTACTCCTGGTGTACCAACAACCATCACGTTAAAGGTGAAACCCTCACGAGCAGTTCTGCGGTGCCACTGATTCGGCAAGTTAGCAAAACCGACGTACCCGGTAATTTGTCGTTTGATAACATGAGAGGGGAAAGAAGATGCAGCAGGAGATGTAGCTTGAGAAGGAGAGACGGGCTCTGCTTCGCCTACAGTAACAGTAGGTTCCTCAGCGTCAGACGCAGGAGACACTATGGCGGGGGATTCGGTGGTTGTAACAGACTCTTCCACAACTACAGTTGCAGATTCTACAGCCATCTTAGGAGAAGCTGGTGCTAAAAGGAGACGTTAGCATAACTGGGCGGAAGGTAATAACTCAAAAATGCGACAAAAGTGAGAGGAACCTGATCATGAGCAGGTTCCAAAACGCCAGGGGTAATTCTGGCTCTTCTCGTGTTTAGTAAGAGCATATGGCTCCAACTCGCCTCGTAGACCACAAAAATGTGAATAATTATATAGAGCAATCAATTAAGGATGAACAGCCACATACACAATTTATGGGTATCACAAAGATTCGAGTTTACGCGCGAATTAGATTGTTAAGCGGATTGTTACCCCCCTTAACTCTACAGTCCCGAGCGCATTTGAGGATCAATAGATCTCACGTAACGCACATATAAGAGCAGAAATGTATACTTACTAGACATATTCAAACAAAGAAATCCAGATACAGAAAAAGGTCACTTAAAATGTACACTGATACACTGTTTACGCCTTAAGTGGAGGGAAAAAGTGAAATCAGAAGGTTCTTGTATTGATGGTTGAGTGCGCGTGTTTCGTGCACTTTTTCAATCGTCCAAATCCAGACAAAATGCAATCGTTACTATGACAACGACATACAAATTGTAATCGAGCGACGCTAATATTGCTTGCTTTGGTTGATAAAACCGCCAATAATGATATTTCTGCCTCAGGTTTCCTGTCCTGATGGAGTTCACCACCAAGTACGGGAAAGGTTTTAGGGCTTGCACACATTACAGGAGGCGATCTTTTGGAAAACGATGCAAGAGCCTTGCCTAGCCATCTAGCCGCGGAATTAGATGCCACAAGCTGGCCACGTTTGACTGTGTTCGATTGATGAAAGACCGGTAACGAGCCCCTGGATGACATGTGGCTGACGTTTTATAACGGGATAGGCATGGTATACATCGTGCCAGCAGAAGCAGCGGATGAAATAAGCGCAATTTTCCAATCAGAAGACGAGATGGTGTATACCATTGGAATATTGATTAACAAGTCATGGAGTCTGTAATTGTCAAAAACAAGTCTACTTGGACTTAACAATCAGGTATATTTGCAAGTAGATGCAGTATAGTAACACTTAATAATATTGGCTATGTACTGAAAAACCAAACATACACGAAGTCACAGTATTCAGTAGCAAGTTCACAGAGTAACAGACATATCAGTCACTAAACATTTTTTGGTATCGGTGTGACATCAAGAGACCCCTGAACAACAATACTGCTATCAAAGGTCAGAGTAGTTGTAGAACCAGTCAACACTGAAAGACCGCTTAAATACTGCACTGACACATAACGTAAAGGATACCACGCATCAGCTTCCAAAAAAATATCAAGTGTGCTAGTCCCGGATGCACCAAGTAAAACGCCGTCGTAAATCATATTTGCAGTAGTATTTCTACCACCTTCTCCTATTTCGCTCATATTCTTGCACGACATGGCTGATCCTCCTATGTATAGGTAACTGTCCACTTGTACTGTCAGAGCAATCGCAGTACCTCCTACACTGCTATGCACCGTAATAGTCTGGATTTCCGCACCAACTTTGACATAGACCAGAGTTTCATATATTGTAGCGTTCATACCGAAAAAGGAACCGGAATATCCCAGCGAAGAAGAATAAATGCTAAGACTCCCCTTAGTGGCACCTAATTCCCTGTATTCTCCGTTAGCAAAATATGAATTGTCCCATACCTTGTCTGCTGCGACATAAGTCGCCAAGAAACCCACGCCTTCATTGTAGTCCACTGAACTGCACGTGCTCTCCGGAACAGGAGAATAAAATAGAGAAGAAGACGGGCTGTAGACACTAGAGCTCGAAGCTGCAAAAGAAGCGCTAACATCACTCGCACTAACAATGCCTGATGAAGGATAGGCTATCGAGCTGGAATTTGATTGGACGGAAGAGTTAGGCTCAGCAGAAGAACTAGCTTCAACAGAGGAACTAGCTTCGACAGAGAAGCTGGGCTCAGGTGAGGAATTTGATTCCGAAACTGATACAGCGCTTGAGCTAACGCTAGCCAAAATACTAGCAGTGAAGAAAGAGCTGTTGGAGCGATGTAAAGAAGATGAAGATAACACCGAGGTTGAACCGTCGTCACCAGATATCTGAGTGAACGGCATTACTGATGCTGCATTCGAGTTCTCTGAAGAAGAATCATAAAAAAGTGACGAAGAAGCAGAGGAAGAAGACTGTAATATAGGAGCAATGCTGCCAGTTGCTAAAGATGTAGACTGATCAGACGAAAGGAAAGTAGATCGAAGAATTGGAGCAACATTATCAGTAGTGGCGGCAGCAGGATCGGTCGTAGAAATAGTAACCACGATTGGCACTTGGATACTGACAGTTGCGTCTATGGAAATGGAAACATCGACTTGCTCGTAGTAGCCCCAAACATATGTGTGGTCAATGCTAACAAGCGGAGGTTTCGGTACATAAGTGACAACTGCAGGATGACACTCATAACAGTACCAGCCATCAACGTGAGTAATGGTGCTCGCGCAGTCATCACCATAAACCGTAGCTAGTCCCTTGGTGGAGGAGAAAGAGCGAGCATATACTGTAGTGGTGTCGACCACAGGTTCACACAGATAAGTCTCGATTTCCGTGATTGTTTTCATCTCTGAAGAAGAAAAGAGGAATTAGAAAGTGCGAAAAGCGACTGCGAATTAGCCATCAGCTTAGTTCGAATAGATAAATTAAGGTTGCACGATTATAAACTAAAAATTAAGGTGCGGTTAAATACCGTTAAATAACGGATACTTTGTTGATCGAAAGGGTGCGAGCGCCTTGATAGTTACTACTGTCGAGTTCGCCACTTTTGTGGGCGCCATCATTGTAAAAAACACACATTTTGTGCTATTTCGACAGTACACACACAGATAACACAGTTCACAACATGCAGAAAGAATCTAGTATCCTGTTCTAGATGGAACAATCGAAAATAACCTAGAGTGGCAGACAAAACAATGTGTGCAAATAGCTTATTTATCTATTCTCCTAAGATATTAGAGTTAGAGTACTATACAGACTAGGTGGTCTATGAGTTACACTTGATACTTATGCGCATCGAATAGGACTGACTGACTACTAGGCAAACTTATCTCTCAAAGTGGATGTGAGGTGCCTTTATATGGATGATACATTTGTTCATGTTCGTAGAGGTTATTCTCTCACATGACCGCGGTGCTGTGGTTAGTTGGCGCTCCACCCTAGTGCATACCCAAGCGGTCTAATCCTCAGTTTAGTGATCCGGCTGAATTGCCTAGCCATCGAACAGGATACGCATGCGCCTCTAGAAACGTATGGCACAAAAAAATCTACAGGAGTGTAACTATTTAAAGTCGACATTATTTTTGGTTAACCTGAGCCGTGGATCAAGTGTCTATGGCATTCACCACCTTAAAAGGTTTTGGAGGCCGACGCGATTCCAGAATTATAAAAGTTACGAAAAAATATACCATACAGTCCAGTATGTTGAAGTTGATGAATAAAAATAATGTATTAAATGAATTGCGTTGTGAGATTGTATTACTGGAAGAAAATGGATCAGTTCGAAGCAGTGAACACAGGTGAATTAAAGTTCCCTAAAGCGTTCAACTCGTCCACAAGTTTTCGATAAGCCTCAGATCTGAGTACTCGCATTTTATTGAGAACCCTGAGAACGACCTCGCAGGCGTCGACTTGAGACTTCCTATCAATCACCGGCATAGTAATTACTTTGTAAACAAGCGCCGGTCCGTGAACAGGATCTGACAGAATCTCCTCCAGATTCTTAGTATTCTCACTGTCAAACAGCGCCTTTAAAAAGATATATCGAGCTTCCGGCTCTTTAGCGAATTGCAGTGCTTTGAGAATGGCATTCGGTGCAAACCTATGGCAGCAAATCGCGACAAGTCCGGGAAGGGCTTTCTCTGCCAGAAGAAGACATCTATTTGGTAGTTGACAAGTCTCAACGTACCAAGTCAGAAGCAAGGACCCATTTGCATTAACAGATAGTGGACAAACATATTCTGCAATTGTCGCCGCTATAGCTGTTTCCAATGGTTCCGAAATGTACGAGCTTTCTAGACAGGCACGTACCGCTCGAGACCCAAATCTGCTCCGGCATACCACAAGAAACTCCGACATGATCGCCTCAGATATAAAGTCAATAAAAGGTGATCCAAATCTCAAACATCCCTGTATAACATAGTTCCCGTACTGGTCAAGTAGCAATGGAACAATGTAAGGTCTCAAGGCTTGAGATATCATAGTCAGATCCGTGGGGTTAGAGGACAAGGAGATAATCTTCTGAGCAGCCCAGGTCCCATTTTTATGAACTCCCATATAGGCTAGGTAAGGAAGAAGCATTTGCAAAATCGTGCTTCGTAAATGAGCGTCGCCGCATTCATACAGTTTCTGGACGATCATGTTACCAACATGATCGCAAGCAAGAAGAGCCAAGTCCGAGGAGCACTCGTCAAATACCGCCTTTACACCCGCGGGAGAGCTATCATGATCCAGCGATTTGCGATATTCCTTTAGCTTGTTTGCATCAAATCGTTTAGGCATACCGGGCGGCATAGACTTAGAGATATCAGACTCATAGGCCGTTTCGCTTGATGCAGAATCGATCAACTTGCAACAATTCATATAAGAAGCTCCAGAGGCACCGAGCAATTTACAAGAGGCTTTCACTGAATCGGCTATTTCAGTAAAAGGAGGTGCAGCACTCATATTGAACTCAGTTTCCGGTGCTAAAGTGCTCCCATTGGATGATGAAAAAGTATCCAAGCCAGAGACCACAGGTGGAGTGACTGGATCAGCAGCATAACCGGGCTGGCTATATCCCGAGCCTTTGCACATTACTTTAGCAAACCCTACTCGCGGAGGAGGGTTCCCAGGGAAAACCTGGTAACCAGATAATATTGCAGAGCGAGCCTGAATAGCGGAGTCCAATACTTCGAAATTCACGAAGCCACAGGATTTGTGCGACAGAACACGAGCCGATTCAATAGCACCGAACGGAGCAAATAGCGTGGACAGAGTGGATGACGTTATATTTCCAGGCACATTACCAATCCAAAGGGAACTTGTAGCAGTTTGAACCTGATCGTCAGCGATTGGTTCATATAAGCCATAATTCGTGCGATGGTAGGCGTTTTGAGAATACAAAATGTCATCTCCAATGAAGCCACTTCCAGGTGTTGGGGGTAGATAAGAAGAAGGGTATTGAGAATAAATTCTGGAATCCGGTACTCCTGGGGCCACAGAGAACGGTTCACGAATAGCAGAGTTGTGATAAGAGGCTGTCAATGTAAGTCTTTCCATAGATTGGGTCATTTTATCAGTATCCAAAAAACTGGAAGCTTGTTGAGAGTGAATATCTTGATGAAAAGTAGCAGTTGGATCGTGAATAGTTTCATTTTTCAGAGAGTGTTGATGTCTGTTACCCTCGTTAATGTTGTCCATTTGAGCAGAGGGACTTGGCTGGTTAGCCAGCGGAGATCCTAAAGATTGATGGGAATCAGGTGCAAGGTGGCTAGGTTGCCTATCAAACATATCGGTATAAGATCTCGGGCGAGCTGGAAAGGTTTTGTCCAGTAAAGAACTGAATGGCATATCTTTTTTGTTTGCCTCCATATGTATACGGAGCTGGTCGTAGTCAGAAGTGTGAACAGTCTCTGAGTGGGATCTTTCCCTGCTGTTGTAGGAAGAGAAATAAAGATCGTTGTTGGAAAGAGAATGACGAGGAGGTGAATAGCTTAGAGCAGTACCAAACATCGAAGAGGGAGAAGACTTGAAGAAGCTCTGATCAGAATCCCGATGGGAGCTTGACTGGTAATCCGGGCCCGGAGAATTGGTAAATAAACGAGACTCACCGGAAAGCGAGGCCGAATGAACTGAATCGGACAAATCGGAGTCAACTTGGGAGAGCCTAGAAACAGTGCGAGGACGAGACTCTCTCTGATCTGTCCAAGGGTTAGAATTAGGATGGGGCGAGTTGAACGGGGAACTGTTTGGAGAAGAGGACATAGCTCTTGTACGCAGTTCAGAAGAGCCTAAAAAGAAATCAGACGAGTGCTTTGGCAAATGATGACTGGGGGAAGAAGCACCAGATGCTATTCTTGAGGAAGGCAAACCGATTTGGCTATGAGATAGTCTCGTGGAAAGGTATGGTCTTGTAGGAGGAGAGTCAGTAGGGACAATAGTGGAGGAGGAAGGAGAATGAGGAGGATTCTGCTGGTTATTAGAGGCGAGTTGTTGCGCAGGAAGACGAGAGGGAAGGGTTCCAGCACGGGCACGTCTGACAGCAGGGTGCACAGGGAAATCAGATTGAAGGGAATTAAGTGATGAATTACTGAATGTAGATGCAGAAGAAGCAACGTCTGAATTTGGTAAGGAGAGTAAAGACGGAAGATGATGAGACTCTGACCTGTTAGTTAAGCCTTTCGAAGATAGGACCTGAGAAGAGACCGAGTTTGTTCTCCATCTGGAGGGAGTCTGGGTGCCGTTAGGGAATAAGGGACCTACTCCATTAGGTACAACGGACGGTAGAGCAATGTTGCTTTTGGGCGTTAGTAACTTATTATAGAGAAACCACTTTTTTTTTATAGCTGAAAAAAGGGGGAAAACGAGAAAAACAGGGCATTATTAATGATCGCCAGTATTCTCGCTGGCGGGCGTTGCTCCGAGACAAAAAGAAAGGAAAAAAAGTACTTACGATAACGAGTCGTTGAAGTCCGAGGGACTATGTATGCTTGGAGATCTGGCTGCGGCAGCTGAGCCTGGGAGATGACTTCTCGCTAAAGAATGGATAGTATCATTATGATCACCGACTCTAACTTCGTTAAGCATTATAGAGGGAATGAACAGCTGCGGAGTTGGTATGGAGAAGAGCCAGTAATAGGTGGTGTAAAAGCGGAGAAGGGAGGGATTGATGAGATATTAAGGCAAGAGTAAGCCTGGATAGCAGAGAGCAATACTTTCAGCGTAGTATGTATTAAAGAAGCCAAAAAAAAGAACAAAAAAGGGATTAATTATACTAAGTTTATATGGTGTAATGCTTAGGTATGCTGGTCTTTTTGGTGTTTTTCTTCTTCAAATTAGCTGAGGAATTGACAAGGATAGGCTAGAAATTGGAGCTCGCCTAGAGGATAACCAATTTTGACCAATCAAAAGGCGATTAACTGAAATAAAGTTCAGCAGTGAATCTTGCATTGTTCATCTACAAAAAACCGCGTAGGACGCTTTTATGCGAAATTATACGACACTGATTGCAGAGATGCTAATGTGCATAGCAGTATGATTCCATCAACATGGTCACAAGCAGCGGGTACGTTTCGTAGAGTGGGGTACGCGTAAAGTAGCAGGCGATCGTTCTATTTTAACTCTATTCTGTGCACTACGTTCTTTTCACCCCTCATCCGCTATACACTTGCGGCATTTGGACCTCCAGAAGTTTAAAGGCCACTCACTGATGTCTGATAGCGATAGCGACCAGCCGGCTGTCCAGTCATTGGTGTCCGGGCGCGAGAAGAGATCGACTGCAGGTAATCGACTCAGAACTCTTCTTGATGCCCAGGAACCGTTAGACGACGATGAGATCTTTATGGACATAGAAGGCGACGATGATTTCCCGTCATCATCGAGTGAAACCGCAGGAGAAAGCGAACCCGAAGATGTGGTCATGGATGATGTCGATGAAGACGCGAATGCTGTTGGTGAGGTCGAAGAGTCGGATACCCTTGGCGATACTGATCAAAACGACGACGAAAACATATCGGATTCAGAGTCAGACCCGGAAGATGGCGCTCAAAGCGACGACGAGAGCGGTGAAAAGGAGCTGCAGAGACGAGAAAAGGAGGCAGCAAAAGAACGACGATTGAAAGCCCGCAAGCAACGCAACGTGGCCCCAGTTGTACGTAAAGCTGCATCTGCAACAAAACCTACAAACCCTCGGGTGTCTGCGCTGAAGTCGCTTGGAGAGACGCGGAGGTCTTCAGGAAGAGCTACTACTATTAAGAACAAGCAGGAGGTGCTTGAACGACTAAAAATATCTGAAGAAAGACACAAGGAGAATATGAAGCGTATAGCCAAAGCGAACCGT
The DNA here is from genome assembly GCA_001661475.1 of Tortispora caseinolytica NRRL Y-17796. Taxonomy (NCBI): domain Eukaryota; kingdom Fungi; phylum Ascomycota; class Trigonopsidomycetes; order Trigonopsidales; family Trigonopsidaceae; genus Tortispora; species Tortispora caseinolytica. Next base: position 28,970 of record KV453841.1, read on the forward strand.
CCGGAATACAAGGAAATGACGCAAGAAGAGCGCCTGAAGGAAGCCGAAGAGACAGAGAAACTGAACACTCAGTATTTAGAAGATTTTTACAAACAAGAATTCGAGCGCAAAAAGCGTCAGCGAGATTCATTTCTTTCCAAGAGGAAACGTCTTACGGAATACATAAGGTTTCGTTCGCACATAGCGGACATTCCTAAATCGGCTCTTGCTGTTTCTCCATATGTTCTTAAAGTTGTTGAGGTCGAAGAGAAACAACAATTATCGCGGTACAAGCGGCGTAAACTAGAGCGTCTTGCTCGTGAAAAGGCCGAGAAAGAGGCTGCCGAAGAGGCTGCTAAAGAGGCTGCTAAACTCGAGGCAAGTGAGTCAAAGAGCGATCTTCTTGATCAAACGGATGAGAAAACCGCAAATAATGACACTGAAAAGGACCAGTTAGATTTGGCGACACCATCAGCACAATATAATGCTGCTACAGGTGACGATATCGAGGACGCGCAAGATTTACGGCACAGTCATACGCTGCTAGCGGCGGCCTCAAATTTACCACAAGATTTACAAGAATCGGAAACGCCACATAAGGAAGCAGCGTCAGAAGAGCCTAAAGAGCTCCAGGAACCCGAAGAAATACTCAAGGAGAATGAGACAGCTGAGCAACAAGAAGAAAGAGCCGCCAGCAATAGTGCTAGTGTAGGTTCCGAACCCGTTATCGGCTACCAAGACAGCACCAAACTCTCATTGACCACTCAAGACGATACAGTGACGAAAGAATCAGACCAGCCCGATGACATAGCACATAAAAACTCTGAAGATACACTTGCAGAAAAGGATTATAGGAGCGCACCGATTTCAGGAGTCAAACAAGAACCTGACGCCGAATCAGCAGCTGGTGAAGATGACACCGTGAAGAAAGTCAATACAGAGGATGAGCCGAAGGTTCCTTATCAAGTGAGTACTATCTCTTTGCTTGAGTTTCCGAAAGAGTTAGACGATTATACAGTGAACAAGGTTTTATTCGGAGCCGTTGATGTTGTTAATGCTGTGCTCCCTGTGAAGCAGAACACGAAGAAGAGATACTCTAATTCTACTGATCCAATCAACGGACTGCCTGCGAAATTTAGAGATCCACATACTGAGATTGGATACTCTGGAATCAGTTCTTACAGGCGATTGCAGGAACTGCATACGAAAGACCTGCGCTGGTCGTGGGATATTGCTGAGAAAGGAGGATTCTGGAATGCGCATACGAGACCGGCGAGCCAGGTTCCGAAACGTTTTCTAGAATGCTACATTGGCACTGAAGACGTTAAGATTGAGACGGGCCAAACGGAAAATAGTGAAAGTTGAAGCATAAAATCGGAGAATATGTGGCACTGATCTCGGAGTTTTGACACTATTGTAACAGAAGCGGATGCCGTTTGCTTCTATTTGGCTACGCGATTGGTCCGCTAATCCCGATGGAATACGTCGGATCGGAAGATACAGAAACATGTGAGCTCAATGAAGCTTATTGCTTGCACAACGAAAATAACATTGCTCGCTAATGTGTGATATGAGCAACAAGATTACTCGATTAAGTAATCAAACCACTCAGATCAGTTACCCCACAGAACTTCCTATTATCATCGATGATCTAATCATGTTTTAAATGCAAATTAAGCTCAGTCACCCTCATATGATAAGCAATACATGTTTATAATAAGCATTTAGGTGATATTGTAATTTACAGATCTCGAAGGTGCTACCGGAAAAGAAGGGCATGAGGCGTCACCATACCCCTCACTGATGTTAACGTTGTGAAATGACACAATATATGCTGATATCTGAGGCAATTATCAATATCGCTCATGCTAGAACTGAACGGCACTAGCATTGAGGTTTCCATTTCAGGTTCTGCCTCTTGTTCAGGCTGGCTCGTGCTAAAAACCGATGGTGTCATTTAGAGATGACGATCCTAAAGTACGTACACTGTTAGGTTAAACTCTAAAATTTCTAAGTACAAACCGAAAACGGTTCTACGACTTCTTGCAAATCGCTCGCTTCCAACGAGCACGCTATTCTTTGGACATTTTTTTTTTTTGCACGTAATGTGTAATAAGAAAATAAAAAGTTGAGATACGTTCCTGAAAGTTCTGCGAGAAATTAAGCGGGCGTCTTTTGGCCGCAGAATCGCTATCACGCAAACTCTTCGCTCCAGATATTATTAAACTTTATTTTTATTAAGAGTTTTAGAGCGTCTTATACTACTTCCTGGAGTACGTGACTCATGCAGAAATAAAGTTACCGTTTTAGGAGATTCTCGATTTGCGATAGGTTAATTGCGCAATTTTTCCGAATAGAGTCACAATTCATACCTACAAGGTGAAATCGAGACAGGTCTTTTAGCACTAATATATAATGTCGTCGATTCTTGTTATGTCCCTCAATTAAACAGATCAGTTCGATTCTTTCAAACTAGAAGGACTCTTCCACAGACAGCTAACTGTTTTCGCGCCAACAACACAAGTTCTTAATCTGCAAGAAGCGCATATCCTTGAACGTCTTCTTTTTTGATTTTGTTCGGGTCTTGTTAACTGAAGGGCCTTACACAGTATATTCAATACTTCTTCATAAAACCTCTGAAATTCTAGGGAACCTATTTCAATACCTTCTAGGTCCCGGCTATACATTTTGTTCCAGAAATCACTCTGCAGCGCGATCTAGACTGCTCTATTACAAGGTTTGAGGGTCCATCGAACACTGCAGTTAAAACGAAAAGCAGGGGCTAAAGGCATTTTTTATAAAGCCGCAGCAAAGACATACCAAATAAGGGAATAGCGAGACTGTAAGAGACCTTTAGTTTCGTAAAGTTTCCTATTTGCTGAAAGAACAGACCTCGACTCGTCGATATTCACATTTTTTGAGAACATTTGTGACAATACTTCTTCAGCTTATAAATACGAAGCCCGCATTCAAATAAAAACTTTTGATTTGACTGTAACCAGCACAGCTTACCACAGATTGCGCATTCAAAACACCCAGATTCCTATTAGCCAAAAGAGGATAGTTTCTTCATTTGAGATATAGTTGTCGAGACTCTCTATTTTGCCTGTACCACTAAGTGAGCGTGAATAACTCATTTCGAAGAGAAAGAATACCTTCTTATTTTTTTTCTTTTATCGAGCTTTTATAAACGCTATTTAGAGGGACATATATTCTACCTGAACCAAAATTAGCACTACAGTCGATTCCGAAAAGCAACCAACTGGATTGGACGAAATGTCGTTTTTATCATACTGTACGGTGTGTGACACACAAATAGTCGGATCGCACGAAATATACTGTTCCGAAAAGTGCCGCAAATTGGATACAAAGCCAAGGAGCATTTGCAACCCCGCCCCGCTTCTAACAATGGATTTCGGCACATCTATGTGCACTCCTAGACAAGTGCCTCCTGAGTACTACTCTTCATATGCTTTCGAATCTAAATCACAGACCTGTACCTGCTCGCCGTTTGAGTCTGATTCACATAAGAGATGTCTAGTGCATTGCCATCCAAAGGATTCGTTTGGCCGCAACTCTTTCAGCGTATCTCGTTCAGGTTCGGTTCAGCATTATTCAACAAGAACACGATCAATAGATTTGGTTATACCTGCGAGCGTCATGACAAGGTCGCCTTCAATCTCTTCTGCAACATCTACGTCCACGATCTCGGACGACGAATGCTACGAAGATGAAGATCCCGTGTATGAAAGTATATATACACGCGATCCTCACTACATTCATTCAGAGACACCGATAACCGTCGGACTACTTGGAGAGAACTACAACCGTTGGTGGAATGGTCAAGAAACAGGTGCAAAGCGCTCTGCATAATCCTTAACGAAAAAAAAAGGATCACTATCACATAAAAGACAGCGGCTATCGCCTAACGCCTTTTCATAACTCAATTTGATACATACATCCATATTGCCTTGAGAACGACTCTTTACGTGTCCGAACAGACTCAATTAGGCTAGATTCAATTCTGCATTTCTTTAATAACTTTTATATATTATCTTTTCCATAAGCAAATCGAATTATTTATTCAAAATATGAAAAATTGAATAATTGTAGCCGTACAACTAAAACCTGGGTTAGGGTATTGATAGCTATATAAGGCAAGGTTTGCTCCCGCTCTGTTTTTTTCTTCATACTTACCTAAGGGTGCCGTTCGAGATCAAGTAGTCGTGACGGCTGAAATCGGGGCTTGCACTGCACTTCGCACGCTTCCCGAGATCACCAGCTGTCTTCGGACAGTATGGGCCTTATAATTTTTGATTTCTTTCCTTCCCTGCTCTGCTTGCGGAGTCAAGGGAAGAACGTAGTAGTTTGACCTGTGGAATGTTACCATCTCGCATTACAGCCTTACTCTGCTAATGCGGATATTCATTTCTAATGTCAGACCTGCTACTTGTAGTTTATTATGCATTTTATTTGATGGAGTCATTAGTAGGAAAAATAGGAAAGTAGAATGGTCGCGGTCACTTAGCAGACTGGCGACGTTTCCGGTATGTGTTGTAAGCGTTCACGAGTTTGTTTATACGACTGATTATCTCCTGAGTCTTAGCAGCAGACTCAGTTTCGAAATCGTATCTTTTCAGTTCTCGTGATCGCTGAAATATTAGCTTGAAATTCTTCGGTATCTTGCGTGATTGCTTGTATATCCGCAACAAGCTAACGTGGTAAGAGCTAGTTTTCTGATTTTCAAGCGCTGTCCGGTCTTCTGCAGGCATGATATGTATATATTCGCCGTCAATGGCAAGAACTCTTTCTTGCCTGAGGTTGAATGACATCTGCTGACGTCTCCATACATTGTACTTCACATATGTGGATGTCACTTCTTGTACATCACCCTGCTTGGAACTCTCCGCCATACTAGAAGGAGGACCTTCAGGAACGTAGTTTGAAGGATTGTCAAACCCAAATTTTCTGTCTGCTGTTGTGAATTCTAGAGACAAAGGCGCGCTAGGATTATCGGTTTGAGCAGCTACTATTAAGTCGCTAGTCAGACCGCGCGAAATCAGCTCAAGATCATGGTGTCCGTTCAATGCCCGCACAGTTCTTTCGAGAGGCACAATAGTTCTCGATCCGATCACCCTGAAAAGATATCTCGTCGGATCTAAAGACTTTGTCTTGCAGACGGTCTCCATAACATCACGGATAAACGTAGACTTAGACGTGGTAATTTTGAGACAGGAAAGTGAATCGTACAGCAGATCCGGGTATATTTTGAGTATTGCTACCTCTCCATCCTGATCAGTTGAGTCGATTTTAGACGAGCCAGAGAGCCTTATATTGTTAGATTGTTTCGCAGTCTTTGTGCTTTGCTTATTGGAACGTCCGGAGATAGCCTCGTTTTCAATAAGTTGTTGTGGAGTAGCTTCGACTAATGCAAACTCGTCAAATCCAAAAGCTTTAATAACTCTCGAGCGGTCCAGCGCCGGAAAGTCTTCATCAGGCTCGCCATCATCTTCTACGATTCTGAGTGTCCATGCGTCAGGATTTTGCTCAGCTTCAGTGAGTTCCGGTTCCTGTTTTTGTTCAATATAAGAAAGCAGAATGTACCCAATAATGTCTGCTACTGTGGCATCAGGAACAACAGACACCTCAAAGTATTTTGAAGAATTTTTACCAGTAGGGCGGTATATTTTTAGTCTCAGTGCCTTTGGATTGTTTCTGCCAGAGATCACGCGGAACTTTTCCAAGGGGTCTTCCGCATGCGAATCCTGCTTAGAAAGTAAACTACTTAGCGCTGAGGTATGTTCTAAAGGCGACATAAGCTGTTTCTTTTGATACTTCGATAAGGATGTTCTTGAAGGCTCGCGAGACGGGATAGAGAACATAGAAGTCCTAACAGGGCCAGCATTTAATGGATTGCGCGCAGAGATGGAAGTAGAAGCTGAAGAGCGACGTGACATATTTGGAGCAGCAAATATCTGGCTCGGTGGGCTGGGTTTGGCGGAGTCGATAGGAGACGGGGAGACCGAGGAGCGGGCACGAGAAGTTTGGGAAGGAGAAGATGGTTCAATGTTTGGATGGATAGGCTTAAATCGTGGCAGGGTAGAGGAGGAAGCGTCTGATTCTGGACCCCTGAAATTGTCATTTGAGTAGGTTGAGAAAGAAGCCTCATAAGGAGGGTAGGTGCCGAAGTTGAAGTTTGTGCCCGTATCCGAGACCGATGCAGCTGCGGAAGATGAATCGATCTTGCTTAGATTTCCAATACTGAGATCGTCATCAATTTCGCTAGCCAAGGCAGTTTCTAGGTATGATTGGTGCATATTTGCAGAGCCTTCAATAGAGTAGCGGGGGCTAACTTGATCAGAGGTGTATGGAGCGTCCATGTCGGGGGCCATTTGTGGGGATACAGGAGCCGAAGTGCCGCGACTAGAGGACTCGAGCTGGCCGTTGCCCGTAAAGAGTTCGCGAGACCGAATACGCTGTATATCTTCGGGTTCTTCCTGGATCGCGTCGGAGATAAAAGTGGGTTGATTTATAGCAGGCAAAGTAGATGAGCGTTTCCTGAGTGCTCCGAAATCAAGATCGTCTAAGGCCAATGTAGGCCGTTCGACTGCGGAGCTGGGCCGGTCTCTTTCGGTGTCTGAAGCAGGAGACGATTGAGACCGCGACTCTTCGAAAACGACGGGTATCGGGGGCGAAGTAGAAGGGTGTATTTGATCCCATTGTAAGTCTCCTGGTTCAAGAGCAGCGAGGACTTTGGCTTGTGTGTCTGAGGTTATGGCATGGTTGAGAACCGTCCTTGCGCCTTGATCGTGAGGAAATTCCCACAAGTATCGTCCCCTTAGTGTCGCGATGACGTATTGCTCATCGTGATACAGCGACATTCAGAGGTATGCGTGGTATTAGCGATAACGATTCCGGGGGTAATTGTGCATGGGGTTGTATACGTGCAGTAGGCAATGTAGTCAAATCTTAATTGACATAAAGTTCACACTCAGCTCCAGTTGCGTCCTTCAACCTGCTCTTGTACACCCGCGTTATGTGGAGAAGTCTTCGAAATTGGACAAAGTTCCGGAATAGAGGAAGCTCTTTTTCGAATATAGCGTTGCAGGATGTTCTGGGGAATCCGTTTCAGCCAATCCCCAGCGGTGCCGCATATGGTATACGGTCAACAATCGAGAACGAATCTATAGATTGGACTAACGAATATGCGAAAGATCGGAAACGCAACATGGAGCTGTCTGAAGATACATCATTCTATGGGAAGCTGCGATATTTGCTTGATTATGCAGCGGTATTGATTGTCATAATAGCGGCAGGCCTGCTGACCGGGTTCGTCGAAAGTACCATTGACATCGTTGTGAACTGGCTAGGCGACATTAAGACCGGTACATGCAATTCAGGATTCTACCTTGCAAAAACCTACTGCTGCTGGTACGAGCCTTCAGACGCGTGTCCTAGTTGGACCAAGTGGAACCAGGCGATTGGCGTTACTTCTGCTTTCCCTGCCTACATAATAGACTACTTCCTTTACATATTGTTCACAATCGCGCTGTCGACAACATCAGCTCTATTCGTCAGTTACTATGCCCCCGCCGCACGAGGGAGCGGTATCAGTGAAGTGAAAACTGTTGTAAGTGGTTACGTTATTCCCGATTTCATGAACTTCTCTACATTCATGACTAAATGGATCGGCCTGATTCTGGCTGTCTCATCGGGGCTATGGGTGGGCAAAGAGGGCCCTCTAGTACATATAGCCTGTTGCGCCGCCAATGCCTTCATGAATATCATGCCGTATTTCTATACTAGTGAGATACGGCGGAGAAATGTCTTCATAGCCGCTTCCGCTGCTGGAATATCAGCTGCATTTGGCGCTCCCATAGGCGGTGTGCTCTTCAGTCTTGAACAAATAGCTTACTACTCCCCAGAAAGCGCACTATGGAACAGTTTTGTTGCAGCTATGATAGCCTCTTTGTCTCTACAAGCAATGAATTCGTACCGGACAGGAAAACTCGTACTGTTTCAAGCCTCTTTTACAGACATGTTATGGCACGGGTTTGAAATAGGCCCATTCATACTTTTAGGAATCCTTGGAGGTTTGTTCGGCACGCTCTTCATAAGGTACAACGTTAGAGTCAATTTATGGAGACGATCAAGTCATATAGCGCAGAACCCAATTCGTGAAATAGCTGGACTAGGTCTAATTACAGCGATAGTGAGCTACCCTATTGTTTTTCTCAGAATGGAAAATTTCGTGCTTCTTTCAAAGCTTTTCAAAGAATGCACTGCATCTGACACTTCGCCTCTTTGTGTTGCCGACAGACATATCTCAACGATTGTTCTGCTGTTCTTAACCATAGTGATCGCATTTACACTTTCGGTCTACAGCTTTGGATCAGGAGTACCTGCTGGCGTTATTCTGCCTTCAATGACCATCGGAGCGGCCATGGGCAGACTAATAGGGATTATCATGGAAGTCTGGCAGAAAAACTTTCCGAATTTTTTCCTTTTCTCGTCCTGCGCAGCCGACGGGAAATGCATAAATCCCGCTGTATACGCATTAGTTGGTGCTTCTGCAGCATTGAGCGGGATTACTCGAATGACAGTCTGCATTATTGTCATCATGTTTGAACTAACAGGAGCATTGACTTTCGTGTTACCTATCATGATCGGGGTGCTAATAGCCAAATGGGTAGCCGATGCATTCGATAAAAGAAACATTTACGACCAGTATATCACCTTTTTGGGATACACGGTATTGCCAAATAGAGGAGATTCTGTCCCAGATAAGGCTGCTGAAAATATCATGACTCCTTATGATGATTTAGTGAAACTAACCGAGGAGGGGACGACTATCAACAGTCTGAAGACAGTTATCGACACGCACACATTCTCTGGATTCCCTATAGTGAACAATTACCGTGATAAGGTGTTTCAAGGATACATTAACCGGAAGATGATCTCGAAGATAATTTTCGATGCGGAGCTTATGCGGTTAGACGATGATTGTCCTGTGAGTTTTTCGAACAACATTCATCAAAATGACGGGCCGCGGGTATTCAATGCGGGGAAATACCTAGACGCGAGCCCATTGACATTTGAGCCGACGACACATTTCAGCGTTCTCGAAGAAATCACGAGATCGATGGGCTTGAAGTATACACTAATAGTCAGCAAGTCTGTCTTGTTAGGGATGGTGAGCCGCAGCGATATATGGATGCTTGTGGACGAGTATCAGAGTGACGATGAGGATGATAATATTTCTCTGCGCACGACTCGTCGCGAAGTTAGGAGGTTATTGTCGTCAAGCGGAGATAGTGAAGTCGGCAGTGTTATAGGTTATAATTAGCACGAACTCCCTAACTTCACATTGCATATTTCTGTTTTGCAGTTTTGCGGGACCTCCTTGAATCTTCAAACGATTTCTGGAATGCATCGCGCTGTGCTGTGGCGGATAGTAAAAGTGACGATAATTGGTGTTTGCCTGATCCTATCGTCTGTATAGTAGTGGTGTCCGTGGATTCTACTGCTGCATTCATACTTCCTTGTCTGATAACTTCGTCAACGTTAAACGAAGGTATATCATCATCATGAATATCGGGGATGGATACAGGAGAGCGGAGATCGCTTTGTTGGTGCTCAGGAGCATTGAGCTCAGTATTGCCAACGTGAGCAGCATTGTCCACAGTGGTGATATCCTCTGCATTGTTTTGGCTTTGGAATTGTTCAACAGGCCGTGAACTTGATTTGAACAGCGATTTGAGGATAGAATTGCTGTCATTTGGGTTTCGTGGTAGTGTTGTGGATTCTGCTGTTTCGTTTAGGAGAGTTGACGGATCAGGCAAGTTCAGGTATTTCCTGTGTTTACGCTTATTTTTCTTGCGAATTCCTGATTGCGGTAAATCCTTGAACAACGACGACGCGTTGTTTGATTTTACCAAGTTTACAACTGGTTTTTTTGTTTCATGGTCGGACTCATCAGAGCTATAGTCCACTAAGCCTGCCATAACTCATAAGAGATGTTTCGATCGAGGTGCGTATGGGTGGATACTTTGCGAACCCTACATGCGTGTAAACAGCACTGCAACTCCAGTTTCTAAGAAAATCCGAAAAAGACAGTTATAATGACCTTTTTATGATATTTATTGCTTTAAGCGGTTCTACTAGTGTGTTTTATTTGTATACATAACATTTTGGCGCCAGTATAAACAATATATAGGAATCTGATAACTTAGGGTTAGAGAGTTTTTACTTACCTGACCACACCAACTCTTAAGTTACGAACATTCTCATTTTGACAACGAAAAATGTCGCTCGACGGACAGTTGTCTAAACTGAAAATCTCATCGGAGAACCATAAAAAGAAGAGAATCGCGAAGAAATCTAAACGCGGCAAGTCTGAACGCAAGAACGTGAAAAGAGAAGAGCTGCTGCGTCTTATACGTGATGACCATATCAGTACGGCTAGCAAGATCATTAAAAGCACGCCGGATATCGCCGATCAGTTTCCTTTAGAGGTAGCATATATCCATTATCGACGAAGAAAGTTTTCTTCTGTACTTAAAATTGCTGATAAGTTTGATGGTTACGCTATGAAGCTCATTGCGGCGCAAACGTACTTCTTCCTTGAAGTATTCGACAAATGCATTTTCATCTACGAACAGCTTCTGAGATCGAATGACACAGACGAGCAAGACAAGGCAGATATATTCGTTAACTATGTTGCTGCGAAGGCTATGGTAGGAGAAACGGTCGACGTAACTGGAAGTGGACAGTCTTACGATTTACTGTTCAACTTGTCGTTTGCTTACTTGCACAGGAAAGAATATGACGAATGTGTGAAACTGCTTAACGAAGCTATTGCGGTATGTAAAATGACCTCAGACATGACTACCGAGCAAATGAGTTCTGAATTGAACCCCATGTACGTGCAACTGGCATACGTGCATCTTTTGAAGGGCGACAAGGATCAGTGCAATACTGTGCTAGAAGCTATTACTCAGAACCGCGACGAATTCCTGAAACTCTCTGTCAACACAATGAAACTTGCCATAGATCAGCCGGAAAACCCGTTTCAGGCACTGGAGATGCTCCAATCGCGCATCAAGTCTCAGGTACTGTACACCCACAATTCTCTAATCAACAGAAACAAGGCGTTGTATCTTGCTCGGTGTGGTCAGCACAGTGCACTTACCAAAATGACTTATTCTCCTCATCAAGAGCTCTCTGTGAATAATACCACCCCAATATCGGCAGTAGTAAAGATCCTTGATGCTTTTGAGCAATCGGACGATGACGACCTGCTTCATTTCCTAAAGACTTATGTCAGAGCACACAAAGAGTTGCATGGCTCTGAATTCAGAAAAGATATTACGTTGTTGAAGATGCAGTACTACATTAACAAGAGCAACTGGACGCAAGCAAGAAGACAGTATCGAGCTCTTGCTGGCTCGTCTCTGGAATCGAATGCATCTGTATATGACATTCTCGGCCAAATTTCGGACAAAAGCCATACGAAATCACGGTCCTGGTTGTATGGCCAGGCAGATAACACACTCAATTTCCTTGATGAGAATTTATACAATCTGTTTGCATTGTGTGACAACGAAACAAAGATGACCAAAGTGCTCTTTGAAAGCCGCCCTAAATCGTTCCCCGCGACACCTATGGGTATTGTTGCAACATCTGTATGGCAAAGCATCGACAAGGCGGAAGAAATGAGTTCTAGTCTTCCCTCTGTCGAAGAACTAACGAGTAGTATTGATGTCACTAATCTTCTATCTGCAGGATTAGCTAAACCTGTTTCTACTACAGCTGATATCAAGACCGAGCCGTCTACCATCAAGCCCGACCGTGAGACTAAGATCAAAGGGAAACTGCCTAAGAACTATGACCCCAACCGACAGCCTGATCCAGAGAGATGGCTTCCCATGCGCGATAGAAGCTACTACAAGCCGAAACGTAAAGACAGGAAGAAAGTTCTGGGCGCGACACAAGGTGCAGGTAAAGTGTCTGAAGATCTGGCTGTGAGTGCTGTTCCTAAAGCGAAAACATCCACTGCTTCCGTTTCCAAGAAGAAAAAGAAAGGGAAGCGTTAAAGTCTACATGAACCATGAACTAACAGAGATTGATGTTCTTAACTGAAAAATATTTTTCTACGTAACAAAAAGCGTTTCTTCGGATCTGAGGTACTCGCCAATATCGGCCTGCCTAAGAGCCACTAGAGTCGTAGGATCCAAAGCTCTTACCTCAGCAGTCGCTCTCGCCGTTAATCCAAACCCTAGTGGAGTATCGTTCATTGAATATATGACAACACCTGTATGTTCAGGTATATCATCACTCATTTTACCAATGTGAGCTTTTACTATGTTGTTCCCGTACAGAAACGGCATTTCTCCATTCGGTTTCACCCATAACTTGTATTTCGCGTATTTAGATATCAGGTCAAGTGCTGTAATATGTAATATAAACTTTCCATGATTCGTGAATTTGCCAATACATGTTCCTACCGACATCAAGTTCTTTCTAGCAAAATTAGTTGAGAGTTTTTCTAGTCTTCTTCGAGCATAAAATACTCGATTCTTCTGCACAACAAAGCTGTGAGGATCCTCGGCATCGTCAACTATAAGTGAAATATTCCTTCCAACATATACCGCTAATTTTTCAAACACAGTCTTTGCCTCTTCTTCTGTTAAAGATCGCATTATAGACGCGCAATCCTGAGATCTTCCAAGATGGGGTATATATACTAGGCAAAAAAAAAGTCCCAACTTACATCCCGTCTAAACTTTATTGCAGTTTAAGTTTCACCAGCTAAGTGTACTTCTTTATATATATATTCTAAGAGATAGCGCTTGTATCAACCGAACCGCATGGAAGTCAGTTGATAGTATGCAAATGTATGTGTATGTTAATGTATCTAGTTAGCAGTTATATGCTATACTTCTCTCACTCAGAAGTAGAGTGTAATCCCCATGTCATAAAAAAAAATGAACTCTCAACAGTGCAGATTTAGAAAACCATCAAGCAGTAGTCTGCATTGTCTTTTGGTAGGTGGCCTGAGACGACCGGTTGCTGGAACTCGTTCCATTTCCACCTTTTGACAGCAGTAAATCATCATCACTCGAACCATTAGATGCAGAAGAACTAAGTCCCATAGGAGAAGATACATCGAAAACCGCCTCAGCGTCTTTCAGGCCTTTGGAACTAGAACCAGAATCAGAAGAGACAGTATCTGTGACTGTGACATCACTGTCATCTATGCTGAAATTACCGAGAGAATTGTGAAGGCTTTCGAGGCTGTCTTTCGGTAAACTGCTTCCTGCAAATTGCGTATCAGAATTAGTCGATGAGGGAGTTTGAAAAAAACAAAAGGAGTCAATCAAATCCTTGTAAGAGTTGGCACTGATATCTGGTATTCCGCTGCGACTCATCTTTGTGAGGTGCGCAACCTTTTCCCTCACTTTATCAGGGAGAGCAGCTGGTTTAGAAGATTTAAACTTGGAATTCTGTCCAACTTCCGCGCCAGGCATTTCAGCAAGTGAATAGTTGGACCTTGGAGCACTAGCAGCATTGTCTGAGTCCAAAGCATAATTGCTATCAGTTCCTAGACCAAGTGTTCGTTTAAGACTATTGCCAAAAGAGTACCGAGAATTCAAGTTGCTCTCGCGCGTTCTGCCAAGAGTCTTATCAATGTCATCTCCAGATGAGTGGCCTGAAGATTTCTTCAAGCCGTCCAAAGTAGAGCAGGTTTCCTCAGGCATTTTTCGGGGTATATCTTCAACTTTTCCACGAGCATTGAAAAGATTATCCGTACTAGGTGCATGCAAAATAGTGCGAAGTCCGGCAACTCGTCTTCCAGGAACGCTAACCACAGAGCTATTGTCGTCATCACTCATGACAACGCTAGCTCCGTCACTATATTCGTAATCCGAATCCGGCACATTTGATGATTTAGGTCCTGAAGGTCGAAAATCCACCTCGTAATTCAAACAGTCATTATTGTCCCAGAATTCGTTTCCACCAGCGCTGTATCTTATGCAAAAAAACAATGATTTAGAAGTTAGCTGCTTAATACCATCCAAAGCAATAATGAAAGTAAAACGATCAAACGAGTCCGTGAAGTTTCGGTCCCTTATATCGGCATTGTAATGCGCATATACTTCAGAGATAGTTTTCCAATAGTCAAACGTAAACTTCGCAACGACAGTTTTAGCGAATGCAATATTTCTCACTGCTACATGCCCGATGAGGTTCTTCTTGTCATTGGACAAGTAAACCTTTTCCATGAAGACGTTAGCCGTGCATCGCTTATCCATTTGCTGAGATTCGCTAGGCCAATTAGGAGTCAAAATAGTCAAACGTGCTAGACTGCTACGTCTTCGACGAGGGGAATAAGCGGAGTTCCTTGTCGGCCTATATGTTGCACTGGTACGGCGGAAACGAGGAAAACGTGGCGATGTGAAAAAGTCATCCTCCTCTTCAGCTTCATAATTTTCATCGTCCATAGATGGTGCGTCAGCCCATAGCTCAGACTCATCCTTTTCGCGTACGGGAGAAGAATCTGCAGACACGGCATTTGGCTTCTCAGAATTAAGGAAGTGCCTGACGTGAACAAGTGTAGGATCAAAGTGAACATTCTTCGGAAATGTTGGAGTGGACGGCACTGAAACGGGACGGCTATTGCTCTTCAGTGATGGTCGCACTAGCTCACCGGATTTCTTTCGAATAATATGAGGCGCTGATTCAGTTCTGTGTAGTGGGTATCCGCCTATAGTATCATCGTTCTGATCAAGGTCCAGAGCAGACTGCGATCGAGTTAAAGTAGCTCCAGATGATGAGTCATGTAAGGTTTCAGTTTCAGATTCAGGTTCAGATTCGGGTTCAGGATAAACCTTGGTGGTTTTATCGGACATTTCTATAGGAGCTCTAGCCGGCTTCACGTGCTCAATTTTAGAAGAGGTCAACGGATAGTTAGCCTGAAAAGATGATTTTCTAGAATGCTCAGGCGAACCTGACTGCAGCTTAGACATATGAGGCATAGATTTTATGGCATCATGCAACTTCTGAAGGCCAGTTAGATCAGGAGATACAGCCGGCGATAAAGTCGGATCATATGTTAAAGAATCTTCTGTATCCACAGAATTAGCCGACGAATCACTAGAGTTTGAGGATATATTGTGTTCGCCATGTTTGTAACTAATCATAGGCGCAGAGAAAAAGGGAGATGATTGCTCATGCAGAGATAGTTCAGGTAATGAATCTGCAGTCTGGCCTGCAGAAGACGTAGAAAGAGTAGTGGGAGGAGGATGCGGAGCAGATATTTGGGTATCCGGAAGTGCTGTGCAGGTAGTCGATTCAGTAATAGTAGGACTTGTCGAAGATGCAATAGCTTCTCTTATATTGGTGACTGAAAAGCTGTTTCCATGGATAGGATTATCAGAGGAGCGACGATGCCTTCTAGAAGTGTAAGGTGCTGATGCGAGGGAAGATTCGGATCGCTGAGGAAGAGCGGTCGATAATTGAGACATAACAGGAAGGGTTTGATCAGTAGGACCAGAATCCGAAAAAACAGGGCAAATAGAAGTAGGAGAATTGGAAGACGGTGATGCTGAGAGGTTACAAGGCGTCAAAGAATCAGCTAGATTTCGGGGTCGCGGGATAGAGGAAGCCGTCGAGACTGTAGGATACAGAGAGCCCTTGGAGGAAGAAAAATCTTCGGCGGGAGGATCCAAAGAAAGGGAAGATTCTTCCTGACTGGCCGTAAAAGAGTGGTTACCGGAAGGAACTTGAGTATTTGCTAGACTGCGATGCTGGAAAGTGGAGGAGTCAAATGAAGAGGAGATCGCAGTAACATGGCGTGGTTCCCCTGACCCTGGAAAAGATTTAGAGTTCTCAATTTCCGAATCTTTAGATAAGGGGGTAGATGCACTTCCGATTGAAAGTGCAGTTATCGGGTCTAATGCGTCCAAAAATTGAGTATTAGAAGTATTCGATAACGGGCTTGATTCTGCGCTGCTTTGGTCAGAAGTTGGAGAGAAATCTGTGAAGGGCGTTTTGCAAGGAATCGAGAGCGGCTGGCACGAATGGTTATGCTCAGAAACATGATGAGTTAAGTTTCCAGAAGCACAAAACTCAGATGCATCTGGAGATTCAGCCAATGATAGTTGAGGATCTATTAAGGTTAGTTAGAATTCAATCACCGTTCGGAAAGAATCGACCCACAATTCACATAATTAAGTTGAAGGATTGATTAGAAAAAAGCCTCTCATAATAAGGAGAAAAAAAAGTTGCTGATCAAAACCTAGAGAGCCGGACAGGGAAGGAAGGGTTTATGAGGCAGGTTCCGCGACATTGTAAAGTAAAAATCTATCCAGGCTTAACTACAAAAGCCAAACACCGTGAGTCATCCATAAAGTGGTGTGATCTGAAGTAAATGCTTGCTTTATCCTTTATGATGCGGAACTATGGTGAAGTCCGGAATGTCACAGCGGTATTCGGTGCAATGATGAAGTCAAGAACAGTCTATAAGGCCAAGTTAGACTAGGGTATAAAGGCCAAAAGAGTGAAGAAAGAGGAACAAAATATAGAATGAAAGGCGCATGCCATTTATCGCGTGAGGAAAAAAGCTGCTGATCAACCATATAGTCAGTCAATTGAATAGCCGGTAGGAATATAGATAGTTGTTTCCCGGCCTAAACGTTCACTAACTCAAAAAAAAGTGGAGCAAAACTCTAAAACTGAACGACTTTCGAAGTAAATGGCGCGATAAGAGCGAGCTGTGAACCGCAGCAAGATAGTGCGCTAGAATACAGTGCTTTTGTTCAGAGATAGCATTGAACGGTACTAGAGATTGCAGCATGATAAACATCGAGTTGTGAAGGTACGAAGTGCCGATGTGTGGGGGAAGACTAGCAGTTCCAGGACGGTGCACTTTTAGCTAGTTGGCTCTTGAGCATTCTATATTTCTCTTTCAACATTTAGAGTTTCTTGGACAACTTAAACAAATGACATCAAAGTATTACTTGCGTATTGTCTGCTAAGCGACCGGAAGGGATGGATAGCTCGGTTGGGACATAGGTATACCGGCTTTCCCCCTCTACAGCCAAACAAGGAAGTATATGTGATCCAGATAGGAAAGGTATGATTTATACATCAATTCAATGAAAGCAGACAGGATGACAGAGGGCGGAGGCAATGACTAGCAAGAGAGTTCTAAACAAGAGGGGCTAATGTTACTTACCTGTTTCGGAGACACTCGCGCGACGTGGCGAGAGGCGACGGAATATGACGTTCAAATCAGTCAAGCTATTACGGTGGGCTGAAATGTCAGTGTTGGCATTGGAGTATGCATCTTTTGAGAAGCTAGGAGATGTAGCTTCAAAAGAACATGTATTTTTTGCAGGGGAAGAATACGGCATTGGTTTTAGTTTGTGTGCAAGCAATGATTATTAGGGCGATAAGGGAGCTTGACAAACATGCAAAGGAAGATAACTGATCTGACGGGACGTGCTGCAGGTATATGCTCAATTATGGGACAGTCGAACGTGACAAGCAAGTATTCAAATACAATGTAAATAGGCGAGGCATGTACACCCGGCAACCAGGTGAATTTAGAAGGAAAGGAAGGAAAACCACACAACACTGACAGTATAAAAGTGAGAAGTTAAGAGGGTCATGGTGGTGGCTCACATGATACGATACCTTGGTATGTTTGAGAGTGCTAACCTTAAATAAGATAAAGTTTCACGTGGATAAGAGAAACGATCGGTCGTCCCTTAAATATATTTATGCGCTTTGAGATGCGCTTGGTGAGATGCGACACTGTGTATGCGATTGTAAGAAATTAAATATTCAGGTTTGAGAACTCTAAGAGTATCGATAACTTATAGACTAGCTTGTCCTTTTAGGTGGCTGTGTGCAGACTGTGGCTAGCGATCTTGTGGCGAGAAGCTTAATATACGCAATGTAGCAGAAAGACAATATCTGATTCGAAAGACCATTTGTTGCTCCACAAGAAAGATCTAGTTGTTTGTTCAACTTAAGCTGGCTGAATTGTTTAGCGAGGGAAGATAACGACATTTCAAGTGTTTGAAACTCGAGATAGTAGCTACAGTCATATACCACTCTAACACCTACAAATGCATCACTATCAAATCTGTTACGTTGCATAAACCAGATATAATTACTAGACGCAATTAGCACTGCTAATACAAGTGATTTTAGTGCGAGAATTTGAGAAAATCAATGGCATAGGTTCCCGCAGTATGTTTGATGCACCGGAGTTCAGTAGTATGCGAAACTTTATTTTGTTTAGAGTTTCGATACCCATCTTGGATAAAAAAAAATCCTCCCAATGAATCACTTCACCATACATCATAATGCCAAAATCTCGCCCTTTTATCAACAAAAAGGAGTCTTTAACGTTTGATCTGGTACCGCGAAGGAGAGATGACGTTCTATATTACGATGAGGAAGCAGCGCCTAACGTAATGATGCCGCAGTATCGACCTGCTACGTATGATGACCCTAATGCCCGAAAGACTCGACGACAAAGACAAAAGTTCTACCACGAATGGAACCTGAAGTATGATCGAGATTTGGACAAGCCTGCCGATATAGACGATCTCGAAATGAAAGGAGTTTTAGATTCTCAGAACGAATCGCAGCTGACGACTTACGATGACGGCGGCTTGCTGATGCCAGGTGGTGGATCAGCGGGAGAAGCACATTTTAGACAGGTTGTTAGTAGGTTGCCAATAAAGGACCTGTCAGAAGCGTTTCCGTCTACAGAGAACACTTATATGGACTACGAAAACATGAAGGATGTTCCAGACGAACTGGCATACACTGATGACCCCGATCTGCTGGAGATCCTTGAAGCGCTCGATGATGACCGATACCTTGCGCAGACGTTTGAGATTCCTGAACCGAAAGAGAACGACCAGCAGGCGTTAGTTCGCTTGGATGCTTTTTTGGATGCCAAGGATGAACCAGATAAGTTCTTTGATGAGATTTTGGAATCAGGGCCTGCAGATTGGCGTTCTATCACATACATCAAGGACATCGAGAAAAGAGAGCAGCTAATGGACCAGTACGAAGCAGAGTATTATGGTATACTTGAGCAGAACCCGTCTGGACATTCTGATCAAAGGAATCTACTGTTGAAGGATAATGCGCTGCAAGAAGTCACAGACACAATTACAAAGCTCGCGATTGACGAAGACCACAACGATGACGAACACACGGAAAAAGCTATAAAGGCCAGCATAGAGTCAATACCCAAGAAGACAGTTGTATCTAAAAAATCTACCAAGATAACAATCCAACCGAGGAAGAAGAAGGTGGTTGGACGAGGGAACATGCATGATATAGACAAACGGTTTGAGCACATACAACGAGAATACGATTCAGAATCAGATGAAGAGCAAAGCAATTATGATCCAGACCAAGGATTTGATTTATCAGAAGAACGTCCTGACTTTGAGGATGTCCTTGATTCGTTCTTAAACCAGTATGACGTTATTGGCAAGCATATCGTATTGAAATGATTGGCTACTATTATAATGAGATAATTTTTGTAGAAGATACAATGACTAGTATTCTCTAATAGTCTGTGAACACTAGAATAACTTCATTTACGTACTTTGGCACGTTTTGGAGCTGAATAGGGTACCGGTGTTGCTACTTCCGATTGCTGCTCACTCTCAAAAAATCCTTCTCCCTCGTGATACATATTCTCCAGTTCAGCTTCAATATTTTCACGCTTCCGTTTGCCAACTTTGCGGTCTGGAGTTCCATTCAGCTTAGTATCTTTGAGCATAGCCTCAGCCTGAGCATCGTCGTCCAACAACCAGAAAGCAACATCTCTTCCAGGTTTCTGGAATGAAGATGACTCAAGGAAAGCGGATTCCGTACCGACATCATCGCCTTTAGCAGCGCCATTAGTTTCATCGGTATTCGTTTTGCCTTCCATTACCACTTCTTGGACATGCATCTTTTGCTTAGCACGATCACGCATGCGTTCCTCAATAGTGCCTTTAACGAGCAAGCGGTATACAGTTACTTGCTTTGTCTGTCCTAGACGATGCGCACGGTCCATAGCTTGGGAATCAATAGTAGGATTCCAATCTGAGTCGTAGAAAATAACAGTGTCAGCAGCGGTCAAGTTAATTCCTAGACCACCAGCACGCGTGGATAGCAAGAACACAAATAGTTCAGGTTGTGTTTGCCAGGCATGCACCAAGTCACGTCTGTCTCCGAGTTTCGAAGAACCATCCAAGCGCACATACCTGTATTGACGATAAGTCAAATACTCTTCCATCATATCCATCATTTTTGTCATCTGGAAGTATATCAGTACCCTATGGTCATTCTGCTTCAGTTCTACCAGCAGCTGATCTAGACGCGACAGTTTGCCAGATTCAGCCACAAACTTGGCCATACTGGGCACACGAATAGGTGAATAACCGGCGCGCTCACTGGTGGGCTGTGGAAGAATTTCACCAGGAATCGGCCAGTACATTCTTTCAACTTTATTCTCCACAAGCTCTTTAGGTGTCCAGGGCCTCAAATCCTTAAACAGACTTTCGCGGAAAGATTGATTGAATAACATATCAGAATACTCTCTTGCAGCAACAGACGAGTGGCATTCAATAGCAATTGGTGGTGCAGTAGCGCGCGGGTCTCCCATGGGTTCTAAGCGATGCAGTTTGTCTTGATCATGCAATGAACTGCGCCAGACGTTACACATATCGTCCAAAACTCCTTCATGAGTGGTTGAAGCAAGAACTTTGGTGGAATTGGCGGGAACGATTTGAAGCATGCGTGACACAGGCACAGGAGTAGACTCGGAGTCCTCATCGTATACTATATTTCCTCGAGAATATAGATCCATTTTGCCAACGTCTTTAATTATATTTTTCAGTTGTTCAGGAATGGAAATGTTTCCTAAAGCAGTGGCTGATATTTCAGCCTCAGAATAACCAATTAGTCCCAGAAACGACATATTGCCATCGATGTTTGATTTTCGAGATTCATGAAGATTATCTGAAGCCCATATACTCATGAGGTTTTGCGTGTATTTCTTCTCAAACCCAGCACGCGGATTATTATTGCTAGGGATGTCCAGTTTACCACCATCAGTATAGAATAACCGGGGTAGTTGTAATTTTATCAAGTTTGTAGCAGAGTATGGCACGATGAGTAAGTTATTTTCGCGCAAGAAGGAACCAGTTTCCGCAAATCCAGCTAAAGACAAAGGTGATTTAGTATCGGACCTCTCGAATAAGTCAGGATGATTGCAAACTTTTCTGAACTGCATGACAAGGTTCATTAAAGTCTGCGAACCGTCATCACCTCCACTAACGGCCTTTCTAAGAAGATCGACGACGCTGACTTGTCGTTTCAGAAGATCATACATTGCACGTTGTCTGTGTGTAAGGTTGCAATAGACGTCAATCTCGATTTTGTCGCCGAGTTCACTCTGGACATTTTTCTTCACTCTGCGTAACATGAATGGCTTTAAAATCATATGCAATCTTCTTAGTTGTTGTTCGTTAAGTTGAGTATTCGATTGCGCGTGAGACTCGATATCTCGGGAAAACCAATCTGAGAACTCGTCATGAGAATCAAATAGTGTAGGCATAATGAAATGTAAGAGAGCCCATAATTCCTGCATAGAATTCTGAATTGGTGTACCGGTAAGCAGCAGTCTGTTTCGGCAATGGAACCCTAGTAGAGATTTCCAGCGAGCAGAAGAGCTTGATTTGATAGCCTGGGCTTCATCTAAGATCATGTACTGCCACTTAACTCTTTGGAAGTATTGAGCATCTGCCACGACTAATTGGTAAGATGTAACCAGGACGTGGAAATCCGAGTTTTTGTCGTAAGTGAGTCGTTTTCTGTCCCAGAACTTTCGAAGAATCTTTCGATCTTTTGTGTTACCCCAGTACGGAAGTACGCGGAAGTCAGGAATAAAGCGACTGATTTCCTGCTGCCAGTTATGCAAGGTAGATGCGGGTGCAATTACCAAGAAAGGGCCCCATATGTTGTGCGTCTCAGCCAGATAAGCCATTACAGACATAGACTGAACAGTTTTACCGAGACCCATTTCGTCTGCCAGAATACCGTTGATTCCTTGCTCATAGAGGTTAACCAGCCAATTCAAACCTTTGATTTGGTATTCTTTCAATTGGCACCTCAGCATCTTCGGCTGTTTAATTTCTATTTCGCCAAGCGTTGTAGGGTTTTGGAAGTTTAGTTCACCATCCGACATATCGACGTCTCCAGTGTCTTTGTTTTCAGAGAACTGTTTGGCGCGATCCTGCGCAGCTTTAACAGCCGACTGTGCGTTCTTTCTAGCCAATTCTTCGAGGTCATTATCGTCTGTATTGTCGAAGTCGACATCTCCGACGGCAGCCTTTTCGCCGATATCGGTGGCACCATTATTCTGGATCTTGTTTCCAATGAAATGAGAGTACAATTCTGTTTGAGAAATAAGGAAGTTGAGCTTACGAGCCTGGCGACGGGCTTCACGCTCTTCTTCTTCCTTCTTAGCGCGGTCGATAGATTCGCGTTCTGCCTTTTTGCGCTTGTCTCTCTCAGATTTCTCGTTGCGTTTCCAATAGGTCATCATTTCTTTCATTCCGCGCCTGGCCTTGACCTGGACTTCTTTAACAGAACGGTTTGCACGGATCTGCCACCTTCTGGCTTCTTTACTGGCGAGCTGGGCAGTTTTCTTAGCGTTCAGCTGTTTTATGTTCAACGAGCTGGACATGATCCTTGAGACTTTAGGAGCATCCTTTCTCGCCATGTCTTTCCAGATCGAGTCATAAACGTTGTTGTACGCCTTTATGACATAAGGATCGGTAGACAGGGCCGGATGGACAAAGACAGGCACTGGCGGTGCGGGTTTAGCTGAGGCCAGTTTCTCTTTAGCTCTAGTTACGCGAGCGGACTTTGATCGTTTTGCAGGGGTTTTCGCAGCAGCATTGTCTGTGTTCAAATAGTCTTCTGCCTCTGAGAGGGCGTCGGCGTTGGGCGAGCCGGTGGTGTCGTGCTCGTCCTCCGAGCGCAGAGAATTGTCGTCGTCTTCGTCGTCGGCACCATTACTGTCGGGTTCAACAGATGCCAACGAGCTGCGAGCGCGCTTCGATTTTGTGGCAGATTTGTCCTTTGCTGATTTTGCGGGTTTGGCTGCCGGGCGACGTTTGCGGTCGTCCTGCTTAGCGGCGCGCGCTGAAGGGACGAGAGCAATCGCGCGGTAGAGCTTAGAGAGGGCGTTCTCCTGGGCTATAGCGTGCTTGAGAGCCAGAGAGCGTGTAGTTTTGCAGGTAGAGGCGAGCGATTGTTCATGCTGTGACTCGAGAGCTTTGATTATTGCGCCCAGAGTGGTTTTCTTGCGATAGAGGGCTAGACGGTCTTCTGCCCGTAAAAGGAGCTTCTCGTGATCGGAGGGGAGAGAGAACTTAGCGGGAGAGCTAGTGAAGCCATTGTGAAGCGCGTGACTGTGTACGCCAGACGGGCTAAGAGGGTGAGCGTTGGAGTTCTCTGGATGGGCGAAGGCGGAGCTGAAAGACTCTGGTGGGTCGTTCTGTGCAGGCGCGGGAGACAGCATAGAGGAAATGGAGAGAACAGAAGACTTCGAGGGCGTTGAAGTCGAGCCTGGCTCTACTGTAGAAGGAGTGGTGGTAGTGCCTGCATGGACGCCATTTGCCGCTGACGAGGCAAGACCATTGGAGGAGGACATGGTCGCAGGTAGGAATTTTCACGCGGGCAGGCGGGCAAGCAAGCAGGCAGGCAGGCAAGACAGTAGGGTTAAAACCGCAAAACTGGTATTGAGATGCGTAAGCGGTGGTGTTAACTGAGTACGTTACAGAGACTTACTGATAAGTCGAAGGGTGAATGCGCCACAATGCTCTCGTTAGGGTTTTTGAAGTTCCTTCCGGCTTTTTTTTTTGACTAAATTGTGCGCTGTGCTATAGGGGAAAGGGGGCACCCCGTTTGGGAGTCGCATCAAGGTTATTCTCCTCCCCCGGTGGTATCACAGTTTTTGACAAGCTTGTCCACTTTGTGCGGCTTTCGCTAGAATTCACGTCAAAAAAAAAATCAGAAAATACAAATCTCTATCTCTACAATAATATGCTGTACAATTGTCTCTACTTACAGCGCCATTGCTCGCACATACAGTGGAACTAATTGTTTGACCACATACACCAGCAGATGCGTGATCGCTGCTCCTCGGTGGGTAAAGTCCCAATTGGTCCCAGCCAATAAGGACCTTTTTTTTGGCCGGGTCTCGACCGCAAGCAATCACGCTGAACTGACAGCAAATGCTGCGAACGTAGATTGATCATTAACGTCTGATCGCATTAAACTCTTGAAAAACAATTTACCGTGCAAAACGAACCAGCTCTTCTGGTCTTTGTATCGCTAGAGTATGAGCCGCAGTCGTTTCTGGGACCCATCAAACGACGCCGCAAAGATCGCCGCACCGCCAGCAACATTACGTATACCCGCCTCCATTAGATGGTAAACTGTCTCGTAGCCGCGATTTGTTTGCTATATTGACGCAAATCGCGCGTAAAGGAGGCTGGACGGCTCTGTACCGCACTGGTACTGCACTAGTGCGCAAAATCCTCATCTCTTTGTCACGTGACTATGTAAACACTCCTCCTCCCAGGTGGCAGGACCTGCATCGCTCGCTTCCTTTGCCCTTATTTGTACGACTCCTGAACTGAACTGCCTCCGTAGTCGCTGGCTTGCTAGTTCACTAGCTCGCAAATCTTCTCATTCAGAAAGCATTTATGCCTTCAGTGATTATACTGTTCTCCAATTAGGACAACAATCACGTGGTTCAGTCAACCAACCCAAACACTAGGCAAATGTCAGACAACCAGCGACCGGTCAACTCTGGTCAGGCCGGACCTACTAGTGTCCTTAAAACTCCCGACCTTAACGATAATAATGCAACAACTGAATGGACGTCTCCGAGCGAAAGAAGTCAGAAAATCTCGGAACGCTGCCGCAGTCTTGGTCTCGCCATAGACACTTCCCCAGCCTTGCAGCCACCTCTAACTTCCTCGTATTACAATCTCACTCCTATGTCTCCTAATAATCACAGCTACTTCGTCAACCGAGGTGAGCGATCTGCATCTGTATCCTCTACAGGAGTTAACGACAATGTCTCCATATCGAGCCTCACTCCGCTCCCTTCTCCCATCATAACACAAAGTGATGAGGTCAGATCGCCAATCGCTGATTTTGGCTCTCCGCCAGGAGGCCTCGTATATGGACTTGCAAACACAGTGGCCCCACCTCGGCGTGCGTTTCAGGTTGTTATACCTAAAAGAGGACGAGACGATCCACCTGCACTCTCTGCTTCTAATGCCTCATCTGACTCCCCGCGCTCTGTATCAGAATACCGGCCCATGGCAGTCAACAGGTTCCCACAACCACAACCACAACCAGACACTCCAGTAAATACACAGCCTTCATCAGTCATGCGATCTATATCTATATCTACCACAAAGAATGCGGAATCGCTCATTAGCCAGAGATATGACGGTATGAAGCGTGAATCACCTAATGTCATGTCTTCTTCTGATTCCACTTCAGAACTGAACACTGAAGATAACCTGATCGGAAAAACTATCTCAACACAAAAAGTGGGGTCTTCATCCGAGGAAATTCATCTAACAACCAAAAAACTCATTGGCAGGGGCGCTTTCAGTGTTGTGGTCCTGGCTGAAGATGACTCATCGCATCTAAGGGCCGTGAAAATAACGCAATTAAAGGACATAGACGAATCTAGCAGGTCAAGGATGAAAAAAGCTATATTCAGAGAGATAGATATACTTAGCGAACTGCGGACCCCTGGCCTGACCATTTTGCTAGGCTACAGAAACCTCGACGACTCTATGGTATTGGTGTTCCCCTTCGCTTCTGGCGGTGATTTATTTGAACTGGCTTCAAATAAGTATAACTTACTTACTCCTCTAATAATTGGGCGCATAACTGCTGAACTAGCGACTGTGGTTGACTTTTTACATCGCTCGAATGTGGTTCATAGAGATATAAAACTGGAAAATGTTCTAGTTAGCAAATCTCCAGAAGAGTTGGAGTCTTTAGCATCTTATACTGCATCTGAACTGTCTCAATATCCTTTCCCTCTTATTATGCTTACAGATTTAGGACTGGCACGTCGAATTGATCCCCAGGACCCCTTACTTTCAACGCGGTGCGGCTCGGAAGACTATGCAGCACCTGAGCTATTGATGGGGCGACAGTACGATGGCCGCCAGACAGATATATGGTCAATTGGCGTACTATTATATGCATTATTGGAAAGAAGGCTCCCATTTGACCCGCTGCCCCCTGAGTTTACCGGAGGCAGAGTTTCTAAATCAAAGGTTGCTCATAGAATTGCTCGAATCGAGTGGTCATGGGTACGCCTGAAGTATTCTGATCAGCAAGACCATACATGGGATGACGCAAAGAGAATAGTTGAGAGTTGTCTATGCCGTCGAGACTCTCGGTTAAAACCTGCAGATATTCTCAATTCCGAATTTTGCAAAAATTCGTTATCAGTGCCGCTACAATACGCCGAAGATATATGACTGAAAAGCGAACAAATAATGCACCTTTTTGCAGGAGCAAAAGCGTGTATACCATCTAGGTTTTTCTTATGCATATTAAGTAATACATAATGACAAGGTGTCATTATTGATTTATCTTTTGTTATTTGTCAAAAAAAACAAGTCATAACGTACTTATATATAAACCCGAGAGAAACATCCTGAGCTTCTCCTAAATCATAAAAATCATTTCTTTCCCTTGTGATGCTTCTTAGACAAAGAGTGCGGAGTATTCTTCTTGTGAAAAGGAAGCTTCATGTCATTTTTTACTCCATCATCATGGAAGAACTCACCGTCAACTTTGGAGACCAGAGAAGCAGGAGGGGCTTGTGCTTTGTCCCTACTTGCAGTTTGTTGTTTCCTTGTCACGGGGAGATTCTCAATTTTATGTATCTCAGCATTAAATTCCTTGAAATCAGGATAATTTGGCGGAGGGTGAATGAAAAGCAGTACACCATTGACATAATCTTTAAGGATATACCTGGCGGCTCTTGATTCGTCAGGAATACCCTTTCCAGAGGTCATAAACCCACGAGCAGCAGCGTATGACGCAAGGATATCTCTGCCCGTTGGCTCGCCTTGGCCACCTTCGGCCTCAGACTTCACATGAACTTTAATGTCATAGATTGCTTCAATCACTTCCTTAGGTATACGTTGAGCGACGAGGGCAGCGGGGCTAGCGTAGTCGCGCAGCTGGTCGATAGGCAGTACACCGTTGCACACTAGTTCGGCTCTGGATAATGCGAAATTAGGAAATACTAGACCAGGACAGTCGCAAAGAATGATCTGATCAGTTAGATGAATAGTTTGAAAGTGTTTCGTCTTTCCAGGAGTGGCGGAGACCGAGACCTTTTTAGCTTTAGTAAGTGCATTGATTGTCGAGGATTTTCCGACGTTCGGGTATCCGACAAGGCCGATTTGCAGCTTAGAACCTTCCTGCAGATGGGCATCTTTCAAGCAGAGCAACTCAAGCTGTTCGGTGTTGAGGACTGTGACAGGATCGGAAGGAAGAGTTACCTCGTCGCTGAGAACCAAAGAAGACAGATGCTGAAGATCGTCGTCTTCGGGATCAGCAGAGGAAAGAGCAGCAGAGAAGAAGGCGAAAGAAATGTTGTTAGCTGAGAAATAGTCAGCCCAGATTTTTCTTTGCTTTTCAGTAAGCAGATCAGCTTTGTTTACAAGCAGCAAATTCTTCTTATTGGGGTCTATTTCCTTGACATAGGCTTCGAGGTCTTCAGAGCGGAACATGAGAGGGTTTCTTGCGTCAACAATTTGGATGACTATATCTGAACGTTCCAGGACACGCCACAACTGTCGCCAGACCTCTAAATTACGTTCGAACGGGGTCAATAGTAGATCCTGTTTCTCCTGGAGATTAGCTAGCAGCCTTCGCCACTCTAAGAAGTTTTCCTTTTCCATTGCTTCAAGTTGCTGCGGTGTAGTTGTTTCATCCCACTGCGGTCTTCGCGGGACGATGAGCTGATCCTTGTTAGCTGTGTGCTTTGTTTTTAGTTTCTTCACTTCATCCTCTGAAGGAATGTACGTTGATTGTTCGTTAGGGTTGATAATCTTAGTGTTGAGACGCTCAGCTGTGAAATCGGTGCCTGCGAGTTCTGCGGTCGCAAGAAACTCGTCAAGATCCTTCTCTTGAGTCACTGATGCCAGTTTAGTCCATGCAGCCGGTTTAGCCTGAGTTGTGAAAAAAGGATCATGTGCACGTTTCTGTTGAGAGTTAATCAGCGTCCTGCCGAGTCCGCTGTTTCGCGGAGGCGCAGTAGGAGGCATTGTCGAAAGATCAAATTGTAGAGGGCGTTGAAAAAGGCTTACAAACCAAAAAAAAAAGATTTGGCCTGTCCCTAGCAACGCTGGCTGTAGGCTTAAGCTTGACACCGCAGAACTACAGTACGCATGTACTGCAGGACAAGGGCGAGCTATAATAAATCAGATAAACAAAAGAAAATAAAGTGGAAATATACAAACAACTTTACTAATGGGCAGAAAACAATCGTCGTTAGGTGCAGTTGACGTTTCGCAGCCCAAATGGTTGTACCTGCTTTAGTTTTAATTTATATCCCAATTAGGAAGTGAATAAATATGTCAAAACCCATTTATAGCACCTATCCTTCCCTTTTTTCCTCTTCATATACTATTTCATTACAAGTGATTACCCGAAAATGACATCGCCAGTTAGTTCGAAAATTGAGCCGCTGCATCAGACTGATTTGAACACGCATTCTAGTCTGCAAAAGAGCTTTTTGAACAGAAACATTCTTAAAAGGTGCGTACATCTGCATCACCGCTAGCAGAGCCACTGTATACTAACTAGACCAGTTTCACATTCCCTTCACCTACAGATACTATACTGTCGCCATGTTCCAAAAAGCTGCAAAACCACAAGCTAGGCAGATACGCCAAAGGAAAGCCTGTCACTCTGACCTTCAAGGACCTCGGAACGGGTAAGACTAATGAGTGAGATGAAAGGAAGCATATGTTCATGAGTTCGCGCATTTCCTCAGATACCACTTCATTTCTATATTTAGTTAAAATAAAAACTCCACCGGATTATATATGCAATTTCTCGTTTCTGCGTTCATTGCTTTATAGGCTGAGTAATGTTACTGAAGACGCAGCTACACGCACGTCTGACTGTACCGTTATCAATTAACCAGAGAACAGTCGATCTGTTTGCCAATTGCACAATGGTTCCACTCATAAGGATTCGATGTAATCTTAGGGCCCCACAATAGATCGCGCCACTCCATAAGCTACCTGCGGTGTTCCCTACCCAAGCGTGTAAGCCCGGTAAATGATTATCCACCACTCAGGCTATGCCGATCCACTCGAAAATCACCTCATTGCCGGCTAATAGGACCAAACTGTAACCCAATTAGCAAAAGATCTGCCTATCACTGTTAACTAGCTTCTTTACGCGTCTCCTCGGCTGCGTAGTGTCGATACCTCGGTATGCCGCCAGAAGCGCAACCCTAATATGCGTTTACCCCCGCAAATTTAGAGTTCCCCCATCAGCTGATAGACCCGATAAGTACATATATAAGTTGGGGTAATCCGGACATATAGACCTCAGTTCACTCAGATATATCTTAAAAAACTGCAATAATGTCTGACGAACTGTACCCAGCTGTTATCGCGCCTTTGGTTAGTAAGCGTGCCCACGAAACCCTTGTAAAGGTGAAGAAGTTTGTCGATGAGGAATGCATCCCTGCTGATACCATTTATCACGAGCAAGTTTCTCACGATCCCTCCAAAAGATGGGCCAGTGTTCCTCCAATCATTGAAGAATTGAAGGTTAAGGCTAAGAAGCTTGGATTGTGGAACATGTTCTTGCATGCTCATTACAAGGAAGGCCCCGGCTTCACTAACGTTGAGTACGGTCTCATGGCTGAACAGCTTGGTCGATGCCTTGTTGCCTCTGAGGCTGTCAATTGCGCTGCTCCTGACACTGGAAACATGGAAGTGTTTGCTAAGTACGCCAATGAGGAACAGAAACGCGAATGGCTAGTTCCCTTGCTCGAAGGGCGCATCCGCTCTGCTTTCTGTATGACCGAGCGCTTCACCGCTTCCTCTGATGCTACCAACATTCAGCTGTCTATGCGTCGTGAAGGCAATGAGTACGTTCTCAATGGTCGCAAATGGTGGGCTTCAGGCGCTGGTGATCCTCGATGCAAAGTATGGCTCGTAATGGGCAAGACTGATGCTAGCAACCCTGATCGCTACCGGCAGCAGTCGGTAATCATTGTTCCTGCACACCACCCTGGATCCAAGGTTATTCGTCCTACTCAAATTTTCGGCTATGATGATGCTCCTCACGGTCACTGCGAGATCGAATTTACCAACTGCCGTGTTCCCGCTAAGAACATTGTCCTTGGTGAAGGACGTGGCTTTGAGATCATCCAGGGTAGACTAGGCCCCGGCCGTATCCACCACTGCATGCGCTCTATTGGTGCCGCCGAAGAGGCTCTGCGTTATATTCTTGCTCGCGTTACTAGCCCAGAAAGACGCACTTTTGGAAAAGTGCTTGCAGATCATGCTACGGTTAAGGCTTTCATTGCAGACGCTCGCATTGACATCGACGCTGGCCGCCTTCTTGTGCTCCAGGCCGCACATGCGATCGACGTTAGCAGCGCTAAGGACGCTCAAGGACTCATTTCTTCCGCTAAGATTTACGTTCCTTCAATGGCCCTACGCGTTATCGATCGTGCTATTCAGCTCCATGGTGCTGGCGGTGTCTCTCAGGATTTCCCATTGGCTTACTCCTATGCCAATCAACGTACTCTGCGTATCGCCGACGGCCCTGATGAGGTTCATCGCGATCAACTCGGCCGCCGTGAATTGAAGCGCGCTGAACGAACTACTGCTCTTCTCAAGGCACAGAGTGCCGAGGTGGAGCGTCTTCGCAAGCAGCATAACATCGCAGCTAAGATCTGAGACTAAAAAATTATGAGACAAAACAGGCGTCTATAGTATGCTCTTGCAGCGACAAGTATATAAATAGGAAATTAAACATTACCTGAGTTTGTAGTAGGATCCACTTGTGCACGGGTGGACATTATCATTCAATCATCAAAATTAATAAGCCGAGGCTCTTCGTGCGTTTCGGCGTCGTATTCTCTGAATTGGTCAGCAAATCTCTTCAAGCCCGGCCCAAGGGCGCTATCAGCAGGCTGTTCCCACATCTTCTCTGACGTATACAATACTTGAACGGTATGCTTACCGGTTACTCGACAGGCCTGAAGGACGTCGTCCGAAGAAACTTCAGACACTGAGTATAATGGTCCTACATCTCGCTCTAGACCGCTAAACTCGATCTTGTTCCATGTTGAGCCAAGATCCGTCGAAGAAGAGAGAGTATAAACCGTGTCATGATCTATTAGAACTCCTGACAGTAAGTACCTGTGCAACCAAGGTGTATCTGGAGGATCATCATGTAAAGGAGCAAACTGTCGCAATCCAATGCGCTCAATCTCTTTTGATATGTCTTCGAGAGACTTCTCTATTTCCGATATCCGGCTAGTTGCGCGCTCTTGTATCTTTTGGAGTTCAAGTGCCAGAGGCGAGTGATTGCTTTGTTTAGCTGCATCAGAAGCCACAGCCATTCCTTTAAAAGTCACCTCAGAGGTATCCTTTTGCGCAGCAAGTTCATCAAGGATTTTAATAGACGCTTCAATCAACTGATTCACTTCAAATCCGTCATAAAATTTGAGCATTTCGAGCTCTCTAGTGTTTGTTTTTTGCTCATTTAGGCAGTTTTCATATTCGTCTTGTAATTTACTCAAGTAATCCTGACAATGTTCCATGTACCTGTCAGGATACCACTCTGCCGGTATATCAAGTGTGTCAGGATCGTTTTTTGTGTGGATAGTGAATAGAAAGCAGTTTGCCAGTTGTGTAATAATAGGTCTCCAGTATAATCCCGCGAAATAGTTTTCCAGCATGACAGATAGTGACTTAGTTGGAGGTTCCAGGAAATTCAAGTCCAATACCAAGTTAACAAATTTAGAATATTCGTTCGCAGCAAAAACAGTCGTTTCGAACAGCTCTGGAAACCGGTTAAATAGTATCATTAGGTCGACACTCGACCTATTAGTGGGGAAATCGAGTTGATCTTCACTCAAAGTGAATGCAAGTCGATTCACAGAAAAGTGAGCACGACGAGATAGCTGTGCAGCAATGAAAAGCTGCTGAATTTCTATATAGCTTTCCTTAGCGTCCGGATAACGCTTGAAGGTAGGCTGAGAAAGATCGGCCTCGATCCATATGTCAGGCGACTCATAATCAGGTACCAAATCTGCGTACTTTGAGGCTAAACCATATCGGACTCCAGGTATTGCATAGAGTACATTCAACATTTGGCCCAGGAATTCGAAAGATGGTCCATTGTAAGGCAGAAATACCGGAATGGAATGCGGCTCTCGATACAAGGGCATTGGTTTATCCTCGCTGACAGTACTGGATTCAGTGGCATTGTCTACCTCTGTTGTGCTAACAACAGGACACATGTCAAGTCTATCGTTGGACCTGCTCTGACTGTTTTCGACGAAACTGGCGTTGTCAACATCGATACCGTCCATATCGTCGGTTGAGCTATTGGGTTGAGTCTCTACGTGACTAGGATCCGCAAGAACCATTCCCCATTGCGAAACGTCGTAAGAGACATCGTCTTGTACGGGACGGAACTTAGCATCTGAAGCAGCTGAGCCGGATAGCGGATCGACTAGCGCATCGTTGTAACTTGGCGGATCATCTAATGGCGTTGGCGAATCGACCAGTATGGGATCTGAGTTGGACTCGAGCAGATAGCCAATGGCAGTGTTAACGCTATTGTTCGCCTTGAGCAGCGCTTGTTGACTCTCTTCAGCGGGGAACCCCATGTCGGTGAGTTCTTGGATGGATTTTTCCATTTGCGTCGTTTTGTTCGAGGTGCTGGACGGTTTCGCAGTCTTCTTGAACAGCGATTTAGGGCGAGTTAGAGACCTGGATTTGAGCGACAGGCCTGCTATATCTTCATGGCATTTTGACGATTTCTTCTCCTTGCTGCCCGACGAGCCATCGGGCAGCTTGTCTGAGCCTTTTATAGTCATGCAACAGTAAATATGGGGGCCAGCGGACGGTTCTAGTTGGCGGGGTTGCAGATCGAGGGTCGAGGGTAGAGGCTGTTAATTAGCTTCTTGGGTATATCTAAAAGAGCAATTGAGTTTGGTTGTTCTGGTCTGAATTTATCAATGAATGGAGATGATTTTACGCTTTATCAGCCAAATTGTTGCAATAATGGGTAAGAATCTGCAACGATTGGCATGCGTATAGGGGTAGATGGCCAACTACGCGTAGCCTCCTGCGGGAAATAGCAGATAAAATAAGGTTTCGATGGTATTCCCGCAGCTTTGTGATTAGCTTGTCCGCAGCCGGGTGAGCGCCTCCACCAAAAATCTCACGGTGCAACAAGTGTTCAAGTTATATTTTGTGTGCAATTTTCCTTGTATTGGGGTTATGCAGGAGGAACAGTTCCCCACAGAGCAATTCGCTTGCGCACGAAGATGAAGACTTGGCCTGGTGGAAAATTGCATGCAGTATGTTCAACTAAAAAGCTTAATATAGAGTTTACATTCATCGCTTACTGTACACAAGCAGAGATATGGCATTATAAATAAAGCCGTACTCCCAGAAACGTTCGTAATCAGTGTTGTTATCCAGTAATATGGCTACAAAGGCTTCGCCCTCGAAAAAGGGATCGTCCACGAAGAAGGGCGGCAAGTTAGTGAGCACCGTAGCTCTTTTTATCGGTGTACTGGCTGTCGGCCTGTATTGGGTTGGAATTGACTCGATCGTAAATGGTATCAACTTAGCTCTTTCTGGATACTCAGGTGTGTGCGACCAATACCCTATTGCCAAACCTGAAGGATTCAATGACTCTGAATTTGACTACTTCAACGACCCGAAGTACCTGCAAAGGTCCGTCGAGCTGCTTGGTGGTGCTGTCCGTATCCCTACCGAGACACACGACGACATGGGTCCTTTAGGAGAAGATTCGCGATGGGCCGTTTTTGACGAGTTTCACAAATACTTGAAAGAATCTTTCCCCAGCATCTATTCGAAGTTCAAGGTCGAAACTGTTAATACTTACAACTTGTTGCTGACTTGGGAAGGCTCGAATAAGGACCTCAAGCCTATTCTCTACATGTCTCATCAAGATGTCGTTACCGTTCCCCCAGACACATGGACCCAATGGACACATCCTCCTTTTTCGGGCCACTTTGATGGTACCTTCCTGCACGGACGTGGTTCTCTTGACTGTAAGAACAACCTCATTGGCATACTCGAAGCTCTCACTTATTTGATCGAGGAGCTTGACTTCAAGCCACAAAGAACTGTACTCCTTGCTTTCGGTTTCGATGAGGAGATCTCTGGTCCCTATGGTGCATCTCAACTTGCTCCCTTTATCGAAAAGAGATACGGTCGCGACTCATTGGCGCTGATCCTCGACGAAGGTGACGGTATTCACGAGCTTGCAGGTACCTTCTTTGCCCATGTAGCAACTTCTGAAAAGGGCTTTGCCAATATCAGACTTGAACTACATACTCCTGGTGGCCACTCATCTGTCCCGCCTGATCACACTGGTGTCGGGATCTTGTCTGAGGTAGTCACCGACCTAGAAAACAAAAACCTCCAGAAACCTGTCATAGATATGGAATCTCCTATGGCTTCTCATCTGCAATGCGCTGGTAAGCATGGCAAATCTCTCTCCCTTATTGTGAAGAGTATTCTACTTCACTTAGATCTTAAGCCTATCAAACTTCTTCTCCGCTGGAAGATGAAAGAGCTCTTTTCTCTCGTCGCTTATTTGATGACTACTACTCAAGCCAATGATGTTATTGTCGGTGGTGCTAAAGCCAATGCTCTTCCCGAATATTCTTATCTTTATACCAATTACCGCGTTGCAAACGGAGATACCTTAGAGGCTCTTAATGAACGTTATCTCAAGATTGTTACTGGTGTTGCTAAGAAGCATGGTGTAGGCCTTTATGCCTTTGGAGAACAGCTTATTGCTCCAACTAAGGCCGGCTACTTCAATGTCACCAACCTCCAGCCTCAGTTGAGCCCTGCTCCTGTCTCTCCTAAGAACGACGTTTTTGGCAAACTTGCTGGCGCTGTTCGTTTGACTTTCGAGGAGTTTCAATCGTACCCGTCAATCATCGTCACGCCCTCGCTAATGCCGGCCAACACCGATACCAAATTCTACTGGCAATTGAGCCAGAATATTTACAGATTTGCAGCAATGTCAGGTATGTGGGAGACGAAAATTCATGCCGTTGATGAAAGAGTTGAAATGAAAGAACATATCAACTTCATTTTCTTCATACAGACCTTGACTCGTGTTATGGATACTTATACCGAGATATAAGCGCTCTGTTTATCTGTTATTTATTTAGTGATTTGTAGTTTATAAAGTTGACCTCATCACTGTCACATTTTCTATGATTACATTGCTGTGGAAGAGCAGCTAAAAAAAGTACTTTAGAAAGGACGCACTTAGAAAACAAACACTTGATGGTCCATTTTTGAGACTGGTTTTGGTTTTTCGAACCCAAGTTCTTGCACGGCTTTCTTCATTGCAGACACCATAGGAGGAGGTCCGCAGATGAGGACTTTAGTATCGTCGCTTGGAGGGTTCAAGTGCTCTTTTAAGATGTCAGTAGTGACGAAACCAACATATCCGTCCCAAACTTCAGGTGGGTTGTTGAGAACATACTTGACTTTGATTCTATCAGGGTATTTTGCGACCAAAGCGTCGAGGTCGTCCTTGAGCAAGATATCGTCGTAGTTGACATTAGCATAGATAAGGGTGATTTTAGTCTTATCGTTAGGATTCTTGAGAATGGCCTTGATGATCTGAAGCATAGGAGTAATACCTGATCCTCCAGCGATCATATCGAGAGTTTTGACGATATTAGGCTGATACGTGAACTGTCCCTTGGGCCCACGCATCTTGATAGTCTCGCCAATAGCCATAGACGCGACTTTCTTGGAAATGTTACCCTGCGGATAAGATTTGATCAGGATATCGACGTATCCTCTGGTGTCGTCATCCGAGGTGATCGGGGTGTAAGAGCGCATTATCTCGGTGCCATCGCACTCTGCAGCGAGTACTACATGTTGACCGATTGGAAGGCCGAGGATATCGTTAGGGTTAGGGAGCTTGAACCTGTAGATGGCAGAGTTGTGTGAGACGATAAACTTCTCTGCGAGCTCAAACTCCTGGAATTCTGTGCGGTGTAGCACTTTTCGTGGTCTACTGAGAGTGTACTTAACACCGGCTAGAGCAGCAGCCAGCGCAGCAGCGTAGCCCACCCACTCTTTCTTGACGATGAACGTACCAAAGATCAACAGAAATGAAGGGATGATGTATCCGTGCAATGGAGTACCGAGGAGGTAGTCTTTATTTTGTTCAGGCATGGTTTTAGTGAAAAGGACAGATACGAGAAAGCGTGCGAGTATATAAGGAGAGGATGGGCGAGCGTAGGTTTTGGGGGGAAAACAGTTCCTAGTTGGGTAATGCGGCTTGCACTGTAAATGACGATTATCTGTCTGATTACTGCGATAATTGATTTGCTAGACTGTTAGAAATTTAATATGAATATAGATGTTAAATTGAATGCATTTATAGCAGTGTATAGTGTAAAAAAATCATTATGACAGTGTAAATGCCGTACTTGTAATATGGTGTTCCGAGAAAATTTAGCATTCCGAGAAAGCTAGCTAACTTTAACCAGGCAAATGGCAGCTGTTGGTCCTGCGAATCCTCAGAACGACGATGCGCATATCGAATTACTTATTAAAGAAAATCGAAGACTTATAGATCTGAGACCGGCTGATATACCACGTGACTTTAAGCTTGTGAAAAGTTGGTACGATGACGCTATAGTCAATCTTGAACGGTCTGAAGGGTTTGGTCCCTCGCGCGTTCTTTCAGCAGACTGTCTTGCCCTTTCAATATTCAGAATCACGCAATTATGCAATATAGACAGTACAGTGCTCAATGAAGCCCGAGAGGTGTTTGACGAACCGCAGTTTTTGCGTGTACTTGCTGCAGTCATTGACTTCTGGAACGAATCAAATGCACCGGTCGCCAACGCAATAAAGGAAGTGCTTCTAAAGACTTTGACATTTTCAGAACTTGTATTAGGTCGCGAGGCACAGGAAGCTATGCTTAAAATTTGGTTGAACGATCTTTTGCAACTTGCACCGACCAGAAGAGTCGTGTACACTGCGCTGTCGTACCTGTCCAAACCACTAGGCGGACTCTGTATACTTTCTCAGTCTGGTTCTTTTGTTGAGAATACGCTTATGCTTATGTCTACGCCCACACTTGCGAACCCTCTCGCAAGGTCACTGTTACGAATATTGAACTCGGCATATGCTGAGCTGGCAGCCAACGAATCAAATACTGAACTGGCCGCAGAAAAATGGCTCGCGTACTGGCGATATCCGCTGCACAAAGCGCTAGTGATACCACAGAACAGAAAGAATCTGGTCAATTACCTGCTGCCAGGTCTTTTTAAAGTGTCAACACCAGCTTACCTGTCGTTTGTCAAGTCGCTAACAGTAGGTCCAGCAAGCACCGATGACGAGATCGCCGCTTTCATTGCCTGTATCCAAGTAGGCCAGTCTAACGGCCAGTACAACATCAGTGAGGAGAACCATCCTTTAGCCGATGTGATTACTGACGAACTAATTACACAGCTCTTGCATCATTTATCTGCACCAATTCGCCTCGACACGTTTTCGTTGCTGGTGTCGTCACCCCAGACCTCACGCCCTGTCTCGGACAAGATCTTAAACTTGATTCAAACCAGTCTGCACGAATTTGCATTTGAATCTGACGCTGAATTTCGCAATATCTTCTTTAGCAACCTTAGACACCTCTTACACAGGCTTCGCTCGAGCTCTTATGCCGCTGACAGAGCTCTACGAAAGAACACAAAACTCTCGCAAGGAGACACATTGAAAGAGAAAACTGTGCTTGATTCGGCTAAACGGTTTTGTGAGAATCTCGTCACTTTTGCCAAATCGCTTATCCGGCCCGGCTGCCAATACCCGTGGATGACGTGCGGCACGCAGATCCTGTCCCTTCTTGTAGCGTCATCAGTGGACCAGACTCTTGATCCTAAACTGTTCGAGAAAAGGCAGATGGACTTCCCGTTTTCTGTTTGCATTTTTGATAAAGAGTGTGTGAGTCTTCTCGTGGATCTAGTGTTTAACAACTACGACGAAATTCGTTCTAATGCGGTGAAACTTCTTGAAATGGCTCCTTTGAGTTCACATATATACTCTGAAAAGTCTGTTGGTGAACTCAAAGAACGAGCCATGTCTATGCTTTCTGGTTTGCGTTTCAGGGAGGCCGATGCTGCTGCTCGATTGCTTGATCTGTGTTTTCTGCTGCTGTATCGATCAGATAACCCTGAACGTCCTGAATTCGACCTCTTTGTGTCGCTCATAGACGAAGCTGAAGATCGTATTTGTCAGGCACAGGCTAATATTGTTAATTCTGTGAAAAACGTTCCTATTCATGGCGTGTTTATAGCGTTACAGCTCATTATTGGCCGCATATATTACAAACCTCTGCAGAAAGGCTTGAAGGCTCCAGTACCTCGCCAATACCCTTTAATGAAGGAGAAACTGCACAGACTACTTGACCTTACTAACGACACATGGTTGCTGGTAAAAGATATACTTTGCCATGACTCGCCTGAAGGCAACTTACCGCTTGATTTTGAGCTGGACCACCAGGATAATGACAATCTTGAAAACCCAGAACACTCACAAGCACAAGTTATTCTTAGTTTTGCTTGGAGATCGGCCAAGGAAGCCAGCTACCTCCAAGAAATCATTATGTCTCTTGTTCCTGATGATCTGGTAGAAGATACTGACGTGGAAAAAGTTGGTATTCTTCTTTCTGAGGAATTACTTACTATCAGACACCGTGGCGCTTTTTCCTCAGTATACCCTGCGTACATTTCATGCTGTAAACGCTGTTTACGCCTGCCAAATCTGTACATGAACGGTTTGCCTGAAGAATGGCTTGCTAAAAACATTGAAACGTTGACTTCAGCTACTCAATTTATCACAAGAAGGTCTGGAGGGCTGCCTTTTCTGATTACGGCTGTGCTTGCAGCGGGATATAGTGGAGAAAAGACTCTACAATTGCTTGATCAAACTTATTCCAAGCTCGAGGATATTTGCCACTACCCGCTGCCGGAAAAGACGGTGATTACAGACAGCGATTTTGAGCTGCCTCAAGTGCATGCATTCAATTGTATCCGCTTCATATTCATAGAAGCCAGGTTGGCAGAGTATTGTGGGTTCCTTGCCGACAGGGCGCTTGTGATTGCTATTTCGCATTTTGATTCGGAAATATGGGCTCTTCGAAACTGTGCAGTTATGCTGTACACTTCGCTGCAGACACGCATGTTCGGTAACAGTCGCTTTCAAGTGTCGCGGTTCTCGCAAACATGTATGCCTGCTAAGAAGTTTTTCTCGCAGTACAAGTCATCACGTGGAGTGTTATTGAAATTCCTGGAAACTCAGACTAATGCTAACGATAAAAAGATTATTGAAGCTATATATCCTGTTCTTTCGCTCATATCAAGGCTAGAAGTTTCTGACAACTATGATGGACTGGACGAGTTCAAACCGTTCATTTTGAAGTGTCTTGATAGCAAGATATGGAAAGTCAGAGAAATGGCTGCACGAACGCTTTCGTCATTGTACCGCAATGACCTGATAGGATTTACGGAGTCTTTACTTGTTTCTTTGTCTACTGACAACCAGAATCAACTGCATGGAAACCTTATGGCTGCACGATTCTTGATGGAATCTATCAAAAAAGGTTCTCATGCGCCGAAACACTGGGAAAACATTCTGATTGACAAGTTTTCTATTATTTACAATCAGTGTCCAGTTACTTGTCTAGAATTTGCGCGATTGTGCATCTCATACAGCGAAACCGAACACAGCGAGTTACAAAGGAAACTTCTTGCATTATTGATTTCTTCTCTTGACGCTTCTGCTACACAAAAGGAACTAGAACCTACATCGCGTGTGATTCTTGCTGAACTTACATCACATTTTTTGGGCTGGACATATCTGCGAAACGACGAAAACAAATTGATGGATCTGGTCACCAAAGGCATGAACTGTGACTACTACGAAGTTAGGCTAGCGGTTATCAATAGTGTCACTCAAATGGATTTATCAGCCTCGTCTGTTTTCAATATCTGCAAACAGCTGCTGAATTCTCTTGAAGGAGAAATTTGGAACTATTTACGTGGCCAGGAAGTAAAGTGTTTTTGCGATATGTTTCTAAAAGGGTTTATTCTTGACGAAAGCAAAGCTCTTGAAGTTGCTCAAGACCCAGACCGCCTTTGGCAGATGCTGGTACAAGAAGCGGAAAATGTCTATTCTAACTCTGTCTCCGAGAATTCTTTACGGTTATTAGGCGTGTTTGCGGCAATTGCACAGAAACAAAAGGATAGCTTGAAACCCAATATATGGCTACAATTAATACAGAAAGCATCAGACGACAATTCACCGTTTCCTACGCGGTCAGCAGCTGTAGCGTCAGTTGAATCTTATTTTGTCGCTTGCAATGCATTGAAAAGTACACCTTCGTTTGACGTTGCTGCCATGTTACTAACGTTTTTGGTAGACGACAATATGGAAATCAGAGAGAAAGCAGCTTTATTGGGGTGCAAGTTCATGAAATTATCGATGACATACAATCCAGTGTATACTTCACGCATTTTAAGAGAGCATTTAGCTATTTTATCTTCTGTGAAAACTGCTCATCTCTGCATTGAGCAGATCAGTGGTCGCAAATATAAGGCAGATGAGCTATTTGCGGATCTGAATACCGATAATGCTCTTTTTGCAGTCGAAAAACAAAACCTTTACCGCAACGACGTTTTTGAAATGCAACAATACGAAGAGGTATTAAATAAAATACTCGATAAGGAAACAAAGATACCTTCTTTTGAAGCATTGTGCTTTGCTTCAGTGGACGTGGTTGCTCAGTTTATCCGAGAACTCAAACTCGCTCCGAAGTTCTGGTCAAGCGACCCTGATACATTCCTTACAGGCTATAGGGTTATTACAGTGGCTTCTTTGTATTTGAATCATCGCAATTTGTACAAGTCAGAGCGGTTGGACGATCAAATTGCATTACTTGAAAAAGAGTTGCAACATAAGGATGTGCATATTCTATGGAAAAGAGGCCTGCAATGAACATTACGAGTATTTAATGACTGATTGTATATAACCCGAAATAAATTACATTCTTTCGACTGGTGTAAGACCAAGTAATCTCATACCATTGTTGAGAACTTGACGGACAGATGTGTAGAGAGCAAGTCTAGCCTTAGCAATCTCGGGTTCTTGGCCGGCAACCCATAGTTTATCATAACAGCTGGAAAATTCATGAGTTAACTTGAATAAATATGTCACAATTGTAGTAGGCTCAGAGTTCTTGGCGGCTTGCAAGATAACGTCCGGGTACTTGGCAAGAATACGAACCAGCTTAATAGCTTCATTTTCGGTAAGCAGAGACAAATCCGCTTTAGCTAATTCCTCTGCTGATATATTGGCGTTTCTTGCAATTGAGTTAAGACGAGAATGAGCGTATTGCAGATATGGGCCGGTATCTCCTTCAAAAGAAAGCATTCTTGACCAATTAAACTCGTAGTCATTGACACGCTTAGCAGCCATATCTTGGATCATCACGGCAGATATGCCTACTAAATCAGCAACTTTATCAGGATCTTGAACTTGTGCGTATTTTTCTTCGTTTTTCTTCATAACTTCATGCATGGCATCTCTGGCTTCTTCTAAGATGTTATCCAGGAACACGACAGTTCCTTTGCGGGTGGACATTCCTTTAACAAGACCAAAGTTGATATGCTCAACCTTGTCAGCAAAAGGCACTTCCATCATTTGCAAGATTTTAAACAGTTGCTGGAAGTACAGATTCTGCTGGCTGGCGACGACATAGATACATTTGTCGAAATGGTACTTGTTGTACCGTGCCAGAGCTGTGCCAATATCACGAGTCAAATAGAGAGTAGTACCGTCAGCACGTCTGATACGAGCCTTACCCATTTTGAATTTAGTTAGATCAATGAGTTTGGCACCGTTCGGTTCAGTAATAGCTATGCCCTTCTCATCAATGATCTTTTCTGCCTGGGCACTTTCCTCCTCAGGGACCTGCGATTCTCCAGAGTATACGTCATAAGAGATGTTTAGTCTGTTATAAGTTTCGATGTACTTTTCAATACTAAGTTCTCTGAATCTGCGCCAAATGGATAGGGCCTCGTCATTGCCTTCCTCCATGAGACTGAAGTATTTCTGCGCTTCTATGTCTGTAGGTGCCTTTTCATCCGCGGCTTCCTTTCCGGCAGCCTTTGCATCAGCTTCCAGTTTCTCTTCCTCTTCTTTAATATCGTTGTTAACTCTGACATATACATCAAACAGATGCTGGATCGGGTTGGTTTTGAGTAGTTCCTCATCGCCGTAGCGCTTGTAACCTACAGCGAGGATACCGAACTGTTTCCCCCAATCGCCGAGGTAGTTCATGCGGATTACTTTCCATCCCAAAGCCTCGTGCAGGTTAGACAAGAAGCCACCGATAATAGTCGAACGAAGATGGCCGGCGTGGAATGGTTTGGCGATGTTAGGTGAGCTGAACTCGATGAGGATAGTTTTACCCTCGCCGGTGTTGTTGAATCCGTACTTTTCGCGGCGATTCAAGATGTCCTTGATCACAAGGTCAGTGAGAAGAGTCGGATTGAAATAGAATTGAAGGAAAGCCTTGTCGGGGGAGACTCTTTCGATGAAGTTTGCCTTGTTAAACTGATCGGCCCATTCGACGGCTTTTTGGTTGACGTCGAGCTTCTTGTCGAGACGCAGGCGGCGGAGGGGTACGAGAAGATCAGGACGTTCAGGATTGGTACTCCATTCAAGTGCAGAGAAGCAAATCTCCGGATCAGCGCCGGTGAGACGAGAAAGCTCTGTCGCGATATGGCCGCGGAAGACGTCAAATGGGTTTGCGCAAGGGTTTGTACCCGGATAGGGTTTGAAATCGGAGATGCCAAAGGCGTCCAGTTTAGCAGTGAGTTGATCTAAAGACATAGTAGAGAATCGGCGATTATTACACAGTTTCAGCGCACGGCGGGCCAATAGCATGCACTGTATATGTAGAACGGTGATAGTAGAAGGAAATTTTCACTGGCGGGTTTTGGTGTTTTTGTTTGAGCCGCACGCTGGTCAAACTCAATCTGCCTACAATTCAACTAGTTCTACTTAAGATAGCACCTATACGCGTATTGACCTATGAGTGTAGTAGTCAGCGCGTTCAGGGCGTTTAATGACAGCCTGATCCGGTATTTGGTGAAGGCGGAAATGGAAGACGTTGACAGTACAGTTGCGAACAGCATTCGGAGGGCTTACAAAGCGTGGAAACGGATCATGCATGTAGTGTGCGACAACAGCGCTATCGAAAGAATATCGCGTGTAGGGTTCCTTGCGGAGATAGAGTCGAACAAAAGTGGGCAAAACGTGAGATTACTGCGGCGTCAGATCTGGCAGCTGTATGGTGAACTCATGATCTCGGATCAGCTGCCACACATGAACCAGGTGATGCACGACATTGTTATAGAATTAACAGATGGCTCTAAAACTGAAGCAGACATGTGTACACAATTGGCCACAGAAGTGTGCAACAGGAAACATATACCAATTCCTCGCGGCTCCAAGCAACTGTCGCTTTCCTATATGTTCATCTGCAAGAGTTTGTTGACAATAGTGAGAATCGCGTCTGCGAGACACCTATTAAAACAGGCCGCTGCAACTAGCGTGGTCTACGGCGAAAACACAGATATATTTGAAGAGTTAGAGAGCTTATTAGTATTAGGGTCTGGCGAAAAGAAGTGGCAAGCTGTGGGATTTCAAGGCAAGGACCCCAGTACTGACTTTCGCCGCACAGGTATGGTAGGCCTAAGATTCATCTTACATATGGCTAAATACCAACCTGATGACACTA
The DNA here is from genome assembly GCA_001661475.1 of Tortispora caseinolytica NRRL Y-17796. Classification (NCBI taxonomy): domain Eukaryota; kingdom Fungi; phylum Ascomycota; class Trigonopsidomycetes; order Trigonopsidales; family Trigonopsidaceae; genus Tortispora; species Tortispora caseinolytica. Next base: position 73,187 of record KV453841.1, read on the forward strand.
CGCTAATTATATCTGAATCGCGAACAGATATTGGTACAGACATTTGGTATCCATTTGCGCTGGCGGCAATTCACACTGTTGATTTGCTGCTTAGACTGCCCGAGTACAGGTTCATGGAGACTTTCATCTACCGGTGCGGGTTCATACATTCTACAGACAACGTTTTGGCTTCTTTTTATCGTCTCTGCGGCTATATTTTAATTGAGTACCACGAGTCTTGGAAGAAGGACGTGACCGCTGGTAAGTATGTCACTATCATGGACTTCGAGCAAAGCTTTAAGCGGTTCTCTATGTCGCTTGATTTGTGATCGAGATATGCCAACAAATAGCGTTCAGCTAAAAGTACGAGCTGTAACAGCGTCTACGATTTAGCCGGGGACAATGATCAGATAAGTACATTCATGACAATTAAATAGTACAATCGAAGTTTTGGTGTAATTGTCTGTCGCTACGCAGACTGACACACACTACAATGTAGAATACTTGCACATCACCACTTTTTCGACAATCAGCCGCAATTTGCTAATATTCTCGCAAAAATCAGCTAACAAGAATCTGTGTATCTTACAGACTTATATTTACACCGCAATACCGATATAAATCTGGATTGACGAAAGAGTGGCAGGTTCGATATGAAGGCGCTGAAATCGCAACCCACCTACATTCTTAAAGTGCCTGAACGGCTGAAATGCGCGTACAATTCTGAACTGGCGGTAGATTCCCGAAAAACAAACTGTTGCAATTCTTCAATATGCTCGAATTGCCAGAAACTGCTTAAAAATGACAGCACATGCAAAGTCTGCCAGAAAGAGGTCACAGGAACAACTATTGACGATATAATGAGACAAAGTGTTTTTGTTTTCATGGCGTTGAATGAACGCAGAAAGTTCAGATCTATTGTTAGTATGCGAGAAGAAAAAGCCATTGAAAAGAAACGGCAAGAAGAGCAAGAAGAACGCGAAAAACTTGCGAAGCATAATGATGAAACAGACACAGAGCCGGCTCTGGACTCCGCTATGAACGGCAAACTGAAAGAAAACGCAGCAGGTTTCGCCGATGAAGATAATCCTTATTTATCGATGATGAAAATGATGGGTATAGACACCTCAAGTATAATTAAAGCCGCCGATATGAAGGACGAGCCCAAAGACAGCCGCTCTGACCGTTCGAAAGACAAGTCCGACAAGGATTCTGACCGCGAACGAAAGGTTTCTACCAGTAAGGACAGAGATAGAAGTCCAGATTGCTCATATGATAGAGACCGGCCACGACCGTACGACCGCGATGACAGAGATCGGCCACGAGCTTATGAGCGTGAGCGCGAGCGCGAGCGAGAACGAGAACGGGAACGAGACCGCGACCGCGATAGAGCTAGGTATAGGGACTGGGATCACGATAGGTTTAGTGACAGACGAGACCGTTCTCCTCCTAGGCATGGAAGAGATCGGTACAGGGACAGACCGCGTGACAGGCCGCCCTTTAGGGGAGACAAAGCAGATGCTGACAGAGAACGGGAGCGAGAACGAGAAAAGGATCGTGAACGCGAGCGTGAAAGACAGCGGGAACGAGAACGAGAAAAGCAGCGAGAGAAAGATCGTGAGCGTGATCGCGAACGTGAACGTGAAAGACAAAGACAGAGAGAGCGCGAACGTGAACGCGAACGTGAACGAGAAAGAGAGCGAGAGAGAGAACGAGAGCGAGAGAAAGAGCGAGACAGAGACCGGGATCGCGACCGGGATCGCGACAGAGAAGGGTCTAAGGACGGAGGGCGGTCATTTGCTGATCGTCTGAACCCCAGAAAGAGATCACACTCTCCTGAAAGCGATACCGAGATCTCTGAGAAGCCCACGAAGTCACGCAGGTCCAGACGAGGGGGCAAGAGGAGAGGACGGCGCCGCTAGCTTTGATTCAACGAGAAGAGGATATAATCATTACTATTTACGCTTTAACTATTTTGGACACAGTTGGTGTAGTTTTTGTTTTGTTTTATAAAAATGATTCACGATAATAAAAAGGCAACTTGCGAGCACTTAGCTGAAGCTGCATAGAGATTTGAGAGCAATCTCTTCGGCAGGATGCATCTAAGGGCAGCTGTAGCCTCCATCAACAACGATGTCACATCCAGTGGTGTAGGTTGATGCATCAGAAGCCAGCAAAAGGTAAGTTCCGACGAGCTCGCGGGGGTCGGCTTCGCGGCCAAGAGGGATGAACGACTGCCATTTAGCGCGGATATCCGGATCGACAAAGTTTGAGAGTTCAGTTCCGATGTATCCAGGAGAGACGGAGTTGACGCGGGCAAATGCAGCCCATTCAACAGCCAGAGATTTCGCCAGATGAATAACGGCGGCCTTGGCACAGTTATATGCGGCTTGCATCTGAGGGAAGTTGACAATGTGGCCAGACATGGAAGCAGTAAAGATCAAAGATCCATGACCTTGCTTGCGAAAGATTTTGCCGACGGCCTTAGAGGTGTAGTAAACACCATTAAGATCTACATCGACGATATGGTGCCAGTCCTTGTGATCGGCGACGTCGAGCATGGGGCCAGAAGTCCAAGCTGCGCCAGCATTGGCAACCTGGATATCCAAGGCACCAAAATCAGCATAAATCTGCTCGATTGTTTTTTCGATCTCCTCAGCGTCGCTGATGTTGCACTTATAGGCCTTCGAGCGGACGCCGTATGTCTCAGTAAGGTACTTTGCCTTTTCGTCGGCATTGCGAGAGTTGTACCAGAGAGCGACGTCAGCGCCGGCTTGAGCGTAAGCCTCGGCGACAGCCCAGCCAATTCCGGCAGAGGAGCCAGTAATTGAGGCAACTTTTCCTTTCAAGGAGAAGAGGTCCATGACATTTGGAGCCAATTTCGGAGCGGGGCGGGGGAGGGGGCCTAGGCCGGTGAACTCGGTAGCGGTAGGACGAGGCATTGGTTATTTGGGGTTTAGCAAGCAAAAATGAACTCCTTAATAAAAAAAGAAAGCAATTGAACTATTTCGAAGTAAAATAAAAGGGTCTAACAGCAGTCAAATGCCAGAAAGAATCTTTATATCGATATAGTGACAAGAAGTTGCTTCCGGACAGCCTTAACTCCATATATATACCGTTTGGGCGTTGCAGGCAGTTGCCCTAACCCTATACACCATGATTGGTTGAGATGGTTTCCAGAGCGTTCCGAGCGGATTTCTGGCCGCATGCTTGGGGATATGTCGCTAGGGCGTGCGAGAGGTTGGAGTATGTAGGAAATGGATACCTGCGTATAACTAAATAGGGCGGATAAGAGCGATTTGGATCAAGAGATTAGGGCCTGGAAGAGACACAGATGTTTGAAGCGAGGTCAGGTCTTAGCGATTTCGAGGTTTAAAACCTTAATTTTTCAATTTGCCGAAATAGGAAAGAAGATAATGGCTAGGCATACAGATATAAGGACGACAAGGGACAGTATACAATTAATGATCGACGTTTATTTAGGTGCATGATTGATTAAAAGTCTGTTGCACGGGATGTGGTACGGACTGCGGTGCAGAGTGTGGGTCTGTGTAACAAGATATTGTCTGATTGCAACGATCGAAGACCTAAGGAGTTCATTCGGCTTGTGTAGGCGGAATGCCAATCGATTTTGAAAAATTAATACAGATCGTTCAAAAACGTGTAAAGCAGTACGGCTATTAGGTACTAGTTTTCCTTAGACTCTGAAGACGGTGAAAAACAGTGGTGGTACAAAAAAGGTAAGCTAAGCGCGGTCACATAAGAAGAGCGTACATACCGATAAGAACTCTAAGAGGCTTTATTTATATAGAGACCGGCGAACAATTAAGAGTGTACCTTGAACGCCTTCATAACTGCACTTACATATACTAGTAAAACACCATGGGGTACCCTGACACGTACAAGGGCTATGCGGCTGTAGACAAAGAACATTGGAACAAAATGGTGCCGTACGAGTACAAGCCGAAGGAGTTTGGGGACCGAGACATTGACATTGAGATCGAATACTGCGGTGTATGCGGATCTGATTTACACACTCTGCGATCCGGCTGGGGACCTACACATTACCCTGTAGTAGTAGGCCACGAAGTGATTGGCAAAGCGGTGAAGGTTGGCAAGGATGTGCGAGAGATCGCGATCGGGGACGTGGTTGGTGTAGGCGCAGCGGCATGGGCGTGTGGAGATTGTCATGCGTGCAACACAAACAACGAGCAGTACTGTCCGGAACTAGTAGAGACGTATAACTGGAAGTACAAGGAAGGCTGGTTTGCCTACGGCGGGTATGCCGATTACATTCGGATCCATGAGCAGTTTGTGTTCAAGATCCCCGATTCGATCCCTAAACATCTCGCTGCGCCAATGATGTGTGCGGGGCTGACGTTATACTCTCCGCTGAAGCGTGGAGGCGCAGGCCCTGGCGTGAACGTAGGCGTTATAGGGATTGGCGGTCTGGGCCATTTTGGGCTGATGTTTGCGAAAGCGATGGGGGCACATGTGACTGCGATTTCGCATTCGGACTCGAAGAAAGCGGATGCGACAAAGATGGGCGCAGACAAGTTTATTTCGACGAATACAGAGGGCTGGGATACCGATTCTGCGAACGTGCGGTCAATCGATCTACTGCTTTGTACCAATTACTCGGTGGATATGCCGCTCGATTCGTACATTGGCTTACTTAAAGTCTCTGGAACGCTGGTGATCATCGGCATACCGGAGGGCAAGCTGCCGGCTATTAGTGCGCCTGTCCTGATGGCCAGCAATGCAGCTATTAGGGGAACGAACGTCGGATCAAAGGCTGAAGCGAGAGAGATGCTGGAACTTGCTAGTAAGATGAATATCGAGCCATGGGTGACGGTACGGCCGATGTCGCAGGTCAATGAGACTGTCACAGATATGCACAACGGGAAGGCACGCTACAGATACGTTTTGAAAGCAAAGATATGACTTGTGGATGATAAAAATACGCGCAAACACGCTCGATGGCCTACCACCCACTGAGCAGTCCGCTCTCCGCTCTGGTGGAGGTAATAGATCCGATAACTTTCAGCCCTAATAGAGTTGGGTGGAGATAAGCGCGATAAGCGCCACACAATGTAGGTAGTCGTTATGGTACATGATTGGTCAGATCGGTTTTTATAATGCGTATAGAAGCATTCACTAGCCAATTAGGAAATAGTGATGTCCCAAGCGTTACTTACTTCGATTGCTAATCTATCGACTGCGTGGACCACTAAAAGTTATCGTTCACTTCTAATTCCGTGTACCTGCTCTCTTATAAAAGGGAAGCGCATTTGGGCGTGTGATTTTTGTTCTCAGATACTCACTGGCCGGTGTATACTGCACATCTTTGTTTGAACAAGCGATTGCAGCAACGATGTCGAAACAAAAGAACCTTTCGACGACGACCACTTTGCCGTTCTCCGTTATGGCGTTCGCACCTCTTGCAGAGATGTCTCCGGATCCTGAGTCTCGTACCTCATTACACCCGCCTAACGTAGCCAATAAGCAATCTGCCGATCTCACAACGACTGCACCGGACGTGGATGCTGCAGTTCCCGCCGATCCAGTGTTCATAGACTCGTCCGCGAGCTTAATGGCGGCCTCCGATAACAAAAAACAGACCTCTCAGAAACGGAGCAAAAAGTCCGGTAAGGCTCCCGCATCTGTGGGCAAACCGCCCGCATCATCAAAACGCCAGGTCCAGCGTACCAGGACGCGTACAGGATGCATCACTTGCCGCCGACGAAAAAAGAAGTGCGATGAAGGCAAGCCTGAATGTATGAACTGCAAATCAAACAACCTCATTTGCGAGGGATACACGCCGAAATCGCTCTGGAAACCCCAAGACGCTGTGCCGAAAGGCGAAGGGAAAGAGCCGCTTAATCAGATCGGCTGGCACGGATTGCCGATGCCTCTCTCTATGTCGCCTATGCCTGGATCCAATACCCCTCTAACTGAGCTGCCTTCAGCTTCACTGGGACTACCAATGCTTACAGACTCAGTTAACGCTGACGTTTTACGACCTGCAAACTTCACTGTCACCCTTGAGAACGAAGTCGATGCCGAGACCGGCGACCATGTGGTGGTGTCCATCTCATCGACCAACCCGGACGCTATACGCAGGTACTCCGAGAAATTCAACACTGTATCTCGACTCATTTGCCCTAGAAACCCGCGAAACTCATCGCATTTATTGACTGGGTACCAGATCCCGTCTGTCATCGCCGGCATAGAGACTCCGTTGCATCGCCGACTGCTACAGTACTACATCAATAACTCATCTAGGCATTTCACTTTGATGGCCGAGGACGACAAAAACCCCTTTTTGACAGTCATTCTGCCTATTGCTATGAAACATGAAATGCTGATGCATTCACTTCTTCATCTGTCCGCCGGCGTGCTCAGAGAACAGTTGGGTCCTAACCATCCTGAGTTCGAGGAGGTCTCGAAAGAAAATGCGAAACAGCAACAGATAGCCATGGAAATGACTACGTCTATGTTGAGCAGTATGGAGTTAGCAGTTCGCGACGAAACTGTTGCATCTGTCTTGCTATTTGTCGCTTTGACGCTCTTCGCTGGTGACACTCAAGGCAACACTTTTCGACACATAGAGGGCGTGCGACGTCTGCTCATTGCACGTGAAGCTCTAAGACACTCAGACACTATTGATCCCCGAAACATTGACGGAATGGAGTTCGACTCTGGGAACCCCATGCCATCTTCTAGTGATTTGTTCTTTTACGATTTTTGGTTGTACTGCAATGTCATGTCTGGAATGAGCTGGAAAGCGCATTCATCTAAAAATATACCGCGATCAGGAACGTTTTACAATACCATGGCTAGCTTACGGGCACGTAAAGGTGCAGAATCTTGCAGCTCTAGCTACGAGTCTCAAACATGTTCTAGCACCACCGGCCTAGACTTGTCACCGATGGACGTCATGCTAGGTACTTCTAATCAGGGTCATACATCTAATGAAGGTCATAACTATTTAGATGATAGTGAAGTTGCTGCTATTGATGACATTTATGCGCCTCTATTGAACGCGTCACCATTGCTTGATAGCAATAAGTGGGCTGCGAGTGAGCATTTGCACGACATGATGCATGAGGAAGCGCTGCAAACAGGTTCACCCACTGCGTCGTCTGTTTCCACGGCGTCTGGCCGCCAACCTTCACATGATGCCGAAAGTGCTTCTACACACTCGCTCTTTGGAACGACCACTACAAGAAGGGGAAGTTCTGCTTCTATCGTCACTTCAGCTTCTTCTTCGTCATCGAGTCGTCCAGCTGAGCCGCCAGCTCCTTTAAGACAACAGACAGTGTCGTCCGCAGCTTCATTAGCAACATCATTTACGGGGGTAGGTGGAGATCTGTTTGAGCTAATCAATGATGTCTGCAGACTTTACGTTGACGTGGTTGGACAGGCTGAAAAGAATTATCAAGTGTTTGGAGGTGAAAGACCTGACTCTTTCCCGCCAGATGCTATATTACGTGCAATCGAGCTGGAGGGAAAACTGGCTGCGTGGGAACCTATTCCACCTGAAGATGGGTCGCAAATGGACTGGCGTTTAGTGCTGCTTGCTGACGTACACAGACTATGTGCTCATATTTGTTTGCACAGGATTCTGTACTATAAAGACGGGTTGGCAAATCCGCGCACTCGCGCTACAGTCACAGCCGCTATTGATATATTCAAGAGACTTCCGTTATATTGCCAAACTGAGACCTTTTTGATCTTTCCATTATTTGCTATCGGCTGTTCTACGATCGACAGCGCTGAACGAATGTTCATCATTGATAGATTTGAGCACGTGCGCAATTGGTGTGGCTACGCCAATATCAAATATGGCTTGGAGATCATGAAAGAGTGCTGGAGAAGATGGGACCAGAATGAAGACGGATGGGAATGGCAAAGTGTGGTAGAAAGCAAAGGATGGAGTATTATGATTGCATAAAGTATACTTTATTTATCGAAAACCAGCTATTGAGAAATTGGAGAGATAAATATGGGAAAGAACGGTGATATGGGGAGATAAAAATCAGACCTTTAAAAGTATGATACACATAATGACACTGATAAGTAATAATGTTGAATTTCTATGTCTCGGTTGTAGGAAAGAATAGGTTAAGCAGAAATCGCATCTAAACCTTGCTTGAGATCAGCAATTAGATCATTAGGGTCTTCGGCACCAATGGAAACTCTGAGCAACGTAAGCGAAATATTTGGATCAGTCATTGCACGCCATTCAATAAGCGATTCAACACCACCAAGAGACGTTGCATGGTGGAATAGCTTCAGTTTGCTAGGCAGTGCTCTGGCCAGTTCCAGTTTTGAAAGCTCAAAAGAAAAGACCGGACCGTAACCGTTCGGCAATTGCTTTTTAACGAAATCTTCCGTTTGCAGGGAAGAGTGATGAATCTTAGTGATCGGATATTTACCGCTCTCTTTAGCTTCCTTAAGCCAGTTCACAACTTTAAGGGCATTGCTTGATTGCTTCTCTATACGCATGTTATACGTACGCAATGACCTTATGAGCAAGAAGACCTCCAGAGATCCTGGAATAGTACCCAGGTGAAGACGATCTACTGTTAGTTTAGCTTTAGTTTCTTGATCTTTGACGGCCAGTACGCCCGCGAGCAAATCAGAATGGCCACCAAAGTACTTAGTAGCAGAGTGCATGACTATATCAGCTCCAAAGGCGAAGGGGTCTTGTAGAGGAGGTGGCGCAAACGTAGCATCGACAATAAGGAAAGCGCCACGAGAATGTGCCTTTTCAGCATAGTGAGCAAGGTCAAAAGAGATACCTGTAGGGTTAACAGGAGTTTCCAAATGGACTACATCGCCGGGTCCGAGTTGATCGGCGGAACAGTCCAATGGTAAGATTTCCACGGCAGGAGCATCCGAACCTTTACCGGAGAGACGCTGGAATATCTCAAGGACGCCGTGACATCCGTGATAACCTTGGCCTATAGCGACACGCTTCGGGTTGAGATGGACTAGGGCAGCCATGAAGGCAGAAAGACCATTGGCATATAAGACGGTTGGCTTCCCAATTATAGACTCCAAAATTGCCTCGGCACGATCGGTATTGCGAGTACTCACACGCGAGTAGATGTAGCCGTTATCGGAAGCGGCTGCAAGGTTTCCTGCTTCTTTCACTGTTCTGAGTTCCTCGGGGTTATCAGAGTAGTGGAAAGTGGTGGAAGAGTGTATACCCGGCGCCACATCGGGGAGGTAGGGTACGACGTCGTCGTCAGCATGAATGCCGAGAGTATCAAGGGAAAGATCCATAGTTTGTTGCGCAAGCAGAACAGATTAGAAACTTGCGTGGATGAGAAATATATGAGTCAGCGATAGGAATGCGAGATCAAATTATATATAGTGGTAACTGACGTGATTGGACCGCCAAGACCTAACCCTGTTATATTGGGACCGGTAAGTTTTGGTAGGTAGGTAAGTAGAAGAGCTAACATACCGAGGGAGAGCAGCCGACCGATCGACGGCGAGGACTTGATGCCAGCTTGGAGCTAAAAGGACCGAAACCAAGGAGGATGAGTTCCACGAATAGAAATGCAATCGATGTTTTAGTTCGGTTGACGAAAGACCGGGAGGGGAAAGACAAGATGATCAAGATCATACAATATATTGGTAAGGTTGTACTGTGGGGCATGAAAGCGGGGCCCGCTGGCGAGAAGCGTTGGAGCTTAGAGAACGAGCGAGTTGTTCGTGCGCTAGTGGATAACTTCTCGATGTTTCGTAAGATGATCAGACTATTTGACTGGGTTGAGCCGCTGCATGAGATAGCGGAGTATGTGATGCCAGCGGGCAACAACAAAGGGAAAGTAGACATGCTTGCAATAAGCCGGAGCGTGTTTGATCTAGTAAACACTGTGGCGGACGACGTGTATTGCCTTTACAAGATGAAAGTGATTCAGTCGAAACAGATTGGTGAGATTGCAGATGTGCAGTCTAACCGCGCATGGCTCGGCACGATATGCATCGATCTGCGGCTGTTGTTTGAGAAGAGACAGACGATACTGCAGATGAAGGCTTCGAAAGATAGAGACGAGGCGCTAAAGATGAACACAGTGAGCATATTAAAACTGACATGTGATTTTGGATTTTGCGGTAAGTAAGGGAGACAGGCGGTAGCTGAGAGAGCGAGTACTAACTCGAGCAGTGCACGATGTTTTTGAATGGAGATTGTCGCCGATTTACCAGGCCAGTTTAGGGCTGGGATCAGCGTTCTTGAGGTAAGTAGACGAGATTGGCGTTCACGAGCGGGTCGACTAACGTATAGCTTTTACAAATTGGTAAGGAAACATAGAAGCAGCTAGCTGAAAGTTAGCTGAAGGGGCAGCTGGCACGAAAGACTGAGTATTGCGGTAAACGGATAGAGAGGCCTATTACGAATCATTGAGAGCAGTGCGCAAGAGCGAGCTCAGGTTGCGGACTTTCTGGAGCGTTTCATCGTGTTTTTCCTGAAGAGATGCATATTTTTGGCGTTCGTTCACGATTATGTCATTGTAGTGTTTAGTTTGGTTGACTATGTATTGATGTAGATCATCTGATTTTGACCGTATAGTTGACGTGATTGTAGTGAGACCCTCTATATACTCATTGATTGTTGTATTAAGGAGCTGATTCTGTGCTTTGAGCTTTTGATTTTCAATTTTCAGTTCAGAGTTTTCTGCAACAAGAGTTTTTTCAGTTTCAGTGGCATTTAATGCGCAAACGTCGAAATCGCCATCGAAATCGCCATCTTTAAGAACTGTTTCGGTCATTTTGAACACTTTATTGAGGTTCGCCTGATTGTCCTCAAGTTGAGCACAAAGTTCTGCAAACGCCGACCATATTGTCGACAATTCTGCAGCTTTCGGGATCTCTGATTCGTCACTCATAAATTCTGGAAAAATAGAGAAAAACGCACAATATTGGTCTTCCTACCGGGCGCCGTAAGGTGTATTTGTATATTTTAGCTTACTTTTGCAGTTGTCCCAAGAACTTCGAGGATCCTTTTATTTTTCCCTTTTTTCTCCTTCCACTTTCCACATTCAATACAACCAATCAAATGGCTTCACAATCCGACCTCGTCCGTCTTTTTGAGCTTTCTCTAAATCCAAACAATGCTCTTGCAGCTGAAAAGTCGCTTCGATCCTTTGAAACGCAGCCTGGGTTCGCCACAAACTTGCTTCAACTCGTAGCTGACACTGATGTAAACATGTCCGTACGACTCGCTGCTTCGCTATTTTTCAAGAATTTCATAAGACGCAGTTGGACAGACGACGACGGAAACTATCTCTTTCCAGAGCCGGACGTCATAGCCGTCAAATCTGAAATCGTCCCCTTCATGATCACCCTGCCTTCAATTCTTAGACGACAAATCGGCGAAAGCATCAGCTCAATCGCAGACAGCGACTTCCCAGAGAGATGGCCCACTCTCATTGACGATCTAGTTGCAAGACTCGATCCTAATAGCCCAGCTGTCACAAATGGTGTCTTTGACGTCGCACACTCTATATTTCGACGTTGGAGACCTCTTTTCCGCTCAAACGAACTCTTCCTTGAGATCAAACTTGTTCTCGACAAGTTCTGCGTGCCTTTCCTCTCTGTGTTCCAGTACACAGATTCTCAAATTGACGCCGCAAAATCTGATCCACAAACTCTGCCTCTTCTTGTGGAAAATTTACTGCTCATTATGGAAATTTACTTCGACTTGAATTGCCAGGATATCCCCGAGTTCTTCGAAGACAACATTAAAACCCTTATGGAACTCGTCCTCAAGTACTTCGTCTACACAAATCCTATCCTCGAGTCTGACGACGAAAACGAATCTGGACCCCTTGAACAGCTCAAATCTTCCATATGCGACCTTCTCACGCTATATGCGCAACGCTATAGTGATGTGTTCGAACCGCTCCTCGAGCCCTTCGTCCAATCTACTTGGAACCTGCTCACTTCTACTGGCCCCCAGCCAAAATACGACATTCTCATAAGCAAAGCTATGCATTTTCTCACGATCGTGTCGAAGATCCCTTCTCAGGCGTCCGGCATATTTAGCCAGGAGTCTGCCATCAACCAGATCATAGAGCTCGTCATATTGCCCAACACAATGCTTCGTGAATCAGATGAAGAGCTCTTTGAAGATGACCCTATCGAGTTCATTCGACGCGACCTGGAAGGCGCAGACACTGACACTCGTCGTCGCGCTACGAGCGATCTGCTTACGGCACTCCGCGAACAACACAACGAACCAGTAACTAAAGTTGTCATGCAGCACATCAATACTTTCTTGCAGAACTATCAAAACGATAATTCAAACTGGAAGGCAAAAGATAGTGCCCTGTACCTCTTTTCTGCTTGTGCCGTTAACAGCTCTAATACAGTGAACGGCGTTTCTTCTATTAACCCGCTCGTTGACGTTTACGAGTTCTTCACTGCTAATGTCGCAAACGACCTCGTCACTGACGTTTCTCCGATTATTCGTGTCGATTCTATTAAATACATCTATATTTTCCGGAACCAGCTTCCGAAGAGTATACTCTCACAGGCTATTCCTGTTTTGTCGTCGTTTTTGGCATCCAGCAACTACGTCGTATTCACATATGCAGCTATCACCATCGAAAGACTGCTATCTTTGAAGAACCCGGACAATACCGCCACTACACTTTTCAGCAAATCTGATATAGCACCATTGTCGCAAGATCTACTCCAGCATTTGTTTGCGATTATAGAACGTGCTAATACTCCCGAAAAACTGGCTGAAAATGAATATCTGATGCGATGCGCTATGCGAGTGCTTGTGGCTGCTCATTCCTCGATTAGCCCATACTCTTTAGAATTGCTGGGTCATATTACTAAAATTCTCGAGATCGTCGCTAAAAACCCTTCAAATCCAAGGTTCACTCATTTCTTGTTTGAAGCTTTAGCGGCTGTTGTGCGATTTTCCAATCTTAGCCAGTCCAATCTCGAATCAGCTCTTATGCCTACTCTGTTCTCTGTATTAGGAGAAGACATTGCTGAACTTACACCTTACGTCTTCCAAATCATTGCTCAAATATTGGAAGTGTCTCCGAACCCACAGCCGTCCAGCCATTACAGAAATCTGGTTGATCCGCTTCTGGCGCCGACGTTGTGGGAATCTCGCGGAAACATTCCCGCTATTTCAAGGCTGCTAGCCGATATGGTCGAGAAATGCCCTGTTCTATTTCACGAGCCAGACACAAAACTACGCTTATTAGGTGTGTTTCAAAAAACAATCGCATCTAAAGCTAATGACAATTATGCGTTTGATCTACTAACTGCCTGCGTCTTATCTCTAGAACTCGACACCGAGCAGCATCTCAAACAAATCGCGGTCATAATTCTTCAGAGACTTCAAAATTCAAGAACAGAGAAATTTGTGATTCTATTCTCAAACTTCATTTTATTTCTCGCTGCCTCTGATAAACCATCGCTTGGGTTTCCTTATGCTTATGCATTCTTAGAAGCAGTGCAGCCAGGTCTATTTACAACTTTGTTTACCCAGTTTATCATCCCTGCCTGCTCCAGGATACTGCAAAAAGCTGCAAAGAGAACTGCGCTTATCGGCCTTGTTGAGGTAACAACTAGACTTCCTGAAACAACTTCTATCAATGAGACGCAATTCGCCGGCGCAGTTGAAGCTATATTAGCGTTACTCAGCTCTGGCATTGCTCAACCATCCGAGGAACTTGAAAATGTCGAAGTAACTGAAAATGATCTTGCATTTACCTCATCTTATTCTCGGTTGGTCCTTGCCACTAAACCAGCTCTGATTATCAGACCCGATGTGGTCGATGTTCCCTCATACGTGAAACAGAAACTGTCATCTGCTGGCGGACGTGTCTCTTCGTTGATAAGCACGCTTTCCCCTGAACTAAGCGCTAAACTAACCGCTATCTAATTAGAACAAAACCAACACTGTTTTAATTGACGCTAATTGTTTTTTGCAGTACTATAAGGTAGCACTAGTGTCAGTTTTGCGCTGAAGGTCGAACCCATTGTATTTTTTAGTTTTGCTCATGCCCCCGTTTTTTACAAGCTGGTAGAGTATCATCCATGCAGAAGGATTAACACCTTGCAATCTTCTTGCTTGGCCTAGCGTTTCAGGGCGCAGAGTGTTCAGAGCGTCCTTTGCTTCGTTGCACATTGCGGTGCCAAGTGAAGAGTAGTCGAAGTCAATAGGGAGTTGTAGATTTTCCTGGGCAGAGAAATTCTCCGCCATTTTGGCCTCTCGGTCTAAGTAAACTGAGTACTTAGCCTCAATATAGATCTGTTCCATAATGTCGTCGGAATATTTAGCCAGTTCAGGAATTTTCTCGGCTAGTTCTTTATGGATATTCGTTCCATTAGCATCTTCAAAGCGCATTATTTCCATGCCATTGCGTATCTTTCCGTCGTTATTCATTTTGATACCGTATTCGGCTTCCCACTTGTTCGGCGACATACTCATATTGAGCAGTAACTGACGAGCCTCGGAAAGCTGCTGTTTCTTATTGCTAAAGTAAGTCCAGCGTTCGTCACGCACAATACCACAGTCTCGCGCTCTTTCAGTAAGACGGTATGAGGCGTTATCTGCACGTACGCTTAATCGATATTCTGAGCGTGAAGTGAACATGCGATAGGGTTCCGTGACGCCCTTGGTAATTAGATCATCAATAAGAATTCCAATGTAGGCGTCTCGTCTAGTGAGGATAAGTGGGTCTTTACCAAGCGCAGCAAGTCCAGCATTGGCTCCTGCAATAATTCCCTGAGCGGCAGCTTCTTCATAGCCTGTTGTGCCATTAATCTGGCCGGCAAAGAAGAGACCATTTACCAGCTTGGATTCAAGAGAGTATCGGAGATCTCTTGGATCTATGTAGTCGTATTCGACGCCGTACCCGGGCTGCAGCATTGTGACATTTTCTAATCCAGGAATAGACCTCAAGAGTTCTAGCTGGTTCTCTTCTGGCAGCGTAGTGGAAATACCGTTAGGATATATGACGTTTGAATCAAATCCTTCAGGTTCCAGCCAGAGGATATGAGATTGTTTATCTGGGAATCGGATAATTTTGGACTCAATGGAAGGACAGTACCTTGGACCGTTGACAGTTTCTCTTATATGAATACTTTTGTGCATATTTTCGCGTATGATCTGGTGCGATTTGGTGGTAGTGAAAGTTTTGTAGCAAGTAAGCTGTGACTTAACGTCCGGTTTGTCGTTCATAAAGCTCATGGCGGTTGGGGGCATATCGCCAGGCTGTTTTTCGAGATTCGAAAAATCTATAGTGTTCTTGTCTAGTCTTGGAGGCGTACCGGTTTTCAGGCGACCGAGACGGAACCCGGCCTGTTTTAGTGTATCGGATATGCCGAATGTCGCCGGTTCGCCAATACGGCCTGCCGGGTAAACAGTTTGACCAATATGGATTTCACCGCTTAGAAAAGTGCCAGTTGTGATGACTACTTGTGATGTAGGCACTATTTTGCCTGATTCTAAGACGACGCCGCAAACGGTACCAGAGCAGACTGCTGATCCGGTGTGAGAGTCATCAATAATGATATCCTTGACGCTGTCTTCCAGCACTGTGAGGTTCTTGTAATTCATTATTTCATTTTGCATGTGTTTTTTGTAAAGTGATCTGTCTATTTGTGCACGCGGGCCTCTGACTGCGGGGCCTTGCGAACGATTAAGGACGCGGAAATGAACGCCGGCCTTGTCGATGATCCGAGCGGCTAGACCATCTAGCGCATCGACTTCACGCACGAGAGTGCCCTTTCCAATACCTCCAAAGCTCGGGTTGCAGGAACAAGTACCGATCCCGTCTATTTTAGGTGTTACAAGTGCTGTTTTGGCGCCTGAACGTGCACTGGCTGCACTAGCTTCGCACCCGGCATGACCACCGCCTATTACGACCACATCTGCAGGTTCACCCATATTGTTGAGTGCGGCACGGCTTTCTGCAAGCGACAATAACGATACATTCCTTTTAAAAAGACGCGAATAATGCGGTAACCGCCAAAGCGGTGATTTACGCGTCATGGTGGAAGTAAAGAAGTCAATATACAAAATTGCACTTTTGACTTCCCAGGGTACCGATGATCTGGTGAAGATGGCGCCACCAAAGATCAGCGATTGGACCAAGGCGAAAAATGGTACAAATGCGAACAAATCGCCATTAAAATTTGATGATTTCGGCATCTATATGCGTCATAAGCAATCAAAACTCGTCGAAATCTGTAAAGACAAAGTCGATAATGCATTGCCTCAGATCTTCAAGGATTGCATATGTTACATTAATGGCTATACGTCTCCTGATCCACGCGAACTCGCTGAAATAATAAGCAGTCGTGGTGGCGTATCTATACAATTTCTTAACGGCAAGACTGCGGTCACGCATATCATTGCCACACAGCTCACTCCGCGCAAAATGGAGGAGTTTCGTAAATGCAAAGTCGTCAAACCACAATGGGTCGTCGACAGCGCTGCCGCAGGTAAACTACTGCCTATATTCGATTATTCGATTATTGATTTAGCTGGAAACAATATGACGCTCAAACTGACTAAACCTGTCCAGATGAAACAACCTCCACACAAAGCTGGCCAAGACTCTGACAATTTCATTCTTCAGTTCTACGCAAAATCACGCTTGCATCATCTCAGCACATGGAAGAGCGAATTGAAACACCATTTTCAGAGCCATGTTACAGAGTATATGACACAAAAGGCTTCTTCCTCACAAAAAGACCGTCAAATTATCGCACATATCGATTTCGACTGCTTTTTCGCTTCTGTGTCCTTACTAAAGTTCCCCCATCTCGCACAGAAACCGGTCTGCGTGACAAATTCTACCTCGACAACTGGAAACTCAAGCGCAGATATTGCGAGCTGTAACTACATTGCTCGCGAGTACGGCATCACAAATGGGATGTGGCTAGGCAAGGCCAGACAACTCTGTCCAGACCTCCAATGCTTGTCTTACGATTTCGAAGCTTATGAGACTGCCTCAAAGGCTCTGTACGATTATATTCTCAATATTGGAGTAGACGCTGTGCTACCTGTCTCTGTGGACGAGGTCCTTGTTGATATATCTAGTTTATGCTATGCTCGTGTAAATGGAGAGGTGTCCCTCGCTGATGCAGCACACCAAGTCGCACAGGAAATGAGACAGCATATCTTTGAAAGTACGCGGTGCACTATCAGTGTAGGTATAGGTCCGAACGTACTCTGTGCTAAAGTTGCCTTGCGTCGTGCAAAACCCGACGGATATGTCGTCCTGCTGGATTCTGCCAGTATTGACCAAGAACTAGGTGCATGCTCACTAAAGTCGCTGCCGAGAATAGGCCCGTCATTGTCCGCAAAACTATCACAGAACCTCAATGCACACACACTAAGCGATTTGCGAGCTTACACTCTCGAACAATTACAAAAATGTGTAGGTAGCAGAACAGGCGAAGTCTTGTTCAAGTACTGCCGTAACGAAGATGACACAGACATAAGGATCATTCCTGATCGGAAATCTGTCTCAGCAGATATATCATGGGGTATAAGATTTAACAGCTTGCAAGAAACAGAAAATTTCATGCGATCGTTTACTAAAGAGATATCCCGAAGATTGAAAGAGATTAACATGAAAGGCTCTTTTTTGACAGTGAAACTGCTCATACGCGCAAAAGATGCTCCTATTGAGTCAGCGAAACACCTGGGTAGCGGCAAATGTGACAGTATTACACGGTCCACTCCGCTGTATATGTATACAGACGAACCCGACTATATTTTCTCATATGCGTGGAAAGAGGTACTAGCCGTGAACGCTCCTCCGGAAGAACTGAGAGGCATTGGTCTGCAGATAACTAAACTAGTTCACCAAGATTATGAGGATAAACAACAAAGATTGAACTTTGCTTTATTAGAGGAAAAGGGGAAAAATAACAAAAGGAAATCTGGATCAGATGATTGTGATATTCCGTCACAGATCGACCTTGCTGTTTTATCGCAGCTGCCTCCAAGCTTGCAGGAGGAAATTCGCAAACGTATTAGACTTGGCAAAGTTGTTGATGCAGGACACAAAGAGATTGAGGACAGTCCAATTCAAGTTCCAAGTCAAATTGATCCACTTGTGGTTGCACAACTACCGCATGAGATTAGAAAGGCTATTGAGAAGGATATCGCTACAAGAGGAGAGAAATGCGACGTATTACCGCGCCTGTCCCAGGTAGACCAAGAAGTGTTTGACGCTCTACCGGAACATATAAGGCAAGAAATAATGAATGAATACGATCGGGAAGAGAAAGAGGTTGAGAATGAGAAAGAAATGGCAGCGGACACGGAAATTAATGATGAGGTTACGCTAAGTCAGTGGACAATCCTAAAAGAAGGGCTCGGAGAAAATATAAGCTGGGAGATTTTTATCACATTACCTAAAAGTGTGCAGGTGCAAACAATCTGTGAACATCATGAGTTGAAAAAAAGGCATAAAGCTGTGGGGCAAAAACCGGGAATGCGAGATACGTTTGCGAAACTGAAAGGAATGAGGATGAACGAGGATGATTTTGACAATTTTCTTAGCGGATGGGTTGAAGCGAGAAAAGATATTGGACCAGATTATGAAACGGAAAAAGTTATTGGTAAATATATAAGTGATCTGATCGATATAGAAGGGAACCGGAGCACGGCGATCAATGGTGTTAAGTGGCTCGATATTTTATTGAAAGGATGTGGTAACCAGTTATGGCACACGACGATTAAAAGGTTACAGAGAACCGTTATTGACAAAACGGGATGTGAAGTGATATTTTAAAGAACGTGAGAAAGTATTCGAATTAACTATTCAGGAAGCCATTCTATATCGCCCTCGGGAGCATGCTGGATACCTTTTCGGAGTTTCTCTGATTTTCCAGTGAGGATATCCTCCACGGTTACAGGTTCGTCTGAGAATATACCTAGATGGTCAGCTATTAGATGACGATTTTGACATTTTGGACACTTGACTAGAACTGTTCCATGATGGTATGCCTGTTTTGAGAATTCATGGGAGGATCTGTGACTGCACGGTTTGCAGGTCATTGTCAGTTGGTATTTTGGTTGCATTTGACCGATCTTGGTCTTGGTAGAATAGAAAGCTCGCAAAACATTCAGGGTTGTCGAAATGTTTGTCTTCCGCGGAAAGTGATACAAATTTCTACAAATTAGCATATTTGACGGCGAAAGAAGCATTTTTAAAGGGTCTTAAGATATGCAAAAAGTAGTTGCTAGAAAGAGAGGATGCGGGTGGCTGCTCAATTGGGACTCTCTCTTCCACGCTAATCAGCCTTTCTCCCCTTCCACCAAGGACGGCCATAACACCTTGAAACATGTCTACTATTAGACCACGAACGAAAATCAAGCCTCCTAAGAAGGTAAGTAAATAATCTTAGGTACTAGTTTGTGATAACATAATAATACTAACGGTTTATAGCAAGATAAGACGGAAAAAGACTTCAATACCACCTGGGAGACTCTATCTAATGCTATTGACGAGATATTCAAACGAAACTCATCAAAGTTGTCGTACGAACAACTGTACAGGGCACAGTATGTACTTGTTCTCTGGAGAATGGGTGCACAGCTGTATGATAAAACTGCTGATAAATTGAGAGATGTACTGTCTGCTATAATAAAGACGCGTATAATGCCACTAATGAGCTCCAGTACTGATTCTTCGTTGTTTCTACAAGAAATATTGACAGTGGCGAACGAATTCTCTATAGCTGTACGTATGATCAGTGATATAATGATATACTGCGATCGTGTGTATTCGAAGGAAGCTAGACGGCCGATTATTAGTGACATGGGTCTTTACATGCTGCGAACATACGTTCTGTCTGTCCCTGAAGTGCAACGGTACCTGTTCAATTGTCTTCTGAGTCAGATAAATGAGATACGACGAGGCAGGTCGATAGATCTGCATGCATTCAATGCAATGATACAATTTATGCAGTCGCTTACTGTCACATCAATAACGCCCGGCGGAGCCACGCAAGTGTCCAGCTACTACGAGGACGAGTTTGAGCCGGAAGTAGTAAGAGCATCCGCGGATTACTACAGCACGATAAAGGACACCCTTCTGCAAAAGCACGATGCTTCTGTTTATTTTGCAGAACTCGACTCAACGTTCAAACAAGAAGAGCGTGACGTATTTAAGTTATTGGCAGAGTCCACACATCCTCAGCTAATAGCCACACAAGATCAGATATTCTTTCAGGAGAACCTTGAAGACGTGTTCAACTTTTCTCCCGTGGGGCTCCAACACATTATTTCGCTGTTTGACTATACCAGTGCCCGACTAGCATACCAGTTTGCTGGCAGAGTGGATCTAGATCGAGTGAGTTTTAAGCAGCATCTTTATAACGCCGTTTATGCGGAATGTGATTCGTACAAGTCGGTTCTGGTAGATCCTTTACCACTTGTTGATGATGGTACTGCACGAACAAAGGTGAAAACCCAGGAAACAACACATAAGGCGTTCATATGGATTCAGAAGCTTGTCACTTATAAACGGAAACTTGAAACCCTGTTGGAAGCATCGTTTGACAATTCTAATGATGTACAGGCAACTATCGACGAAGCATTTATCTCTGTGATTAATAGTACGAGACGTGCGCCTGAATTTGTTTCACTTTACCTGGATGACGGAATTCGACGGTCTGATAAATTACCCAAAGAGGAGCTCAGCAACATTATCGAAACTGGCTTGAGTATGTTTAAGTACTTAAAGGACGCAGATCTTTTTCAGACCTATTATCAAAAGCATCTGGCTAAACGATTGCTGAATCAGCGAGTGTTGACTGAAGCCGACGAGCTTTTGATTTTGAAATTGAAAGACTTACAAGGCGTGACTTATGCGCATAGCATGCTGAAGATGTGCGATGACGTACTGATATCTGAAGTCAACAAGGCCGATTTTGAGAAGTACCAAGCATCTAATTCAATGGCAAATGGGTTCAGTCTTTCTCCGCTGCTCCTGAGGGAACCTTTTTGGCCGACTTATTTGTTAGATATGACGAAGCGTGAACAGATACGGTTTCCTGACGAAGTTAAGGAGCTTATGGAAAGATTCGAACAATTCTATAGAAACGAGCACGACGGAAGGGTGCTTAACTGGGTGGCTGGATTAGGTTCTGGGGAAATTTCTACCATTATTAACGGAAGAACCTATGACATAATTGCGCCGACTTTTGGTATGGTTATTCTTTTGCAGTTTAATGACATTGAGGAGGACGGATATTTGACCATTGATGAACTGGAGGAGAGGACAAATATTGGACAGGAGGATCTTTCTAAACACCTTCTTTCGATGATACTGCCGCCGCGGACGAGAATCCTGCGGAAAGAGCCGATGAACAGCACTATTTCTGGGACTGATCGGGTGTTTTTGAATCGGGAGTTTGTATCGAAGCAGCGGAAGATCCGCGTTGCTCTTGTGACACCTAAATCAGGAGCGAAAAGCAACAACGAGATGGCTATGAACCAAGCCGAGACAGAGGAGGAGCATGAAAACACTTTGAGTAAAGTGAATAATGCCAGAGAGTTGGCAGTAGATGCAGCCATTATCCGGGTGATGAAAGCCAACAAGAGCATGCACCATACAGCGCTGGTGATGGAGGTGATCCGGCAGCTAACACGTCACTTTGAGCCTGACGTCATAATAATTAAGAAGAGGGTCGAGGTTCTTATAGACAAAGATTACTTGGAGCGTTCGTGCGAGGACGCCAGCGTTTACCAATATAAGGCGTGAACTTGGTGGGGCCTGTTTCTCGGTCCCAACAAACTCTATCCGACCTCACTTCTCTACCACACCGCCTGATTGACCTTTTTTTAACGACAACTATGATACGATCTGCATGTTTTAGGTCCGCTGTGCGCCCGCTTCTGCGTTTACCTCGGTCCAGTGTATTTCTGTTAAATGTCTCACGTAGTTTTTCGCGAAGCTGGCCGGCAATGAGCGAGCCACCCAAGCCGCTAGAGAAACACGAAAACATATATACGATCCCTAATATTTTGACAATCTCCAGGATATGCGCTACACCTGCAATTGCTTATCTGCTACTGCACGGACACGATATGTATGCGTTTGGCCTATTTGGATATGCCTGCGTAACTGACCTGCTAGATGGATTCATTGCCCGACGGTATTCGATGAAATCCGTCGTCGGCACGATACTTGACCCTTTCGCCGACAAAGCATTGATGGTGACGCTCACAACAGCGCTATATATTAAAGGCACAATGCCTGGTATACTTGCATTTCTGATACTCGGCAGAGACGCATTTCTGCTTCTGTCCGCGCTTTACTTTAGGTACATATCTCTGCCGCTACCCGTCACTTTTAAGAGATACTGGGACATGAGCCTTCCCTCTGCTGAAGTGCGACCGACGTTTATTTCAAAGGTCAATACTGCGCTTCAGATGGGCTTGATTGGAACATACATAGTGGAGGCTGCATTCACTTTCCCAGAGTCTGCTGTGCTCGCTATCCACGGCCTGGAGTATATCGTTGCCGGCACTACGATTGCTTCTGGATTGAGTTATGTTTTTTCTAAGGACGCGGTCAAAATACTGAAACCGACTACGAAAATTTCAGAAAAGTGAAAAGTTATGTAATGGTGATATGACTGTATGATTAGTGTGCAAACGGAGAGCAGTCAGTTGAGGAGAGCCCTGATATCACTTGTGAACAGGTTAGTTATCGGAACCAATTACGTCCTTGCGTTCCCAGCCAATGGGATTATAAGTCTTGAGAGACTTAGAAGGTTGGTTATCGTTATGAACAGTATGGATAACGAAGGGATTCGGATCGCTCGGCTTTAAGTTTGCGAGTGTGTGGTTGACTTCTCTGTGCTTAGCTTCATCCGCACGAACATAATAGATCAGATCTTCCATTGTCGCGTTGTCGTCGAGCCTCCAGTACTTTTTGGCAATTTGAGGGACACCTTCGGTTTTCCATTCAGGTATTCTTCCGGCTGCAATGTCTTTCAGACACCTTGTATAGGTGATGATTGCTTCTTCTTCAAGGTACCCGACGAAACGATGACATGTGCGCGGGCTTATTAGGTACGAAACAAAAAACAGGTTGAAAAAGACACCTTGGCCCCCGAGTAGCATGAGACGCATAAACCATCCTGGTTTAGTTAGCTGCATGAATGTCAATAGATGCATGCGTTCATTATATGCCTCCTCCAAAAGTGTTTCAATCCATGCGTTGTCTCTACGCAGTATGCGAAGAGACTGCAGGTGGCGAACCATACCTCCGACCATTCCTGGTACACCGGCGATCGATTCCAGGAATAAGAATCGACGCAACCACAACTCCGGCGTCATTTCGAACTTCTTGTCGGCCTCGTGGCCAGGTGGAGGATGCTTGTAACCGGTGGCGAAGTCAAACGTGGATCGAATCATTCTAATAGCAGTCAGTGCGAAACGGTCGCGGAACGTTTTAGCTTCTCTATGGGCGACATCGATAGCTTCGATCTGCTCTCTGGTGTAGATCGGATGCACCCACATTTCCCCGTCGCCTTCTGGGAGATCTGCAGGATCTTCTGCCTCGAGAGATTTTTGTTGTGTCTTTGTGATAGTTGGTGTTATTGTTGGATGCGGTGCGGTGGAATTATAACGTTTGTTATTGTTCATTTCTGCATATGGTGCCCGCAGCACAATGCTTGGACGGGCGATGTACCTAAGGTACGTTACGGCTTGATTCGTGTTTGTTCTTAACATGTCTGTTTGTTCTGTTAGAAATTGGTACGAGAAAACGGTGGAGTGAAACTTGGATCAATATCGAAATGGCTAGAAAACCCAATGTTTGGAGGGGGCTTTATATAGTACGACAAGACACTTACCGCAGTGAAACGGAATCTGCATCTACATCAATATTACTCAGATACTCGCCGTCCAAACCATATTTGGACACATTGAGTTTAATCTGTCGAGTACATTTAGCCAATCATTGTGCTGTTATTAGCTTCTTGCAACGCGGTATGACGAACTCTATTCTGAGACAATATACATCTAACAAGGTGCCGATCATCTTTTCGATATGATTATGCTACTATGTGGTGCGAAATGGATATAGGAATATTGTTAAACAGCTACTGATGACATTTTTGCTAATTAATATGGTCACCTTGCTGGTTGTGGATGTGAGCGAACCGAGTTGTTCTTGTTGCAGATGACTTGGCAAATATCACAACTAAGTTCTCGGGAATTGTGGGGGATAGAATCTGAAAGTTTAGGCACTTTCATATACGGGTAACGCCGCTTGCTCGACAAGACTATATAAGGAATAAGCTCAAAGACGACCATGGATATCGGAAAAACTCGCCAAACGAAATGTGGCAATCGATACCAGGGGACGGTTAGATAATTGCAATCTAATTGAGCTTTAACAAGCGCACGTGGCATATTTTCCGCTCCTACTTTTTCTTAGGATTTAATTGGTTATGATTTACGTGCACCAAGCAAGGTTTGTGGCTTAAATGCAAGCTTGGCTTTTCTTGCATATTCAGTCTTAGATGGAGTGAAGGGTGGAGTAAAAAAAGATCGATATTCTGCTGATGCTAGAATGAAAAATGCCTTTTTTAACTTTTGAAGACGAGTTTAATTGATGCCTTTTGCCCAATTTGGAAGGTGAGTCGTTTTCTACCTATCGGAATTAAGTAGAGCATTGCTCTTGTGTGTCGGAAATACTTTCTTCTAGAATATTTTCATAGTTTGGCCTTGGCATTAGCCAGATCAATGGCTTGTCTCAAAATATCCGGTCCTGGAAGGTGTGAAGCGTCTCCTTTAACCGCGAGGTCAAGTGCGTGACCAATGCTGTTGCGATGAGCTTCGACTTTCTGTCCCAAGGTATCATGCTCGAAGAATTCAGGATCTGGGATGAAAAGCGAGTCGTAGTCCTTTGAGGAGCTGACTTTGCCGGTTGCCGGATCAAGGCAGCCCTCATTGTCTATCCAGTGCTTTCTTGATTTCACAAGGAAGCTCTTGACGCTGTCGGCAGTCTCAACAGGGTTTTCGGCGACCAGCATGTGTCCTACTTTTGGAACAACAATGAGCTCGCCAACTTCGCCAAGTGCGTGGCTAATTGCCTTGCCTGTATCAGGGTGGTTCCATCGCGCACTACCACCGACGATATGCAGCGTGGGGATACCGATATTGAGCAGACCGTTGTATATAGCTCTAATGGAATGGCGCGATCCGATGTACGACTGGACGTGTGCCCAGGTCGGCGTTTTTACTTTGTATTTGCCGTCTTCCTGATAGACCAGTGTATCGCGCAATGCTGATTTTACTCTCAAGTCGAAAGGCGCGTACATAGATTCCTTCTCGAAGTAGTTGAGCCAGTCTTCGCGCGACGAGAATTCGTCTTTGAGGGACGACTTCATGTAGTGGAGGAGTCGCAGAGGGTCTTTAGCTTTTTTGGGATTGGATATCGATCCATCATACGCGACAGGTTCGATTGCCACGATTGAAGTGAAAAGGCCGGGGTCCAGCACAGCCGCGTACAGACAGGTCGAGCCGCCTAAAGAGTGGCCGATGGCGACCAATGGACTGCCATTGCGTGAACTAAGGCCAAGTCCGTGACAGAACGCGACGAGATCTCTAGAATTGTCTAACCAGTTACTTTCGTTTCCGACTTTGTGGCGGTTGAGCAGCCCTGAATCGCCATGTGAGTAGTTATCGTAAGCATAGATCTCTGAGACGATACCGCCAATAGCAGGATCAGCAAACCAACGCTCGATTATAGGTTCCCAATACTCTTTCTGTACACCCGTTGCATGACACAACACTAATCGTAGTCTAGTGTCCAAATGTGGCGCACTCGGTCGTTTGGCTACATATGGCGAATAGTACACATTGTAAGCGAGATCAAAGATGTCGTCCCTGTGGACAGTAGCGTACTTTTTCGTTCGAGTTGTGGCACCTTTAACAACGCCGGACTTTTTCAACATTATGAAAAACACTAGATTCCAGTCCGATTAATCTATAGCGTTAATCACTGCTGTCGATATATATGTATGGGACAAGTGTGGGGTCAAGTGTTCTCCCAGTTTTTAACCCGAGGTAAAGTGTTTGATTTGAAATGTGTTCTGAACACTCAAGTGAGCCGCATATTTGAAAAAAATGACGCGTCCTATCGGCTTTAATAACTTCATGCTATCGTGCTGACCAAGGCTATTCCTAAATTGAGGCTGCGTGGCGCACACCAAACGGCGGATAAGGATTATATTGTCCAATGATACTTGTATGACTGACATGTGTGATTGCGCGCGTTGCACGCTAAGATGTTAGAACCGCAAACCTAATAGATGTTGAACAAAGCTCTCAAATACGCAAAAAGACACAATTTGATAATTCTAGCGCGCTATGAACGCGCTAGAAGAGGCCACGCCTGCTCAGGTCAATTGCGCCGGATCGGGCGAGCATTGGGACTCGGTGGAGCCCGTGATTGGCTGATGATGCACTTCAGCCGAGTACCCCAGTATGACTTGAACAGCTCGTTCCCTCAGGTCGAGACTGGTGGCTAAGCAGGTTTAGAGGACTGCTTGAAGTTGCTTCAATTCAAGTAGTTGGGCAATAAACAACTCGACTTCTTGCGTATTAAACATTTTGCAGGGCCCTTGCAAGACTTGCACTGACACTCATGGGCGACACTACTTTACAGATCCCAAAGTTCAAACAGTCTACGAGGGTTCCGTCGCCCGCGCCGCTGGCATCGGTAGACATTCTTTCGGCGACGCCACCTCCAGTATCTCTCAGTGCAGGCGCAAGCCCAATTCTTGTACCCCTCGATAATTCGATTCCGGACGGCTTGTGCCTCCGCATTAAGGTAGATCGTACAATGAACATTGCTTCTGCAATGGGCTACAGATTCTGCTACGTCGTGGTAACAATCGGCGAGTTCTCATATACGACAGAACCGGAAAAGCTTGCGCCAGACGCCGAATGGGATGCAGAATTTGACGTGCCAATACTAGACGTCATAACGGCGGCAAATGGTGCGCTTGATCCGGACACGCTGCTGGAGATCAGACTGTACGTACTGCGCAAGAACAGATACAAATTGTTCGGAATGGCGCATCAGTATATTGGCGATTTGTTTATTGGCCCATCGCAGGTGCACGGAGTAGACCACGCATTCAGGTTCAGGCGTCGACGGAGAATTATTCGCCGCATCAGAGGCAGACCTCGGTCATTGACTTCACAAGAATACCGTGAGAACGCCCCGCATTCCTCCACACCGCTAGTCATTGTCAACTTCTCACTTAATATTCCTGAAATGCCCGATCTCTCATCGCTAGATCTCTTCACAAAGTACAATACCCTCATGACTCTTTATGCTCTGGACAGCGAGCTGCAAACTGCCGCAATGCTAACTGATTCTCTGTACAGATCAGACGCAGCTGCAGACGCAGACGAGAGCGAGTCCGAGCTCAGTGACTCCGATAATTCAGCAGTTGATTTACCAGTCTCATCAGACGCACTCTCCGGGACCCCGTCTACGAGTACGTTAGCGGTTTCAGGTTCTAAACAGGAGAAGAAGAAGAAGAAGAAGAACAGAAGACGTCGACGGCGCCGTAAGAACCACCAAAAGCCCGGTAGCTCTCATTATAACCTATCAACTTCTACGCATCTTTCTGGACTTCTTTTTTTTGAAGTGACTTCTGTTTCAGATCTGCCTCCGTTGAGGAATGCTACCCGCACTGGATTTAACGTCGATCCGTTCGTTATTGCCTCACTCGGGAAGACTATATTCCGCACAAGCGTACGAAGCCACGATTTGAATCCCATATACAACCAGAAGATGGTGTTCCCTGTGAACAAGCATGAGACCCTATATTCTGTTCACGTCACAGTCATGGAACGCGATAAAGTGTCCAGAAACCATAAGATCGCTGACGCGTATCTGAATATAGACGAATGGATAGAGTCTGCGCCAGTCCCTGATCCTGTAACTGGATTGTATGATATTGTGACAGCTTTGTTTAACTCAGAGTTTGAATTCACTACACAATTCGAAGGCGAATCTTTGCAAGTTCCTCTTACGTTAACACACAGGTCCAAAAAAAAGTATACTAATACACCCGTGGTATCAGTAAAGTACCGCTACTTACCTTACGATGCATTGAGACAAATTCTGTGGGCATGCCTGGCGAACCAGCAGGCAAACGGAAAAATTCTGTCGTACTACGCCTTTGAAGCATTGCTTGCTAGCTTGCACGCCGAATTGCCTCCTGAGACGGTTCAATATGCTGTAACAAAGTTTGGAACTAAACATGGAGACGTTTACCAAAGCTACTTGACAATTGAGCAGACAGTTAAAAGCTTGGAGTTTCTCATCAAGAACAGTGAAGCGGCAGCTGTTTATGGTATGGGCAGCGGAACTGAAGCCAGCAACGTTCTCATAAGCGTTCAATCGTGTCCAGTCTGTCGTCGTCCTAGATTGAACAAGAACTCTCAAGCTGATATTCTAGCCCATCTGGTTACTTGTCTGTCTGAAGATTGGCGACAGGTTGACCAACTTGTCATCAGACAATACGTAACGGCGAATCAGGCGCAACGTAAGGTTCTCACCAAAGCTATTGGTAAAGTGACATGGGGCCGGTATTCTCTTGGAGCAAATTCTGCTAACATATTTGTTCAAGATCGTGAAACGGGTCAGATCGTAGAAGAAAAAATGGGCAAATATGTCAGAATGGGGATCCGATTGTTATACAGGGGACTGAATAACGAAATGAAGAGCCGCAGAATAAAGGCTATGCTGACAGCACTAACAAAGCGGCAAGGCCGTAAGTTTGATAATCCAAAGTCACAGCAGTATATACCTAGGTTTGTGGAATTTTATCGGTTGAACATGAACGAAGTGCTTCGTCCTATCTCAGAGTTTCAGAATTTTAACGAGTTTTTCTATAGAGAACTGAAACCTGGCAGCCGACCCTGTGATGCTGAGGGTAACTCCAAGATAGCTGTTTCTGCTGCAGATTGCCGGCTTGCTGTGTTCCAAACACTTGATTTAGCCACCAGTTTGTGGATCAAAGGCCGACTGTTTTCTATCAAACGACTTTTGGGGAATACTGCCTATGCGGCCGATGTAAAGAGGTACGTGAACGGGTCTGTTTGCATATTCCGACTCGCACCGCAAGACTATCATAGGTTCCATAGTCCGGTTGATGGAGTGTTGCTTGAACCTGAGATAATCTCAGGAGAATATTTCACTGTGAATCCGATGGCAGTAAGAAGCAGCTTGGATATTTTTGGCGAAAACACGCGAGTAATCACCGCTATTGACTCTAAAGAGTTCGGAAGGGTTCTGGTTGTCTGTGTGGGCGCTATGATGGTAGGTTCTACAGTGATCACAGCAAAGACGGGAAAGTTTTTGAGACGAACTGACGAGCTTGGCTACTTCAAATTTGGAGGATCCACGCTTGTTGTGTTGTTTGAAGAAAACCGAATCAGATTTGACCATGATCTAGTCGAGAATTCAAGGAGCAAGCTCGAAACGCTAGTAAAAGTGGGAATGAGTATTGGCTATTCACCTGACAATAGTGAGTTTATGGTGAATGAACACCACGCTAATGTCGAAAAGACCCAGGCGCATGTTCAGGCTGGAATGCAGAACGAAGCCTTAGAGACTGAAGTAGGGTCAGCTATCGAGTCCATCGATGACGAGTCCAGCGACGAAGAAGACTACTTTATTGATGACCTCGAAGTTGACGATCAATCCGATATTGAAGAAGAACTGCTCTCCGATGATCTCATTGAAGACGATATTCAGTTTGCTTGAATATTAGTGTCAGTGTCTGTTCAGACAATAAACACGGTTAGAATTGTGATTGACCAATCAGAGTCCTCCATGGACGCTTGGTATAAACACACCCAGGCCCTTTACACACGCATACACCCTATAACACCATCATACACCATTCTTTGTCAACTTTGATATTATAGTTGATTGAGCCGTTAAATAACGTAGCTTAAATTGGTATTTGATTACTCATTGTTGTATTATAGCGTCGAGTCTGGTGAACCGACTGTTCTGATATTGATTGGTCTGGTTGCAACACACGCAGTTCTATCTCTGCCATCACTTTGACGACACCAGCGCCATTTAGGGCTCACTTTTTATTATCAAACCAGAACTTTCTCTATTGAGTATTTCTAGTATTGCCTTATTATTTTTTTTGAAATAGATTACCGCATACTATTGCTGCATGTTTTCTGGCCGGGTGAAACACAGCATACACTTATTTTTCAGTCTAAACACAAGGTATTAGTCCATTTAATATATTCTAAACGAACCATAAAACTATTATGGAACAGACTCAACGGTCAAAATCGACGCGCAGATCTACAAGGGTTTCATCCGCTGCGGCAGATCCTGCTCTAGATTCAAATGTCGAGGAACGAAACGGGTTCGTTTTTAAACGCGTCTCCTCGAGCTCTTCATTGACTACTAAGCAAAAGAAACAAAGAAGATCTAGTGCGCGACTCGCAGCCACTAACGACCTGAATACTAGTACAGAAACTGATACCGCAGCTAAAGATACCCCGCCTTCACAAGACCTGGAGTCACCTAAAGATAGCAACACCCTGCCGCCAGTATCGACCCCTTCACCGCCAATAAGCAAACCCCGGATATCTATGGCCGTCGGGTCTTTAATCATGTCAGATACTCCTATACACCCGCGAAGAACATCAGAAAGATCCAATCATAACAGGCGGTCTGGCAGGAGTAGCATTGGCATACGTGGGAAACGCGCCAGCTCACTTGGATTTAAATTTGTAACGCATCCACAAATTGATCCTTCTAATTTTTATCGACATCTGGATGTCGATGCCTTGGAGCCTCAAAGAATGAGACAGCTTATCAGTTGGTGCGCGGAACGGGCCCTAGATGATCTGAAATTAAGGGTCTCATTGGCCGAATCAAGTAATCACAACAGTGTGGTATATTTATCCGTTTCTCGCCTGATCGCTGAAACATTTCTAATGGATTTTAAAGACGGCAAAATTCCTTCTTCATGGTATAACCGACCTCAATCTAATAAAGCAATGCAACCAAACCCTCAGAACCAGCAGAATAGAGTACGGCTGGAGAATATTCGGAATACTATCCGGTCATTGAAGCAAGAGCGTGCAGAATGGCTTAACTCTCCTGTTGCTGAGGAATGGATTAACAACAACTCTCGACTTTTTGAAAACAGTTCTTGCATACTGAACGATAATCAGAATACACCAGCTGGGCCTTCTTACGCTCATCCATTGCCAGATACTGGGTCATACCAGGAACGCCGTAACTACCCTCAATCAGAACATGAAGATTACATTAACTTCACGATGCCAAATACGTACCAGGCGAGTCAGCAATACCCAGAGCATATGTCATTTGTTGCTACGTTCGGTCGAGTTGCTTCTGGGCTTGCAGACACAGGAAGAACTGCTGCTACGCGCGACCTACAGGCTTTTGCAGAAGCTCAACGAAATGCTAGACACCCCTCATCACGCAATGTTACTTCAGATGATATTCTTCTGTCATTCAAACATACAGATCAATCATCTTTTCAGCATAAATAGTTTACAATGATTATGCTTACTGTACACTTACTGAACTTGAACTGTTCTGCGGATATATCATCTGGCTATGGCTATGTCCTTGAAGTTTCTCATCTGTCTTTAGTAGTGAGCAGCCTTTTTTCTTAACTTGGGCGAATATCTAGTACTTGTCTACGACACTGTACAAAAAGATGTATTATTAATTAACCTGACATTCTTTCCTTTCAAATAAAACATGGCGTAGCGATGGTTTAGGTATGGATATAGTATTGCAAGTAGTGCGTATAATTGCAAGCCCGTCTTTTATTGCCATTTAGAGACAGACGATGAACTTTCATGATTCAGGGGAGTACTAAAGCGGGAATAGGTATTGCACAGCTCGTATTCAAGGCAAAAATGATGAGGTGATAGAGCAAAAATGAGCTCTATACGAGGGTAAAGTCTGAGAATTTCCTAATTAGGAACTAATGATGTTGTTCAACGTGCTTCAACGGGGTGACATTAATGAAACAAGCGGCCTATTAAGACAAAATGAAAAAAGGAGTTTAGGGACTATAGCCGTTCGAACACATATACACTCTCATCGCTAGCCGATGCAAAAATTGCAGTATTTGAATGGTCCACTTCCCGCATTGCGTATATTTTGCGCCATCGCAAAATTGAAAATAAAGTAGTCATGTGTATATGAAAATCAATGAAATAGCAGCGGACTGTTGCTGAGCAGGTCCGGCAAAGATATGCAGGAAGGACCAGAGAAGCAAGATAAGTATAGTAGTATTATTGTGCTGCCATGACAAGCCGCAGAGAAGCCTTGGAAACATACACAGTCACCCAAGAGTTAATTTTGTGTGAAGAAGCCGTTGAGTTTTTTTGAGAAGAAAAGAAAACCAACATCATGTATACGAGCCCTCAGATTCGCTAAAGCATGGAAATGCATGGCGCAGATAATCAATACCATAAATATTCAGGGGTTGATTATAGATCCTTTAGGCCATATACTACCACAGATATGCTAAGCATAACATATGCTCCTGAGAGCGTACTGCGATCACCGCTGTATGAACAATAATATACTTTAAGTTTCCTGCAAATCTTATATAGGTGAATTAAGAATTGACAGGCAAAACGTTAATAGACAGTGAATTTTATCAAACTCAGGTGGATCGTCAAAAAACCGAGCAACCAAAAAGAAGTCCAGATCCATTACACAAAAAATCGGATGCAAAGATTAGATGAAACTTTCTTGAGTTTCCCTTTTCATACAGGGTCTTAGTACAGATGCTAGCCGGCCTAAATGGCTCTAACCAAGACAGGAGATGATATCTGATTCAGACCCTTTAAGTCGCAAAAAATCATGAATAAAACTTCGGTGAAAAGGCAAACTCCAAGTGACGTTGAAAAGAAGGAATACGAGAGGGCTAAGGCAAAATGCTGCAAAGGCATAAAAGCCTAATCAAAACGATCCATTCAAAGTAGGAAATATTGCCGAACGTTGTACAAACCGAAGAACTGACCAGTTTGACAAATCAATAACGGCTAATTCTAAAGGAGATGAGCGCGCAGAAACAACCAAATCGAAACCTGTAGGATTTCTCTTTTCAATAAAGAAGGCGAACAGTCGTAAACTTTGAATAGTTAAATTTAAAATGAACGAAATCGGGACATAACGTAGAAATTATGTTTCAAATCAATGCAGGCCTAAGTAGACGCTCAGGGCCCTCGATAAAAGACCGTTCGGGTTCTTGTCACTCGGAATGCTCAAAGCATATATATGCAAAGACGAAATACGAGAGGATACCCAGATCATCGTACTCCGCTCATATTTCCAGATATTCGATCGCCATATATAGAGCAAAAACTCACAGTTTGTCCTAAAAAAAGCAGCAACGATACGACGTTAGAAAATAAGCAAGCGGTTTCGATCAGAACGGAAAGAGTGCAAGAAAAAGTCTCTAAGAACTCAAAAAATTTGAAGCCACTTTTATCTGAAACAGTAATAGGTTAAAGAAGCTAGGCTAGATCTTTAAGGAAACGCGATCCTCTCCTTTTTTACCATATACACAGAAGAAGAAAACTCTACTTTGTTTGAATCAGTGTAAAATAGCAGGCAGGATTGTTTCAAGGAGACTAAAGGAGCTATTGCCGGTAACAGATACAAATAAACAAAGTTAGAACTGCATTTAATTTGTTCATCCAGGCTTGAGAAAAAACGTTTGTCATTGGGCCCTCTTTCGATCTTGATATTTAGTCACCAGATCGATAAGAAGCAGATATTCCTCAGTTCTCTCTTTTCATACTTTATTCTTTCCTATACTCAGACTGATTCGAGGTGTTGCAGATATCAGATATAAATCAGAATGCGCCGCAGCGGGAAAAAACTTACCACAAAGACTAGGAAAAATGAGAAGTTCTTAGATCAGGAGAGGTCAGAATCGTTAGCCACACACACTGAAAATGATCAGTCTGCTATCAGCAGAGTTAAATCAGCCACGCCAAGTACAGCAGCCAGCGCATCGTGCTTGCAATATTCAACGCAGATCCCACCTATTAAGGAATTGTTAAACGCAGCTGGTGGAGAAGACTTGGGCCATGGATATCCCGCTGGTTCACAAAGCGATGAGTTTTTATCAAAGCCGAAAAAAAGTACGTTGCACTCGTTGCTTAATGAAAGTCATTCTGCAGCCATTATTAACATGGGTACCCCTTTACGGAGGACACATAGCTCGGAGGAGGTGAGGAGCAGCGGCGAGAGAAATATTTTACTGCCAAAGCCTGGTGGCAAAGCCAATGGAACAGAGCCCTCAGCCTTTCAAAGCCAACGACCCACGTTTCGAGCATTGACAGTTTCAGCCATGCCAGCACACGGCTTTACAGAAGGTACTGGCGAAAACCCTAGACAAGGAGCGAACAATGCGGAGTTGTTGTCAATTGTGCAGCAGCTTAAGAAGCAAGCAGACACAACGCAGGAGCTTATCAAACAGTTAGAACAGAAGTTTCAAACAGGAGATAGAGGGAATGAAGAGACTGAGAATGCTAAAAGTAATGGGGAGAAAAGAGAGGAACATATGCCACATGCCGTTGGGGTAATACTTCATTCGCTGATGCATAGTGTAAAGGAAGAACTTCAAATAGCAGATCTGTTAGAGGTAAGACAAACTTTGATGAGTGACTTTCACTCTAGAGAGAAGCGAGGTATTGGAGGACGGATTGTTGAACAGGATATGAAGCGGGTGATGAGCCAGCCTGTGACTCCAACGAGGTCTTTGGAAGCATCTGAGACAACGGTCGCCAATACGTTAAACAGTTGGAAATCAAACTATGAAATAACGAACAAAGATATTTCCGGGGTTCCGTATGGAATGATACCTCGAAGAAATCCGGTGATGACCGATATGCACTGGCGATTCCGCGGAATGCCACCCGCGGGTTTAGGAATGGTTGCGATACCAGGAGTACACAATGGACATGGCATACCCGGGTTAGCGGTAGCACCAGGAGTACCGAGGATGCCAGGGATGATGAATATGCCTATAATACCGAATAGGCCAGAGATGCACCCGTTAGCGATGGGCGGCGATCCACAGACGACAGGTCAAGCCGCGCTAATTGCGAATGGAGGAAGAAAGCAATTCGAAATGGAGATAGAAGGGAAATTGCGCGTGCATAAGGAGAGTAATGAGAAATTATCGAATATAGCGAGTCATAAAAAACGGAAAAGACGAGGAAATGAAAACTTGCAGTGCATTAGATGTGGGGCTCGTGATACTCCTGAATGGAGAGGAGGGCCCGACGGGAAACGGACATTGTGTAATGCGTGCGGATTAAGTTATGCAAAAGCTATGAAAAAGCAGAAGCCAACGGCTACGTAAAGAAGTCTGGTTCGAACTTGATGGCGCTGATGAACATAGAACAGGACGAAAGTCAAGTTCATTCTTTCACTTATTTATGCCTTTATAAAAATTTAAAGTTTGGATCTTAAACTTTATCGATGCGGCTGACCGTTGGAGCTGAAAGCGGTAATAGATTGCGACTTTCGTCACTCTTTCTCTTCCACCAAGCCAGTAACTTTCCAGTTGAATATTGCCGGGACTGCGCAGCGTTGAACCCTGGAGTTCTTCTTTTCAGCGCGCATTGAGTGCTACTAGCGAACATTCTGGCTTTTTTCATTACTAGCTCTGTCAGTAGCAAGCCACGCTGTAATGGGTCTATTGTAAGTAAACAATTTCGTCAGCTTACTAAGCCGACTGGCACTGAGCCTAACACTAACAATTCAGATCCGTAGGAACTCCTCTCCCCTGGAAAGACGCCAAACCTCTGGCTGATTATGTGCGATTCCATGGCATCGAACAGCTTATAAATATATACAACAACTACAAGGACTGCAAGGGTTACGTCTTGCTCTGGGGAGATGAGGTGGAATACATGGTCATCAGTTACGATGACCAGAACCGAGTAGCAAACCTCTCACTTCGCCAAGCGCAGATTCTTGAAGAGTTAGCGAAATTTGACACTCCCGGTGTGCTTTACCACCCCGAATACGGCCGCTACATGCTTGAAGCAACGCCTTCTAAGCCGTACCGTGGCACCATTGAAGATATCTGCACAGTTGAAGCGAACATGAAGTCACGCAGGGTCATTGCGCGTGCGCACATGCTCGACAACGAAGTTCCCCTTACTGTGACTTCTTTTCCGCGTCTAGGCGTTCCTGGAAAGTTTACTGAACCCTACCACGAACCAAACGGCCCGGCGTCGAGATCCTTGTTCCTGCCTGACGAAATCATCAACCCACATCCGCGATTTCCGACCTTGACGGCAAACATCAGAGAACGTCGGGGCTCGAAAGTGGCTATCAACGTCCCTCTGTTTTTCGATACTAAGACTTCGCCGTCTCCCTGGATAGACCCTAATATTCCTTTCGACCGTGACTTATACCCCGAGGATTCAAACGCCCGCGATGGCGCTGCGCTGCCCGATCACATCTACATGGATTCCATGGGATTTGGCATGGGATGTTGTTGCTTACAGATTACTTTTCAGGCTACGGATATTGAAGAGGCTAGAAACCTTTACGACCAGTTGGCTCCACTAGGCCCGATTATGTTGGCTTTGACTGCGGCTTCGCCGGCCTATCGTGGATATCTTTCGGATCAGGACTGCCGCTGGAACGTTATAGCTGGTTCTGTCGACGACCGGACACCAGAAGAAAGAGGCCTAGAACCGCTAAAAAATGCACGTTTCAGAATACCAAAATCTCGATATGATTCTATAGATTCCTACATATCGGAATCTCCGCTTATGCGACCCGAATACAACGACATACCTCTGGTAATCGACGAAAAGATTCGTGATAGGTTACTGGAAGCTGACTTCCCCACGCCATTGGCTAACCATTTTGCGCACCTGTTCATCCGTGACCCTATTGTTATATTTTCCGATAGCCTAGAGCAAGACGATGCTGTCGATACTGATCACTTTGAGAATATTCAAAGCACTAATTGGCAAACTATGCGATTCAAGCCCCCCCCTAGTGAACCTAGCCATGTTAATGGCAATGACAGTAAGAAGTCATCCATTGGATGGAGAGTTGAATTCCGCAGCATGGAAGTGCAGTTCACTGATTTTGAAAATGCTGCCTTTTCTATATTTATTGTACTGGTAACTCGAGCAATTCTTTCCTTTGGACTGAATTTTCTTGTTCCTATCAGTAAAGTTGACGAGAACATGAACGTTGCGCATCGTCGTGAAGCGGTTTTGAATGAAAAGTTTTGGTTTAGGAAGAACGTGTTTACGTTTAACCGGACCAGACCGGCATCACCGATACATAGTCCAACGCCGTCCATTTCTAGCGGCTTTTCTTTTGTCAACACACCAGTTGAAGACGAGTATGAATACATGAGCATTGATGAGATCATTAACGGCAAGGCCACTTATTGCGAACGTTGCGGGGGCATGTCTGGAATGCATGGATTTCCGGGACTTCTTGCCCTTGTCCAGAAATATCTTGACACCATGAACGTTGAGATTGGCATTCGCAGCCGGCTGGAAGTTTACTTGACGCTGATTTCGAAGAGAGCTTCCGGAGAGCTGGACACTACCGCTACGTGGATTCGTAAATATGTACGGAGCCATCCTGATTACAAATTCGATTCGGTGGTGTCGGATCAGATAAATTATGATCTGATGAAGACCATTGAAGAGATAACGAAAGAAAAAGGATGGGATGAGCCTGATGTTGCAGGGTCCCTGCTGGGAACCATACAGGAGATGCGCGCAAAGAGTTCTCACGAATCGAACGGTACAAGTGCACAATGAGCATCTAGACGAGCTACAATTGTGTAAAAGAAAAGAATTTTATAATTGATTGTCATACTAATATAGTCGTGAAATGAGGGTAGAAACAATGTAGTGGATCTGCATCTAGCAGGCCAAAAGCAGGCTGTCTATTGCTTTGGTTTGAGCTTCTGCATCTCAGCCACACGTCTTTTAAACTCGAGGTATTCACACTTTTCATACTCATGTCTTTCGTGCTCGCAGTTCCAGGGCAAGTACCATCCCTCAGGTCGGCACTTGTTCAGTTTAATGAGGTAACCTGCACATCGGTCTCTGTAGGCCAAAGGCAGCTTAGCATCCTTCATCTCCTGGTGAGAAACTTGAATGTTAGTAAATTGTGGCGCAAGGGAATATATATACGATCATTTCGACTTCAATACTGTCTACTTACTCTGTTCTGGCAACTCGCTAGGACCCATTTTCGGTATTTCTCGAGAGTGTGATTGGTTGGCGAGAAAGAGTTTGTAGACTTAGGTGTAGTTAAGCGGGTCTAGGGTTAGTTTTATTACGCCGAATCTGGACGTGGTTTGACGCAATGTAGGTGATAACGTGCAGCGTGCGGCAATCACGTTTGATTTTCGCATGTGTGGCATGGCGAATCGCCGGGGTTAAACAGCGTGCTGACGTGTGTGACGCGGATGGTTGATTTATGGTCAAGGGAGGCTTGTAAACGACGAAACAGATCGCCCGCCCTGCATCAGCGATAGACGAATGTCAAAACAGGTGCAACTGATGCGTGAAAAGACATACAGATCAGATAGCAGTTATATCGTAAATAACGGAGCTATTTTACATTGATCGATGTGAGTGATATGGACAGATCTGATCCGGCTTGATCTGAGCTGAGGGAGAGATCTAGGAGGAGCCTGTGCGATCGGAGCAGAGACATGAAAGAGTGGGCTGCTAGCGAATGACGCAGTAGGCTGAGCAATGTGATAAAGGCCGGTAATAGATAGCAAATCGAATAGTAATCGTCATTGTGTAGTTGTAAATGAGATAAGGTTCATATGGTTATTGGTTATTTCCGCCCTTCAGCGCCCGGTAATTCTTCGTGGGCGGGTAAGGCACATGTATACTTACAGGAGGGTAACTAGATATATAAGAAGGCAAGGCGGACTAATCCGAAAGCTTCTGCACCTTTCCCACACCTAAACATCGACTGCACCCGCTATTTTTGACGTTTAACTCACACTTGAAATGGCTTTGACATCCTCAGACATCGTTAAAATAATCATTGGTATGTATATTTAACAATTATGCAATTCGCGACCGAAATACTAACATCGTTTCTAGCAATTATCGTTCCCTTCGTAGGAGTTTTCCTTGAAAGAGGCTGCGGTATTGATCTTCTTATCAACGTCATTCTTTGCTGTTTCGGATACATCCCAGGGTAAGTTTTATTATTTAATGACTGAGTATCGAAATGGATCGGATTTCCTTGCGTTCAATAGGCACATTGTCGCCATTAAGCAGCTATGCCTCTAATTGACAACTATGTTGCCGCCTTTGTGTATGCATGTTCCTTCGCAACGTCAACAACCTCCCATAGAGCCACCATGGGTTGAAAGTGCGCTACAATCTCGATCCAGTATAAACTCTGAGAAATCTGAATACTCGATTTGCTTCGGACTATTGCTAACAACGTTTTTAGAATTATCCACGCACTTTACATCATTCTGAAGTATTAAGATGCAGGGCTTGAATAGTTTAAATAACAGTGACTTGATAATACTTTCGTGTTGCGTCAAGGTAGATATTTTTTAGCTGTTCCTAAGGCGAGATATTATGCGATTTTATAATCGTTATAATTGGCTCTTGGCAGTGTTTAATATCGCTAATTGCTGGCGTTCATCCATATCTTGTTGCTCTTGAAATGGTGTGAGCTGCTATATGTTTTGTCTTCGTTTTGTCTTCGTTTCGTCCCTTAATCACATTAAGATACGATCTTATGTTGAATCTAAGTGACTTTTCTAAGTAGACAGTAGACAATGTTCAAATCAGAGCGTACCATTCATATTACCATTTATAGCCTTCACTCTGGATATAGTCGCACCTCTTTTGGAGCTATACGTAGTATAAACGATCGTAAAGGCTATTGATACCTAGGATACCTGCTTTTAAACAAAACTGGCACTAATGTGAAACTTATTTTTTTCGAGTCTTGTCCAATTACTCCGATATTTTGGCGCAGATGGTATCTCTTTGAATCGTGATGCAATCAACCTTAATTCGAACTGCTTTGTGTGATTGGTCGATACAAGGTTAGAAGTTGGCGATTCAGCGATCTAATTGGTCTATCTGTATATGTTAAGAGATCAAAGAGATTCTATATGATTATAGATCACCATTTAACTGGACAACTTATCACCATTTCTACCTATCTTCGCACAGTATATCGCATGATATAGCCACTGCAGGCGACTTGTGGCAAAGAAACAAAGCATCAGTCAGTGAATACTTCGAAGACATGGGTTGCGCAAGTTCCAAACCAGAATATGATCCAAGCGCTACGGGTTACGACGAAGAGAAGGCTCTTAACGACAAGCTGCAGAGTCAGATGACAGAGTACTCTCGTCAGGCGCATCAAGTGGCAAAGATCTTACTACTGGGCGCAGGTGAGTCCGGCAAGACCACTATCTTGAAACAAATGGAGATTCTGCACAGTAGCGGGTTCTCTGATCCTCAGAAATTGACATACAGACAGCACATATACTCTAATATTATCTTAGGGGCACGCATTCTTGCTGACGCTGTGATCGAGGTACTTCCTTCGCCTGACATAGAACAACTGCGGGCTATTCTGTATAGCGACGAAGCCGAATCGGTTATCATGCATGGAACGCCGCTGTACGCTTGTAACACAATAGTACATAGCTGTATTTCGCTATGGGATAATGCTCAAATACAGGCATTTTTGAAGGTACGACCTGAAACTTTGCAGTTGGATGACGGCGGAGCCTATTTTCTGGACGATCTAGCCAAAAATCCTGGCCGAATACTTGCACCAAATTTCCTCCCCACAGATGACGATATTTTGCATGTGCGCGTCCGC
Source organism: Tortispora caseinolytica NRRL Y-17796 (assembly GCA_001661475.1). Classification (NCBI taxonomy): domain Eukaryota; kingdom Fungi; phylum Ascomycota; class Trigonopsidomycetes; order Trigonopsidales; family Trigonopsidaceae; genus Tortispora; species Tortispora caseinolytica. The sequence goes on from KV453841.1 coordinate 114,136, forward strand.
ACCACTGGCATTGTGGAGAAGAACTTCAAGATGGGCAAGCTAACGTACAAAATGATAGATGTTGGTGGTCAACGTAACGAGCGCCGGAAATGGATTCAGTGTTTTGATGACGTAACAAGTGTGCTGTTTGTTGTGTCGCTCTGCGATTACGCTAAGGTGCTCGCAGAAGACCCGCGATACGGGCGATTGTCTGAAGACATTACACTATTCAAAGCCGTTACTAGTTCGCATTTCTTTTCCAAAGCCAGCATCATATTGTTTCTCAACAAGACCGATCTGTTCGAGCAGATGATCCCATCGCATCCGCTGTCACGGTACCTGCCTCAGTACACAGGCCCGCCAAACGACGCGAACGCTGCCGCACAATACATTAAGAATCTGATACTGTCGGAATCGGCCGCCAGTGGACGCGAAGTGTACACACACTTCACTTGCGCTACCGACAGCAAGCAGATCAACTTCGTTTTGAACGCTATCTCTGACACTATCCTGCAGACTCAGCTGCGGTCGTCCGGACTGCTGTAGCGGCATATTGCAAAGGCGCACGGCGCCCCATTTAGTGTCGAAGTGTCGGCTGTGCGGAATGCAGGTGTCAAAACAAGTGCTAACAGCCTATGCGCCCACGTATATTTCCATCCTCGTACTTAAGGAAGTTTAGTGGCCGTATCATGTTTCGAGACCCTGCCGTAGTAATCGGAAAATTCCGGAGATTAAACCGCTGGTGCGAGTTCGTTACTTTATGATAGGTCTAAATCTATTTTATCCGGAATCCAGGTTAAAAAGAAGCTTATTTAGAACCCAGTGAAGATCCCGTATCATTCCGTTACTCAGCCGGTACTAAACGTAGGAGTTTAATTCGCAGAAGAGGAGTCGAGGCTACCCCACAATGCACATATCCGAATCGCAAAAGAGAAACGAAACTTAGCAAAGCTATTGTATTGGTGGTATGATTCCCGTGGCATCGATTTTTTAGTGCATGTATCAATCCTTCTGGTCAGCTGTGTGTACAAAAAGATGATTATTATTGCGCTAGCGCTCTAGCTAGTTTACCCCACACGCTCGATCGCTTACTAAAACGTAAAGTTGATCGCCCTTCTCCAACTTTTCTACTTCATGTGCAAGTTTCTGTCGGTAAATTAAATTGCCCATAGTTAAGCGATTTTCACAATTTTGCCCCCCCCATTTAACGCCGATTGCCGCCTGTTGGTCCATCGACTCCGCATAAGTGAGTGAAATCACCTCGTATTGGAGAACCCCCACGAACGCACATTGATATATACTCCAACGAAATTCAGCATGTGCATGCTCTTATCGTTCCAAAAACCCGATAAAGGCCTGCTAGGTAGAGTGGCGTTTGGAGTTTTCTTGTTTTTGACCCGTCTCGGCTACAATTTATCCTTGATAATCTAGGCATACACTTGGTGCATTGACTCTACCGAGGTGAACCTTATTTCATATTTAGGGTCTCCTCCCCCACGTATTACCCACCTCCGGATATTAACGTACATGTGATATAACTCTAAATACTCGCTACTCAAAATCTTACTCCGCAGTTTCCTCCGATCACCGTATACGGGTTTTTTTTAGCAATCTATATATATACAATCCTTTCCCCGCCACTGACCTCTTTCGTTTGTTTTACTGCTTTATTTTTGCTGTTAGTTGCAAGCCGAACACATTTGTTATAACAAGATTCGCTTATACAGAGGAAATTCTTCTTAGATTTTTGCTGCAAATGTCAATTTTTCGAGATCAGGACTTTTTGCCTTCCGAGTCTTCATCGCTTACGCCCTCTACATACTCTAGCTCTACTTCTATGGTCTCAGCCTTCCCTCAGGTAGACGAGCACAGAGGCCGGACGCGGCTGTTAGCGCCCACACCTGTTCGTGGCCAGTCGCCGTCCGTGCTGGCTGCTCCGTCGTTCGACCTGCTGGCCGAAGCCGCCAGGCGAGCCCAAATAGACCGCCTAGCAGACGACCTAACTGAGATGATGACCGTGCGTTGACATTTTTTAGTCGCAACGCATTCTCTCTTCCATCGATCTCGCTAGCTAAATCGATGCTCATCCTTATAGACTTCTACATTGCGCTGAGCCACCTGCCATTTATCTCAGGTGCCATCGGTGCGCCGTATGTCTTCCGCCGACCGGCTGTCGGACATACGTGCTAATCATCTTGCATCATCACTCCATTCCTCACATCACTCACTCTTCACACTCCTGTCACAATTCCTGGGTTTAGGCGGTTATTGTTATTCTAATTTTATATCCTTACAGCCTCCGTAGAATGTAGGTCATCGCCATCCTCTCGACGAAAGGATTGCGCACAACTCTTCAAGGTACTGTTGATCCAGCGTATCGAATCCGCCCAACACAGTGCAGTCAATATCTAACACGCCTAACAGGACGCCGTCACGTACTATAGGGACGACTATCTCTGATTTCGAGTCCGCGTCGCAAGCAATGTGGCCAGGGAACTCGTCCACATCTTCGATCCGCACAGTCTGCAGCTCGAGCGCCGCCTTGCCGCACACCCCCTTGCCAATCTCAATCTCCTGGCATGCCACTTTACCCTGAAAGGGCCCCAATAACAATTTGCCGCTTTCTTCGTAATAGAACCCCGCCCAATTCACTCGGTTCAGCGGTTCTCCCTGGCTCTGGAACCCGTGCCACAACAGCGCCGCCGCATTAGACAGGTTACTGACCCAGCTGTCGGTCATTAATGCCTTCATAGACATATTTATTTGCTCATAGAGCTCCTTGCGATCAATATTCGACGCAAAATTGCTGTTATCGGCATGATGACTCATCTTCGCTAACTCGTAGCGCCAGTGGTTGTCGCTTGCTAAATCTTAACTACGGAGTTTGTAGGATAATGCATGTGTAATTATTATAGGTGTTTTGTATGCAGTCTAGAACGTAAACAGACCTCCGCGCTTGCGTCCAAAAGGATAAACAACTAGCGATGCAACAAACAGGCCAACAGTGATGGCAATAGCGATTTCCACCATCCCACCATTGGCGGAACCAAGCAGACTCGTTGCACTACTACTGGCAGTTGTGCTGCTTGTACTGGTAGGAACGGCAGAGATCAGCGTTCGTGTGCGTGTGCCTTGAATGGTTCTAGTTAAAGAATCAGTGGATAAATGGGTTATAGTGCTGGTGACGTCGTTCGAAAGCACTGTCGGAACAACATCAGTGATGGTAGTGGCCGTCACCGTGGTTATTGTAGTAGCGACTTCAGTCACAATAGTTGTCAGCGACGCGCCTAAGGCATCAGTAGACTTGGTATAGCCACCCAAACTGTCAGCAACAAGTACACCGTAGACCAGCGAGCCTTGCGAGGCTAAACCTGATGGAACAATCACAAAGATCGCCGGAAGCATCACCGCAATCGCAAGACCACGTGTGACCCTGTTGTAAAGGTTGCCTAAAAGACCAATAGTAAACGCTGACAATGCCGAGGCTACCATTGAGGCATTAGAAAAGTAATAGTTGAACAAAAAGTACACCGCATACCCGCCCATAGTCACTGGTAAGATAATGAGCAATTGTCGAAACTTTGCCTGATTAATGATAGACAAGCAGACAGCAAACAATGGTGCAAACAAAAACTTGTACCATACATTAATAGATCGAGCACAAGTGGTATTACTTGTAGCATTCGAGTCCATCCACCCAAAGACAATAGAGCCAATAGTGATACCAAACGTGAGGAACATCGTGTAGATGATAGCGTAGAACATTCTCACCGAACCAGACACCAAATTCTTAGTTTGCAATTCTAATGCACCAGCAAGAATAATATACCCTGGCAGAATTAATGCAAGGGAACCTTGTGTGATAGAGGAGAAACAAAACAGCGGCACTCTTTGGTCACTAGAATTGATCGTACCAAATGCGCGTCCTAAGAAGCTGGAAATAATCGCAGAACTTACTTCGAACACATGACGGTAGGATGAATGTCGTGGTGCAACTATATGACGAAGTGTTCCTACCACCAATCCTAAAATGAATGCAATAGGCATATCTAACCAATATGCCCCAAAAAGAGGACTGACCACAGCAGAGGCAATTGCGTATATGAGAACGCAAATATACTGATTGTAGAGGTCCTTTGATGTCAGTAATTCATCTAGTTTCTCAGAGGCTTCATCCACACTGATTTGATCGCGCACAACATGTTTATATACGCCGTGAGCATCGAGCAGCTTTCCAAGGTCGAGCGTTTCCGCGCATCGCACTAGACGCATCTCGGAAGTGTGAGTAGACATATCGCCAAAAGAGATAATCATGCAGCCAGGCATGTAGAGAAACTGTGCATCGACTTCAAGGACGCGGGCAGTTTTGACAAGATATTCCTCAAGTCTATGCGTAGGCGCTCCAAACTGCATAAGAGCTTTGCACATCTTGATGATGAATTGCTGTCGATTGAGCAATTCGGCGATATGCACAGTAATGCGGCGCCGGAATTTCTTCTTTTTCTTGAACCTTTCGGAATCACGACGCTCATCCTTGTGCAGATTTCTACTTTCCTTTCCAAGAAGAGGGATGTGGTTCAGGAACTTAGACGATACCGAAGTAGAAGACATCTGACGTCTTTCCGAGAGAGGTCGCATAATAGGAGGAGTGGATGCGCCTGATCCTGGAGCTGACGGAGCAACAGAATTTGGGGAAGATATTCCAGGCGAAGACATATAGTTCAGCGTCGTGGAAGACATTCCGCGGTGTTCGTTCTTGTATAGCTCAAGAAGACTCGAAAGAACGCCGCCACGGACGTGTTTAGGGGGCGGGACGTAGTCAGTAGATTCAATTAAGTCCATATCATCAGCCAAACTATTGTCCCTTGAGTCATCGCGAATATTTGGTACTGTTTTCCCGTTTTTAGGGTATTCGGTAGATTTCATATGAGCATCTACCAGCTTCCTGGCAAGTTCTTCAGGGTCAAGGCCGATGTATGAAGAGTCTCTTGAGATATTCTGGGATTGTGGGTCGGAGTCGGCCGGCTGGTCGCGGTCCATATGTGATATAAATACCTGAGGAGGTTTGAAGTTTTCTGAGTTTTCTGAATCGTTTCTGGGTTTTTCGTCGGCGCTGTCGTCGGGATCGCCTATGAAGAAGTTTGCCTTTATCTTGTCCGACCCTGGCGAAGACGTGATGCTGCGGTGTCTTTCCTCGGAGTCCATATCTTCGAGCTTTTCGAGAGCAGCACGAACACGCTCTGGGGGCACGGGGAACGATACTTGTCCAGGTGCTGGATGGACAGTGAAATAGTCTGGGTCTTCAAGGATGTCGCCCATCGGGCTACCTATCTGTTTAGACCTTCTGCCGCTGGAGCTTTCCGCGGAGCCCTTGCGGTTGCTGTCTCGTGCGTAAACAACGTTAATTGAGGAAGGATCGTTATTTTCTGGGAACCGCACGCGCGAGCGGTTTATGGTGCCACGGCTGCCGGCGAGAGCGGATCGGCCTAGGACGGAATCTGAGGAATGAGATCTGACAGCTGACGACGAGCGTTGCGGGTCGCGTTCTTCATCTCTGCCAGTTCTTCTCTCGTTTTGCGGCGTTTGTGGTTCCGAGTTCAGAGGGGACACGGGATTTGTGTGTGTTTCGCCATGATTGACAGGCTCGGAGGGTGGAGACATGTTGAGTGGTGTTATGGAGTGAAAGCGTGGCAAACTGGAAGTGCGCAGTGCAGATGAGCGTGGTCGGTCGAGACGAGAAGAGCGTTCGTCATTCTCATCATCAGAGGAGCTGCTTGGTGCTGGAGAAGCAACTCTTGATGAGTTATTGGAAGGTAGCGAGTGTCTAACTGACCGTGGCAAGACGGACGCGACTGAGAACAGACGTGCAGGCGATCTTCGTCCTTCGGGAGGGGTTTTATGTGGCGGAGTCGGCATGTGTGTATGAATGTGCTGTTTTCTAGTGGTTCCTAGTAAATAATGCGCGAGGTCAATCTGTTCGGGGGTTGTCTAATGAGTGACGGAGCTCGTGCCGATCGATGAAGGGCGAAAAGGAGCGAAAAGAAGAAACTACCCTTTATGGCGTATTAAGGGTCCGAGAGACTTCTAAAAAAGCGATCGAAGAATGTAATATCAGATAATCGGGCGATCAGACAGTGGAAAGAGACAAAAATAGAAGAGAAGCTGCTGATTTAAAGAAAAAAAAGGTTAGGGAACAATACAATCTTACATGAGTGTGTAAGAAGAAATTAATATTAAGGTTATAGTAATGTGAATAGAGTTATCGTAAGAGGTACCAGGGATGTGGCTAGCAGTGCATAGGAGTGCACCGTTTTTTTTTGCGCTAGCCGAAATAAACAGAGACTATAAATAAGCAAAGAAGCTGTCGTCTGCTATACTATAGGTCTTTGACAGGCCAATGCTGCTTTATTTGACGATACTCTGAGTCACGGCAAAATGTCGAGCAGCGAGGCTCAGCGATAACCTTAGTGCCTTTAAGGTTTCTTTCGTAAGCCTTCTTTGCATCTGACCTCATAGTGTAATTACTGCATTACTTGCATCTTCTGCATAAATCTTGCAGCCAGTCGACGATATTACATATCCGCAACAACTAACTACAAACTCTGAAAAGACACGTATACTGACAGACTGGCAGACGCTACTGCTCAAACTGCGGTCAGTGCCTACTTCCTGAGACATGGCGGGCGAAGAAAAAACAAACCTTAATGCTTTTTAGTTCACAGACCGCTCAACCGGAGCTTCAACGTCACATCGCATACGGTTGTACTGTGGGCCCTAAAACAATTATAAGAAACAGTCAGATATGCTTGGTGCTAAATACAGCACAAATGCTATTGTAAGTCAAAGAATTAAGTCTCTATACAAGAAAGATGAGTGGATACAAAAGGGATACCGTAAAACCTTATTCTAATTAACGTTAATCAGACTCGTCGAAGAGGAGAATTGTCAACCCTGCATGTTGGCGGAGCGGCAGTAAATCGAGACCGAAACTAGAAAAATGAGAAAAACTGGCAACATGACGTCGAGCGTATAAATTATTCCTGCAGATAAAGTGTCGCGCTCAGGCGTGCTGCTCCTGCGCGCTTGATATCCGCCGGTTACGGCCTTGGATAAGCCTGGTTATAGCCGTTTTGCGTACCATGCGTTTATTGTACTCAGCAGAATCGGTCGCAGAAGGCGGAGCACCCCAGAGCGATTCGCCTGGTTTGGGCGCACTCGTGTAATCTGAGAATATACGACCGTGTGTTGGCTGTGGGGCAATGAGACCGCTCTGTTGCTTTGGAGAGCCTGGCTCACTAGCAGGACTGCTGACAGTACCACTGGCCGTCAGCAGCGGTGATTTTTGCAACGCAGAGTCCTGTGTATAATCCTGCTTGTCCATTTGGTCACATTTGGTCGCTTCAATGGGCGCAGCCCATATTGACCGGTCCGGCGTCTGGACCGCGTTAAATAACCGCACGCTGCTACTGCTGCCGCTCATCATCGGCGAAAGGCTCCTAGACCACCCTGATCCCAGCATCCGGTCTAGACTCGCCGCCCGCGTCGGTTCTAGCTCTATTGCGGTCCGTGCAAGCGTCGACCGGCCGCGCGCAGGTGTAGACAAGTCCCGCTCCATGTCGTCCGTCCAGATTGTTGCGATCTATCACCTGGTGGTGATGGTGTCTGGGTCCACTCCCCCTTCCCGGCAAATTTGCCTAGCAACGGTAACAGGAGCCTTGCCTACAAGACTAGTGTACTATGTTAGAGCTTTCTTTATAGATTTAAATTTATTTCACACCGTTCCGTCTCCGAAAAAGAACATCCAAATCACGAGAAAAACTCATCGGGGACCCAGCTTGGACAACACCCTCGGTCCTTGTTCTGCCCACTCGTCGGCTGTCACCCACAGATTGTCATTGTCCTTCATAATATTGGCAAGAACAGCACCGCCCAGGAACACCATATGTCGGCGTCGTGGAGGATCTTCTATGCGCACTTTGAATTTAGAGAGCCTTTCCTTATCGCCGTGCAGCACGCGTGAAAGCCATAGTTGCTTCAACTCCTTCTCCAACCGTGATGGCAAACCAGGGTACATTGAAGAGCCACCCGACAACACAATTGCCTTGTACAAACTCGACCGCACATCAACGTCAGCGGACTGAATCGTATTGAAAAGCATCTCAGCTATTCCAGGTTGCTCGACGTCAACGAGGTCCGGTTGGAACAGACATTCGGGAGCCTCAAACCGTTCTTGTCCGACTCTGATGACGCGGCCATCTGGCAGCTCATAAGACTCTACCAACACAGTAGTCTCTTCAGCCAGATGTTTGTCCAATTTCAAGTCATAAGAGATATAACACAGCGCCTCCTTCACTTGCCGGATTGTTTCGAAATCCGCGGTCCTGTTGAATGCGTAGCCACGGCGAAGGAGCAAGCTGATAAGGTGTCGGGTGACATCGCGACCAGCGACGTCGAGTCGTTTAGTCAGATGGTTCAAAACAACGCTCTCGTAGACGGGGACAATGTGGGTGACACCGTCGCCTGAGTCAACGACCACGCCGCTGCTAAGACCCTGCGCGTACAGCGCTAGTACTGCCTGAATGGCCACATAGACTCCATGAAACCCGTACTGCTCAAACATTACCTCGCACATTTTCTCTCTATTAGACAATGGATTCATCGGTGGCTCTGTCAACACTACTTTTTGTCCTCTCGGGTCGATCTTCATCTTGTCGTAGAAGGCGTAGTTCCAAAGATGACCCATGTCTTCCCAGTTCCGGATAATACCGTTCTCCATCGGGTATGAGACGTCTAGCATAGTTCTCACCTCATTGGCCTCGTCGCCAACCATGATATCCTTGATTGGTGTGTCGCCAATGCGCTCTTCTGCTCGGAGAATTGGTCGCCCTACAATGGACGGAAACACATGGTCCGGAAAGTTGGACCCGCCCCGGCCAATCTTCACAAATCCTGTACCTTGATCAAGAACTACCTGTTAGCTTTCCATCCTAAGAACAATTATTTAGCTTCTTTGAGCGCTCTTGCGTACGTACCTATAGGCTGTTCAGCCATGATTTGTATATCGGAAGTGTGGATGTGTGGATGGGTAAGGGTTGCATTAGTGCATGAGGAAGGCCAGGGGTGTTACATGGCGCAGCGGCAGTAGTGTTTACGCAGCTGCTGCGGACGATGAATGCGAATTCAGATATATTAAATCACATAATCATAAAGTCGTTAACTGCTGGATCTAGAGGTAACCAGCTCCTCGTTCTCGGTGTCCTCAGTGGCGGTGTCGTCGAAGTTGTCAAGATCGTCATAAATGTCTTCGCCCGACCCGGATATCTCTGCCCAGCTGGCATACGACAGCAGTATAAATGCAACTATGATAATCACGCCACCAATAATGGCCTGCAGGCTCAATGGCTTGCCAAACAGCAGCCAGTCAACCAGAGCTACCAAGAATATCGTTAGCAAGGCAGCCACAGAAGAGAGTACCGGCGACGTGAGTGCCATAAGGATGAGGAAAGATGCAGAAAACAGCACGTTTCCAATAACTGAAGCGATAATAATTCCTACAGCAGACCCTGACGGCAACTCAAACTTCTCAATTCCCGTGAGATGTAGGAAAAGTAGAAGCGTCCACACAAGGGCGAGCGTCCACATTCCTATAAGCGAGCCCACAAGGTTGGCAAAAAGCGCTTGCCGCCGCGGTGAAACTTCGTCACCAGGAGGGCAAGCTAATCGTTTGTACAGAACCTCGTATAGTCCGTATAAAACAGCACCAACAGCAATGACTAGATTTCCAATCCCTCGATTCGGGAAGTCGGAATCTGCAGAGCTGGGCCCACTGTATGCTACTATAACAACTCCAACGATAGCGAGAGCCACACTTCCTGATTTCAGCCAGCTGAATTTGTCTTTTAGAATTGGCACGCTAAATGCGTATGCGAAAAAGGCAGATGTGTTGTATATCGCTGTGAGATCGCTAGGAGTTGTCAAGTTCACTGCTATGTACCACGACGCACCGGCCACAGTGAGCGCACATACCAGTTTCAGCGTGGTTTTCATCATATACGATGACAAATTACCTAAGGAGTAAGATAAAGCAATCTTAGACAAATGACCGTACTTGAGATTGCGAGATCGCTTGGATGGATCGCGATCAGGTACTACTTTATTGTAATCTGCCACTACAGCAGCAGTACCCCGAAGATTATTCAGATGTGATTTCCATTCGTGTTTCCAACTAAACCCAGGTCTTTTCATTATTTGTTTGCTAAATCCGATAGCGAAAAACTGAAGAGGTTCTAGCCATATCCAAGATCCGTGTGTTATGTACATCATGAAAATGGGCTTTTTATATCCCAGCGTAGCACTGATGTAGCCGGCTGTCTCAGTCTGCAAAACAAATGCAAATAATGCAGTGCATAACGCCAGTCCACTATATATGTATCTTCGCCGTTCACTGGCGGCGATTTGTTCAGATGTAGGTCTTTCGCGTTGCGTTGTATCGTTGTTGTCAGTCATCGAGGCATTTCCGTACAACGGTCGAGTCTGTTCAGACATCATGCCGAGAAGTTAGAGAACTGTTTGCTTGCTTTTAATTTCACAAAAATAAATATGAAAAGCGCGATTTGAGCGTCTTTCTTGATCCGAGATTAGCGTGTAAAACAGCCAGTAAGCGGTGCAGTGGAGAGAGCTTGCAGGTGCGCAGAGCGGAGTTGGTAAGAGAAACCTTAAAATCCAGTTGCACTAGGGTGGTATAGGCGAAAACAGAGAGAAAAGGTCTTATATGAAGTACCAAATAGTAGGGAATTCAGGCAGAATCTGAAGATATATATGCGAAAAAAATAATAAACACTCTTGCGGTTAATCAGCCAGAGTAGTTCCCCAGACTTCCTCAGGAGATTTCTTGCCCTTCGTTTCTGGGATGAATAGGGAGACGAAGATCAATGAGATCAAACCTAGTGCGGTAAAGACAAAAAAGACGTAACCAGACAGCAGGTCTTCCAGCAGAGGAAACAGATATGCCACGAAAAACGTGATCGTCCAGTTGAAGCTCATGCCTACACTTTGAGCAGCGCCAATAGCATCGTGAGGTGTTATCTCTGAGACGAGATAGAACGGAATAGGACCCAAGCCAATCGCGTAGAACGCAACGAACAATACTGAAGAGACACAGGATACAATTGCCCGCTGATTTATCATAGCCACACCAAGAGTGGCGGAGCATATACCCATGCCGGCTATAGAACAGAGAAGAAGTGGTTTTCTGCCGTATTTCTCGACAGACGGTGATGCTATGACAGTAACGAGTAAATTCACCGTTGAGATAACACAATTGATTACTGCAGAATTCTGCGGGATTATTGTGGCAAGGACTGTGACACCATAAAACACTATGACATTGATGCCCGACAGTTGTTGAACGGCGTTAAGGCCTGCCACTGCAATAAGCGGTTTTCTGAATATAGAGGCAGTGACAAAAGTCTTGAGCGATACAAGCGATGTAGCCGAAGAGCTGGGTACAGTAGGCTGAGCTTCCAGCAGACTATCGCGGAATTCTGTGTTTCTGGCATTGCCACTGTGAATGGCATTAAATGCTTTCTTGGCGTCAGCGATCCGGCCTCTGAGCACGAACCAACGGGGGGACTCAATTGCTAGCAGCAGAACAAAAGCTGCATTTAGAGTGGCTACTGCGGCACCTGTCCATAATATTCTTCTCCAAAGCACAGTGGTAGCCCAGAATACACCCAGAACCTGGGCCAGAAGGATACCTATGTTAATGAACACCTGGTTCATTGTGCCCAGAATGCCTTTATGCGCGACAGGCGCTATTTCAGCAATATATATAGGCGTATTAACAATAGCAATTCCTGCACCCAAACCTGCGAGGATGCGGCCTAGTGCCAGGACCGCGACCGACTGCGCAGCAGCCATGACAGAAGATCCGACCAGGAACATGAGAGACGCAAGGAACGAGGCATGCCGTCTACCAAATTTCCCTGATATTCTAGCGGCAATAAGAGCTCCGATAAGTCCACCGGCATTGAACACCGATGTAACAAAGCCGTAGCCCTGAGGAGACATCTGTAGACAATTGACCGATGATCCAGATGTACACGGCATTACGGAGCCAGGAGCATTTAGTTCAGCCAAATGATAACCGTACTGTAATGAACCCATGCATGCCACTAGAATAACTAGTAGAGCACGGAAAGTAAGGTGTTCTGCCTCCATGGAGGGATTTGTTGAATCTTTATGGTTGTGGTGGTCTAGGTAGAGAGATGGGTGGTAGATTGACGCTACGCAATGGGTAGGGGTCAACCATGCATGTGACAGAACAGCATAATATGACGGAATATCTATGTCAATTTCCATATAAGTTGACAAATATATAATCATTATTGTCCACTGTAATAGAATTTAAAAGTTATTCGGTGGCAAAATGGTCAACCCAGTGTTGAATGCATAACTTTCCTTCTTCATAAGTGCGGATACCTTTCTCGCGCATAATCATTGCGCGGTGATTACGGTCAGTGGCAGTTATGTGGCATCCATACTTTTTCCAAGGTAAAGAGTTCAGATTGTCGATGATTTTGTGTTGTTCGGGCGACAATGACAGTTTAAGCGGCGGAACTCTGTTGTCATCTTCGGCGACCGTCTCGATATTGTCGATATCGACATGAGGAGTGCCTTCGACTATATCAAGAGTACCCTGAATTTGATCTTCGACCCAGATATACTCCTCTTCAGTCAGTATTGAAATGTTACTTTCCTTGAATTTAGTGAGTCGGTTCCTGCTGAAAATGCTCTTGATTTTGAGCATCGCGATCAGGAAGATGCTGAACACGGGAGCGAACACTAATATGAGCAGTAACGACTTGAACCAGTGTCCAACCCTGGAACCTGCAGCTTTTACTTCTTCGAGGCTGCCTGTTCTACGTCGCCCGCGGACGTTGTGCACTAAACGCACAGGTGCACTGGGGTCGATAATCACGGGGTCGTATCCTTTAACAGAAGGAATGCTTAATGCCACTTCAGATCGTGGGTCGTGTTCGGTGGTACGCGGCACGGTGTATAACAGTGCGTATGGGTCAGTGTGCGAGATGGCAGCAGTGAACCAGGAACATCTGTCGCCTATAATGTTGCTGTACAGCGATAGATGTTCTGCCTTGGCCAGTGCTTTGTAAAATATTGAGGATTTCTGAGACATCAGGAGCAGCAGCGGTTCTTTGCTAATGTAGTCGTTGCTGTCGTGGAGGAACAGCTGCGCGCCTGTGGCTGAGAGAATGCGAGGGGCAATGAAATTGAGCGCGCCACTATAGAACCGCGAGACCGAACGCTCAAGCTCGGGGATGAAGCGAATGCCTACGTGTGGCGATCCAAAAGTTGTGAAGTTGACTAACCTGAGTCCTGCCTCGAAGTCTTTGTAGAGGCAGCCGATCGCGTACCGAGAAATGAGACCTCCGAGCGAGTATCCTACTATGGACAACATTGTGACCGGTGTGTTGGAATTAGCATACTCGTTTTGCAAGGTACGTATCTCGTTAGCTAGACGTTCACCACCGAGGACTATACCATCATATGTAAAGTTTCCCTGGTTAGAGCTGCATTTGTGCACTATATGTTGGATAGCATCGTTCGCAGGGATGCTGGAGAGATGTGAAGTTAAAGCTTCATGCAAAGCGTCTAGATGGTGTACATTACCCCATAATCCGTGTACGAGGACAATGAGGTGGGTCTGGTTGGCCATTTTAGGTAATATAACAGGTGATATGCGACGTTTCGCGGTGAATGTGATAAAGGGTGTTTCTAGTAACTCCTTATCGCAAGCAAGCAGGACACGATAAATAGGAGACGAAACTTAGAACGTTAAAAGAAAGGCTTCACACTAAATGACGATCTCGGCGCCGTCAACGATGTCGAATTGACCAATAGAATTCTTTGATTCAAACTTTTGGCCAATCAGAAGTAGAGAATCCGGCATGAAGTGGATAGGAGCCTAAACTCGCAACTCTATTATTTCATTTAGTATCAATGTACCTTGTTATTTTATATTTCCACAACAATTGTTGTAGACGGACGGATTAGCGGCGAAGAAAGTGGGTTGCGAAAGTGGCTATACCTTGGACTACAGCTACAGTAGCAATAGCAGCAGCAGCAAGCGCATCTTGTTCACAGCACTTGCAATCAGCTTCGCGCTACAACAACTGATAGAAACAGGCAACAGCCTATATATATTCTGTAAGATTTACCAATAAACGAGAAATGCACATGTGCGGTAGTACATGTCGCAGTTCTCAAATAAATGAAGGAGCGGATAGTCAGCGACCAGTTTAATGAGTGTAATTGAAATTGAAAGGATGCATTAAGCGTGTGTAACATCGTCGCAAGTCAGTTGTGGACCTGTTTACGGAAAAACCCACGCATTTTCGACGAGAGCGACTGATGAGTAGAACCGGAAGAAACAGATGGCGTGTGGTAGGACGGTTCGTAGTCACCGCGTAGTTCTGGACCAGGACAACCAAACTCCTCAAAGTCATCTATACCAAGGCAAGGGGTCTCAGGAGGAGATGGAGGAAACTTTCGTGGCCAGCTCGAATAGGATCTCGACATTTCAGTCGATCCAACGCTGCCTGATAAGCTCGGTTTGGCCAGATATGATTGCGCATAAACCTGCAGCTGGCTAGTCTGCTCCACAGGAGGGTCATGCTCAGGAACTTCAGCCAGGACATGCATAGTAGTGTCTCGATAGGTGGACATTGAATGTCTGTTTTGCTTGCCGGATGATTTTGTGGGGGCGGAGGTTGTGGTTACGCTAAAATCATGTTCGGTAAACGAAAATTGAGCGATCTCTGGCGCTGAATCAGATCGCTTATGCATCGATCTGTATAGCCCTAAGTCAGAGACGGCATTCTTCGTTAAAGCGAGGTCAAGGTCGATCACAGGAATCGGTAGAGATGCGAAGTTCTGAGCAGCTTTGGTTCTTGGTGAAGTGTTGTCACAATCCTCGACTGCGCATTCGAGGTCAAGATCATGAGTGTCACGCATGTAAGATTTTCTGGAAGGAGACGGAGAGCGTGAGAAGAGACGAGATAGGGAAGCACGCGAGGGAGATCGCGAGTGTCCTCTCTCAGATGTGTGCTCGGACGTCTTGTCTTTTCGGCTAAAGCGTATGAAGTTGTCAGCCCAAGACTTCATTTTCTTGTGCTTTCGCGGAGAATTTGAGGGAGACGCAAGCGGCGAAGAGACTGTGCTGATATCAGCGGAACCAACGGAGGGTTCTGGAGGTGCCACCTGGGTGGAAGGAACGTTTGCAACGTGGAGCTGTTTATGAGGTTCAGGTGAGTGACGGAACACTTGTATATCTGAAGCGAATGCGACTTTTGGTTTGTTAACAATATGGGGATGCGCTAGCGCCACGGAAGGGAGAACAGCGGGGTTTGCGTCACTCAATATGGGAGTAGCGGGAGGGGAGATAGATTTTGGATGCGGAACGGTGAATGCAGGATCGCTAAGATCGATGTTGTCAAGAGATATGGCAGCGGAACGTCGATGAGAGTGACGTTTGGCACCTTTACGGCTAGGCGAAGAAGAGTTCGACCGGATATGGTAAGGCTGCAGGACTTCCGAGACTAATGACATAGTGGAGCAGATAAACGGGGCAACGTAAACAGAAGCTGCACAGAGCAACAGAACAAATATCCACTGAAACTTTTAAAAGATCTCAAATAAAATATAATAGGAAGGACGTTGATGCAAATATAACGAAGAATCCTACGAAGCAAGTGAATGATGAAAAAGACGAAATATTATGACTATAAAAAAGAGAAAATAAGCTAAGCGACGAGTCTGTAGACAAGCTTGGTTGTTGGGATGTAATATTAAAGTAGAAAAGCCGATTAAGGTTTAAAAAGTTTCCTTCTTAAAGTTTAATTAGCCCGTATAGGAAATAACTTCATTTACTGGTAGTATCTTTTATTGGTCGTATATGAAGGATAATATACTGCAGGGGTGATTTTGGCGGTCAAAATATTGTGCGGCATGTCGCCTGAAGCCAATAAGTTGTTCTGAATGTCCAAACGGAGTGTGTAAGGCGTAATATATCATTAGTGTGAAAACCGTACTACTCTTCGAAACAAAGTTCAGAGAAATAGGTCGAATTTCAAAAACTCAGAAACGATGTACCTGTAAATAGATCAAATGACAAAAGAGTAGCTTTAAATATCAAGAAATAATACAATACGCTATTGTACTTTAGTGCACATGTCTCATTTGAGCTGTTCCGATGATACTGAGAAATCAATAAGCTAGCCCTCGTTTAGAAGAGTTCATAATTAACTTTTCTCGCATTTAGGATATCCAGAATTGGCAACACTTGCTCTCTCTGAACTGTGCACCACTTCTAAACCTCTAATTTGCCCATATAACTTGTTAGAACAAAATGAATCCGCTAGCTGAAGGTAGTCTATAAAAGTTTAGCCTACTGCATCAATTTCTAACTATTGTGGATACTTCAAAGTCGTATATGAGTAAGGCATTAAAGGTTTTAAGGAAAGTATATTGTTTTTTCGCCAAAGTGAAGTTAAAGCACGTGACTTTCTAAGTTAGCCGTATAACAGTGGATGGCAACATAAACATTTCTTTAAAAACTTGCAAGAGTTAGCCTTTATTATTAAAAGTACCTGGAGTTTTTACTGTTTCAGTAATGTGTTCCTGTGATTCAGTGTGCAAGATCTATCTAGCACTAACTAAAGAAGATTTCCTAACTGGGATATAACGTTTCATTTAAGATCAAACTGCTTCTATTCTCGGAATTAAAGTTCATACTTTCTAGATATGTCTGATTTAGAACTGCAGATATCCTAAGATAACGTTATCAATTTGCTGTTTAATCTTGATATTTTACGACTCGAGTCGCAAAAGTATAAGATACTGGTAACTTGCAGACTGCTGCTGAGTTGTGGCTCTGGCGTTTTTAGTTGGCCTACCACTTTCTTTGAAACCCATACTTTGGGGCTCACGGCAAAGATAAAAGCCACATCTTCGAGCACGGTACAATATACACATATCCCAGAACGAGTACTGCAATATCCTGATAAGCACGATTTATAGCTCAAATAACCCAATATTATCTTTTATTATCATGCAATTTACTGCTGCTACCCGCCGTTCGTGATCACGTAGCCAGCATTCTCGTCAATGCAAGATTCCATACTAGCCAAACCTTATATTTCCCCATTGAACGGTCATCTAGTCGCCTACAAGGATTAACTGCGGCCGGTAATAACGTTACATAGCCTAGCTGCTCTTAGCGCCAATATCGAATTATAATTAGCCACTCAATCATCAGAGATCGTCGGTGGCGCTGCTAATAATGTAGTAAGTACCGGCTGACCGCACGCTGGCAAAATTGAAACTCTAAATTCGGTTGTCACGTATATCACGTGACTATTGCATTTCAACCGTGTCGCGTTTATTGTTATGCCTTCTTTTCACTTCATCAGACTATCGATTCACTTTTTCTTGCGCATTCGCAATGGAGTTGTCACTCGACTTAAGGCGACATGCGAACGCATTAGATCGAACGTCTTCTGATGCCGAGTCGTCTTCTTCGCCTCCATCATACGCATTTATTTTACATTCGCCTTCGTCATATCGTAAACACGGTGAACCGCTAATTGACAATTCAGCTCTAGCCCGTAAAAGACGTCGAAGGACTTCTCCAGATGAACTGCTGATTCTCGAACGCGCTTTTATGGCTTGCCAGAAACCAAACAGGGTAATGCGATCAGATATAGCACGTAAAGCCGGCATGACTGATCGCGCCGTCCAAGTGTGGTTTCAGAACAGACGGCAGTCCTGGCGTCGTAATCGCAAACCAGCATTACTAGATCAATTAAGCGATGCTAAATATGACTCTGTTATCTCTTCTAACCCTCCTTCTCTCTCTGATAACACTTCGGAAGCCCCGTCTTCTCCACCAGAACTTTCCTCTGCAGATACTAGCTTCTCTTCAAATAGCTTTGCTGACTCAAACACCCCTAAGAGGAAACCACTCGAAACGCTCAATTCTAATCTCAGGCTAGACATGTCTGGAGATGGTCAAGCTGTATTAGTTGTTGATCAGAAGAGTGCACCTGTTTCACGATCCGCTTCGAACGTGTCGAACGACGATTACGAATGCATAGAAAACTTGCTAAGCCTTCGAAACGCCAGTTGGTTTTAGCTCTACTAGTTTTTGCATCCTAGCGGACACGTATGTGTTCCTCCTTTCACAAAAATTTGACCTCACTTTTGCGCATTTACCGCGCCCCACACTCGTTTTCTTTATGAGTTACTCGATACGCTCAGTAACACGGTCACATGGTACATTAGTTTTCTATTCTGATCTATATTCTGCCTCTTTTGCCGCGCAACTATGATGGCCTTTCACGCTGCTATTTATAATCGCTTATTACCTCTTCTTACTGCATTCTGACGCATGAGTTGCTGGCTTTTCTTCTTAATGAACACTCAATAGAGATACCTGCCCTATTTCTATATAATACACTCACTTTCTTTAAACTACCATTCAAACGTTATTATAACTACAAGAACTAGATATTCATTAAGACTGGACAGGCGTGGCTTTCTTGATGGCTTTAACGACTTCATCATAAGACTCACGCAATGAGTCTCCCTTATCGGATCCCGCAATAATCATCACAACACTCGTAGGTCTTTTGGCAACAGTACCATTCTCGCTAGAAGTGCTTCCTAACACAGCAGCTCCAAGGTCCTCCTTGCTGGGCACAAATATATAAGGTACTTTATTGTCTTCACATAAAACCGGCAAATGTGTGATGGAGTCCATAGGGCTGATATCGCCAGCCATAATTACCAGTCCTTTAGTTCCCTTTCTTAAAGCTTTAGTCACTTCACGAAGTCCACGACGGGTTTGTTTACCTTTTGATGCCTTCTTAACTAATTTCAGCGCCTTGTTGTTCACTTTTTTGTTGGCTAGCGGTGATGCAAATGGAACAACTCTAGCTGCCTTAATTTCATAATCTTTGTCTTCCTTGCCTGAAACAGCCTCCTCTGATGTCTTCTCTGTTTTTGATTTACCCATTATGATACGTCAAAATCGCTTTTTACTGGATTCTAAATAACCAAAGTGCAGTAAATAGGTATCGCTAATGTCAGAATGTAGGGTCTTTCGGTGGGTGGTAAGGGAGAAAAAAAAAAGCTTCCTCAACCAATCAGGGAGACAAGTTCCGCTCAACTAAACTTTATTGTTCAAAACTGTCAAATCATTCTCGAAGAACTACAATAAATTAGTCTTGAAGGCCAGCTCTCCTAAAAAGCGATTTTGATTTCACTTGTGTTTATTACATACCATGCCTTTTAATGGTCGTTAAAGTGTGGCTGTTCGACGATCAGATTGTATCCGTGGCTTAACTGTCGGTGACGATCCGGCGAACTCTAGGCGTAGAAACCTTTCTGACTCCGCCATGCTTAGCAGGTGAAACAAGTCCTGCATATCCGGAATCAGACCCATTAGAGCCTACACGTCGCGATGATCGTCTTGGTGACACCCGCGCAGGTGATACTGAAACAGTGCTAGCTGCTCGGCGCCCATTAGAAACGCTTGTGGATGTGCTTCTAGTCTTGTGCACCACCAGGATATCGGTCTCTTCAGTGTATGTTGTATCCACGGTGATATTTTTGCCTACCGTAATAGGATATGAATTCTCGTCGTTGGACAATTCTTCTGTGGTATCGGCGTCGTTTCCTGAATGTCCTTGAGACAGAACTCTTTCAAGATTTCGAGCAGACTCTTGTACGCTGCTAATCACTCTATTAGGGCTCTTGCGAGGCTGTCCAGGTGTCGGTGCGGGTAAAGGCTGCGACCCAGTATCTTGAGGTGGGGGGGTATTGGTGAACGATCTGTCACCTAGAATATGGCGAACTGGAGTTTGCGGTTGAGAAGACAAATGTTCTTGTTGGGCTAATTTGCGAGGAACAAGGCTAGAATAGCCCCGAAGTTCTGGGTCTCGGGCCCCTAAAGACATTGTCATCTTCCATTCTCTAAATTCGTTTTGATTCATGTACAGCCAGTGCTGTTGTGGTCCAACTACCATACCCGGTCGCATGAAACGCATAAATGCAATGCACTCCTGGGCAGTGAAACCATATGTATAAATCAAGTGAGCACCGATGAGGCACCCAGTACGACCGAGGCCGGCTTTGCAGTGGACAGCAATCATTTTACCTTCCGCGATCAAACTGTCGCACACTCCAATGAATTTGCGGACAATGTCGAGAGGAGGACAGGTTCCGTCTTCAAACATCATATCTATGTGTTTTATACCTCTTCTTTCGAATTCACGCTTGTTGTATAATTCTGAATTCAATCTGAATACCATCCCGACATCGTGACTCTTGAAGTAGTCTAACACCATGCTGAAAGGGAGAGGGAGCTGAGAATCGGCATCAGAGGATTGAGGAGAAGCGAAAGCGATGAAGTTAGGAGTTATCACATTAAAATCTCCCATTTCGACGCTTTCATATAGTTCATAGTCTTCAAGATTGAACTTTCGAAGGTCCAGAAGACCCTTTTCTTTTGCTCGCCAAACGCCATAAACAGTGTCTTGAATAGTTATTTCAAAATCAGCAACTGAATATCCTGCATCACGGAAAGGCATGAATGGCGGGTTCACTTGGCAGATAGGAGCCAAAGCGAGATGAGGAGGCCAAGACTGAATTAGTACCATGTAACAACATAGGACGCAAGCGGCATTGGCTCTACTTTTGGGATCAGTTCTTGAATAAAAAACAATAGCCTTGTCTGTCACAGAATCATGACTCAAACAATCATGAAGCATAACTGCAAAGCGGTATAAATGGCCTACATGAAAAGGACCGAAATCGTGATGGAACGCATTATACAGTAAACAATCGTCAACAGTGAAATAAAAATAACGGTCATCATCTTCAGGTTCGTAATCGAATGCACCTAAATAAAGTCTGTCTTTAAGAAACTCAATAATAGGAATCTCCATGTTTAGAAATATTTGTCGCAAGTCTCCAAGAGGAATAAGGGATGAAGAGGGATTGAACTGGATAATGGCGTTTTAGGAAGGAATATTGGTTGGCGATCGATTGCTCAGAAACCAAAATAAAGCTGATGTAATCGCAGTCCTTATCACAAACTGTAATCACACTCTATATATACCTAAATCACTTGCAAACTACTTTTTGATAGTAAAGCAAATGCTGTTGACGTTATGCAAAGGATGATGAAAGAGATAGGTTGTATGTTTGTAAACACAAGTTGTTGTTTAGATGGGAATTAAAGTTCAAACTTTATTATCAGTTTCGCAATTGCAATTGGTCCTTATCATTATTTTGGGAGTGGGATAGTATTGCTTGGGCTTTAAGAAGCGAACAAACACTGACACAAATTGTTCAAGCAGGCCTACAAAACATGTTTATGGCTATAATTTGCATTCCTAATTTGCATGTACGTGGAATGACTACAAGCAGGCTATGACTTCGTGTACTGTCAACGCTCTGCAGGACAAGCAATGTTGTCACACAAGTTCACGTTCGATTACCAGCAACGCTCCTCAAGCTTCAACTCAGATTGAGGCGAAAGGCCAACAAGTGCGCGAATCAAGTTCTCAACTGCTGCACGCTGCTTGTTAAGGCCATTGACAGGCTCAACACCAGGGCGTGTAAGAGGGGCTTTAAGCCAGTAAGACAAAAAGGAAAGAACCGAGTGGAATGGCTTGAATTCTTCCTCTCCGACTTTACGGTAGGTAATACGAGAGCAGAATTCAGCAACAACAACTAAATCAATAATGAGAGGGGAGGCCAAAAGAGAATCCTCACAGACATTATGAATGGAAATAGTGTTGTGACCACCCATCATGAGTTCAGAATGGTACTCGTCCATAGCAATTTTGTCATCACCAACGGCTTTCATGTACTTGATAACAATACAGTGATCCACCTTATCGCCCTTCTTCTCATTGTAGAGAATCTGGTTCGATTTGATGATATCATCAATGACAGAAGCCTTGGAGATCTCCTTGGAGCGGAACTGCTGAGGTGCAGACAAGTTGTAGCCATCGTTGTTGCCCAGATGATTGTACGACGCAACAGATACTGGGCGGATACCAGCATCGACGAGAAATTGAGCAAGCACAGATTTGAGCTTGGTCTGTCCCGACTTGAAATCATCTCCGCCGATCAGAGATTTATGTCTCTCGGCGAGTTCAATGCATCCAGGAACGAAAGTGTTCTGAGGAGAACCATTGATGAAGGGAATACCTTCAAGGATACATGCGACAGCAAAAATCGTAGAGGGAGCAACCTCAGAATGAGATTCACGAATAGCTTTAAGCAAGTTGTCAGCAGTGTCGTTTACACCGGGAATAATCTCGGCATAACGTTCAGTGTTGGCAGTCCAGCAGACGATCACACGATCAAGGTCATTATTGGCCTTGAATTCGCGGATATCTTTGCGCAGCTGTTCGACATGAGCCCATTTGTCAGAACCAGGAATGACGTTATCAGCACGCGCTTCCTGGTTGGCAGCAATGAAATCGGGGTAGTAAACCGAGGGCAATGGCTTCAAGCCAGACATATGTTTAGCGACTTGACGTTGAAGGTCATAGTCCAAAACTTCAGAGCGAGCCATTGCATCAGCAAGGTTAACAGAAGAGATATCCCAACCTCCAATGACGAAATCGTTAGGATGGAGCATAGGGACAATCTCGTTGAAAGGGCAGTAGATGTCTTCACCTTGGGCGTTGATGCCAAGTTTCAAAGTAGAAGCCTGTGTAACGGACCCGTAGTAGTTAGGTTCCACCTTGCCTTTCTTGGTGTGGAAGGAAATTCCATTCCTGTTAGCAATGGTGGTAGCGGTCAATGTTGAACCATTGTTTCCGCCCCAACCTACGAGCATGACACCGACCTTAGGAACTTTAAGGTCAAGTTTAAACTCGTAGTCTTCCTTTACAGGTTTAACCTTGTATTTGCCTTCAGCGGTAGTTTCTACTAAAGCATTTTCGTAGGTGAATTTAGACAGCAAGTAGGACTGGTCTTCAGCGACTTGAACCTTGTCGGAAAATACTTGGACAGTAGTGTAGCCCGATCTGCCAGGGGTAGCGGAAGAAGAGGGACCGACCCCCACCGAACTGGAGGATTGCTCAAAAGAATGAGGAGCCATTTCCAAAGAAGCGAAAATGTAAGTGTTGGTTTAGTTGGATAGAGAGATACAAGTAAGCGTTTAAGAATGCACTCGTATACCTCCGTCTCCGCAGCTCTTGGATCCGGACGGTCGGTGAGGGTGGTGTGCAGAAGATAAAAGGTTAGAAAACGTAACTATAAATGACAGCCGATGAATTAAATCGACTGTGAGTATGAGATACGCGTGTTTGTGTAATAAGGGAGTCAAAAATACGGGGGCATCACTGTGGTGGGGGGGTCCTTTATATGTTGACCACAGCACGTTGGGTTGCTAAGCAGATCGTGGGAAACATTATCAAGATTGTACGCTCTGATTGGCTATTACATATCTGTCATGACAACGACGGGAACTTAAGCCGGGGCTATGGCGACAGAATAATGGCCTGCTACTGGATATTGGGGGAAGACAGAAAATAAGCAATTTAGTAGAATTGAGTTCAGTATGGGTTTACTAACAAGATGCAAGAACACTGCTTGGCACAATAAAATGCCTCGATCAGTACTGGTTCTCATTCCGATCTAATTGCATGTGGTCTTAAGCGTTAGTGTGGCGGTTCCGATCAAAGCGGCACTTTTAGACCCAACTGCCCTTCGGGCCTTAATCACGATATCTTCTCGGCGACGCAATAGCTATCACTGGACAATACAGAAGCCGATAGTATACCTCAGTTTGACGGGCAGAGTTGTTTGATTGGAATGCCTGTGTTTTTTTATGGTTTCGATTACATATATGAGGCAACTTGTGCAGTGAAAAAGGTACGGACTGTCTAAACGAGCAAGAATATGCAACTCTAGCACGCGCTTGTCCAATAATAGGGTGCATATTACTAATAAGGTTTAATTGGCGACCCGTCTTTGATGTTCGCCCTAAAAAGGGCGACAGAAGAGAAATTGACGCGTTCACAAGCCACATCTACCGTTTACAACTCACTTCCTTTTTTTCATACCGGCGAAACCTCGGCTTCGACCTTCTTATTGGTTTTCGGTCGCTTGACATTTACGCTATATCTCCAACTGTATACCTTCTTTTTCAAGCTCGCACATTTGTCCTGACTCCGACTGCCAACCCGCCTCCTGTCACCTTTTTTCGATCCACTCGAGCCTTCTATAGACACTAATAGATGCATGTATGATGTCTGTACAAAAAAATACCGTTCCTATGAGAAATTATGATTCCGCATACGACAAGCGGCAGTTAATGCAGCGACCGCAGAGATCTCACAAATCCACTCCATCGGCATCGAAAGACATCCCTGCCCCTGCAGTTCAGCTCGATGCTATGTCAAACTTCCCCGTGTTCAGAGGCCGAAAAGTCAACGTGATGGAACTCGCAGGATTTGACGTGTGCAAAGAAGCACTAAAACCTCCCGTCACGCGTACGCGTCGCGCAGATACTAATCCTTTGCAACCGCCGAAATCTACCGCAGAGCTCCCAGCATTACAGCTTCCAGGGCGCGCAGCATCGCTGCCAACGGTACATTCTGCAGGCAGTACATTGACGCCCACTTCAACCGGGGTTCCGCGAGTTGGTTCAGTACCATCGCCGCCAGCTAGCTCGGCTAGTTCTACTGATTCCGGCAGATCCTACGGCACTCCATCAGGATCCCCCTCGCGCGATCCAATGGGCATCGCTACTGCTATCTCGCACGATCTTCCGTATAAGCATAACACTGGCGCTAAGTCTTCCCGAGAGTCATCTCAGAATATCGGAATGGCAATCTCAGAACCTACAATTCCTCAAATAATCCCGGTACGGCCTGCTTATAACTTTTCTGCAGCTCACAACCCGGTTGCCCGAGTCCCGCCAATAGAACACGAAGAGCCATCCTTACCGACCATTTCTCCTTTATCTGCAGATAGCAGCAGAAATGAGCCATCGCTCCCTAGCATCTCATCTCTATCTTTCAACAAACCACCGGAAGAACCTTCTTTACCAGTATTTAGTGCTGGCATATCTCAACCCAAGCAAGACAAAGCAGAGAAACTCCCGGTAATATCTCGCGAATTGTCCCTCGCTAACAGGGAACCTTCTTTACCGGTAATCACTCCACTGGTTTCGTCCCCTACCAACAGAGATCCAGTTTTGCCTACTATCACGCCTCTCACGCGTAATCGCATGAGTGATGATGAGCCTTCGCTTCCTAGCATCTCCCCTTGGACTGCTGAGCCAAATATACGGTCATCAACGGCCGGTAATAGTCCTATTATTCCGCAAACTGTGTTGATTGAGCCTTCTTTGCCCAAAATAGAAAGAAACGGCTCGCCTGCTTTTTCTGAATTTCACGACTCTGGATATACCAGCAAGAATATTTCCGTGGCTTCGCGAGACCCTAATTCGCCGCATTCCTCCTTTGCGAGTACACCCAGACGTGGTTCTGGACGGCCAGTATACGGCAAAGAGTACATTGAAAGCAGCAAGAATGAAATTTATGGTAAAAAGTACAACGATAATCCCCTGAATGGGAATTCGATATTATCGGGTGCACAGCTTCCTAAGCTATCTACGTCAAATAAGGACGATGAGCCCACCGTTCCTACTTTCGATATACCAGATATTGAATATGTGCGACCGAATGGATCTAGTCCTTCGCCGCCTAAAATACGGCCACTAGTTGCACCTGCACCATTAGCTTTGGATGACAAGTACTTAACAGACAGCATACTGTCTGCTGCATATACGCCTTCATCTGCAGAGCCGTCGCCCGCTACCTTTCCGGAAGGCAGGCCGAAAGAGAAATCGCGAAAGCCTCCAAAGATATGCCGCGGATGCGGTGAAGTGATCAAAGGTAAGTCTGTGAGTGCGAGTAATGGTGCTATCTCTGGACGTTGGCATCGAGCGTGCATGGCGTGTCAGGAATGTCGGGCGCCGTTTGAGAATGGCGTGTTTTATGTGTTTAATGACCTGCCGTACTGCAAAAGAGATTTCCATATTTTGAATAATTCGGCTTGCAGTCGGTGTGCTAAACCTATTGAAGGGAAGTGCCTTGAGATTGTTGCGGACAATGCGAATTCTGCACGACAGCTTGTACATCCTGAATGTATGAGGTGCACTACTTGCGGTGATTCACTGAACAACGAGTACATTGAGCTAGGGGGGAATCCGTTCTGCGAGCAGCACGGTACGCAACTGACTAACAGATCTGACGGCCAGCTGGTTCGCCGCCGAACGCGCCTCTATCATTAATGCAGGATGGTTTTGTATTTCATGATCAATCACGAGAGGTGATTCTCTTTATTCTCAAAAAAGGGCATGTCAAATGACATACTTGCGATAATGAATCCTAACCGAGTATGTCTAGCAATGAGATATACTATTATGGCTTAGACACAGTAGCTATTTTTTCCTTTTTGCAACGGCTAGTTTTAATTGCGTAATGTGTCTCTGAGATGGTACAGTGCTTGTCAACTGCATTCTCCGCAGCCGCATAACCATACCGTTGATTCGTTCAAGGGCTTTAAGTTGTGCACGTAGTTCTTTGATCTGTTTGCGGTGGTGTTTCAATTGTTCTAGCTTGTCATTATAAGCGACGTCCGATACGTGTCTCGGCAGGACATTTGCACAATGTAAAAGTTCCATTCCACGCAAATTGACGGGCGCCTTTAAGGTGAGGTTAGCTACTCGCTGCGCAAGGCCTTTGACTACCTCACGATCGAAGTGTGAATCGAGGATCAACGAAGCGACCTGATCCACTTTCTGCGCTACCGCCGGCGTGATCCCGAGAGTTCTAGAATTGACAGGTTCACCAAGAATCTGTCTCTGTTCCTCAACGAACTGCTCAATAAGCGATTCGACTGATCCGTCAGCCATTGTTTACGCTGTAGCAGTTGTTTCCTTGAAGTGTTGTCAGTGGTAGCTTTGGCCCCCCCCCCCCCTAGCAACCGACGTTTCCACCAAACCACAACTAGACAGCAGTAATAAGCAGTAAAAACGCGCAAATGAGCCGCAGAAGAGGTCCTGGACGGTCTGGACCGAATATAGGGAAATTGTATAATATGTTGGAGATGCTTGTAATCAAGGCAAAGGATGTGGATTCCGACAAACTTGCAGACTACGCAGTCTTGGTGCCAGACATCGAGAAAGCGTTGTCGCTTACTGAGTCTATTGTACAAGACGTAGACGCTGCTGAGGGCACAGACAATGACTCTATACGGAGCGGCTCGGTGCCGGCGCCGATGACAATACAGGTTGGCAGCGAAGTAGCATATAGATTGCGGAGAAAGGGCGAGGAAGATTGGATTCAATGTGTAATCACACGTGTGTTCAGCGAAACAGCAAAGTACCGCTACGAGGTACAGGACCCAGAACCAGAGGAAACACTTGATAAGGTGCCCACGTATAAAGCAACTGCTAAGGATGTTATTTTGATTGCACCGCCGGGCACAGATCTACCAAACTATGAACCAGGTACACCTGTCCTGGCACGCTACCCGGAAACAACAACATTTTACCGCGGTGAAGTCTCGTCAATGCCCTCACCACATACCTGTTTAATTATTTTCGAAGGTGAAGACGATGCAGGCAAAGAAACCGAAGTCGAACGCCGTCTGGTGCTACCATTGGACGACTAATTTTTGCACCGTTCAGCTTGCTTTAACTGGTCCCTAAATATAGCTAAAAGTACCGTGACTAATCGTGCAATGCACTCAGATCTATTATGATCGAGTATGTTAAGGGCCCTCTATGCAAGCGTCATCTTTACATCCCTTTATAACCCTTACGATTTGCCCCCTGAAACCCCTCCATTGTTTTGAGATCGCATCTGTTCGCCAATATGCCGTTCGCCTGCGAACCTCACTCAGTGTCGTTTCGGCCAAAGGCATCGGAAATAGACGCTTTACCTGCGTCTACCGAGTCTTCTATTGAGAAATTGGCCGAATGTTCTGACGATTCACTCAAAACTAAATCCACCACAGATATTGAGTCATCTGTAGAAGCTCAACCGACTGAAGAAATGGAAGAAGCTCATGGTATAGCTGCTGCTATTGCTGCATTGGGCTGCAACACTGATGATCCTACTAAACTTTGCAACACTTTTCGCATGTGGGTCTTATTGACTATTTTTGTCATTTTCATCTCTGGCGTGAATCAGTTCTTTGCCCTTCGCTATCCTTCAATATGCGTCAACTATGTGGTAGCCCAACTTCTTGCCTACCCTGTCGGCAGGCTTACGGAGTTTCTTCCTGCGAAACTAGTTAGTTTGTTTGGATACCGCTTGTTTTCATTGAACCCTGGAAAGTTCTCGACTAAAGAACATGCAGTAATAACGGCTGCTGTTTCCGTAACTGCTTCTTCAGCTTACGCCATGAATGTTGTTGTGACTCAAACTATGTTTTACAAGATTCGGACCTCGCTTATTTATCAGCTATTACTTGTTGTATCTTCTCAGACTATTGGGTTTGGTGTGGCTGGCCTTTCGAGGCGCTGGCTAGTTTTTCCCGGTATGCTAGCCTGGCCTGAAATGTTAGTCCCCGTTGCCTTATTTCAGACTCTGTTTGAGAATCATGATCCTTCTATTTCTCGTCGTTTTTTTAGATCATTATGGCATGTTTCTCGCTATAAGTTCTACATTTCTGTATCTATATGTGTGTTTGTTTGGAGTTGGTTTCCGGGATTCCTATTTCAAGCACTATCATACCTCACTATTGTTTGCTGGATATTCCCGCGTAACGTGGTTGTCAATCAACTTTTTGGCTACAGATCAGGATTAGGAATTCTACCATTGACTCTGGACTGGCAGCAGGTCGTCACCATCAATCGAAGCCCATTGGCATGCCCTTGGTGGGTTATCGCCAACACCATCGCCTCGGTGATACTGTTCTTTTTCATACTCTGTCCAGCATTGTACTATAAAAACGTGTGGGGCTCTTCATATCTTCCTATGTTGTCCAGCTCTACATATGATAACAGAGCACTAGAATACAATGCCAGCAGGATACTGAACAGCGATTTTACATTGAACACAACGGCGTATGCCTCTTACTCACCTATGTATCTCCCGCTGTCTTATAGTATCAACTATGGCTTGTCGTTTGCAGCCGTTGTTGCCGTTCTAATGCATTATATCCTGTATCATGGCCCAAAAATATATAATCAACTGAGGCACGGGTTCGAGGACGATTTCGATCTACAGTACAAGCTATGCTTAAAGTACCGTCAGGTTCCTTGGTGGTGGTTTATTTTTCCGCTTGTTGCAACAGTCTCAATGGCCTTTGCTCTTATTATTTTTTATGACGTGCAGCTACCAGTATGGGGCCTTGTGGTTGCACTGCTTATCCCTGCTATTTTTTTTATCCCACAAGGGATTCTCGAAGGAATAACCAATCAGCAAGTTGGTCTTAACGTTATAACGGAATTTGTAGCCGGGTATTTGTTTCCTGGCAAACCCATTGCTAATCTCATGGTCAAACTCTACGGCTTTATACCTATGCGACATGGCTTGGAGTTTTGTGCGCAAATGAAGCTTGGGTTGTACATGAAGCTTCCTCCTCGAGTGTTATTTGCCTCACAACTATACGGATCGCTCTTGGCCGCTGTCACCAATGTATTTGTATTTGCATGGATGCGCGCTAATATTACTGATCTGTGCGACGCAGATCAAAAGGACGGTTTCAACTGCATGCCTACACGTACGATGTTCAATGCGTCTATAATCTGGGGTGTTGTTGGTCCAAGAGCGCTTTTCTCGCCAGGATCAATGTATCACCCGTTACTTTACTTTTTTGCAATTGGTGCAGTGGTGCCTGTCATATTTTACTTACTGCGTCGCCGATTTAAGAATGTACGATGGCTGAAATATGTGTGCACACCTATATTGTTCAGCGGAGCCAGTGGTATACCTCCTGGTACAGGAATAAATTACACGACCTGGGCTCTTGTGGGTTTTATATTTAACTACTACATTAAGCGACATTATAAGCCGTGGTGGAGACAGTACAACTATGTCCTGAGTGCCGCCTTAGACACTGGCGTGGCATTTGGCGTGATTATCATTTTCTTTACTGTACAATATACAGGAGCGACTCTCGATTGGTGGGGTAACAGTGTATTTAAGCGTACTGCGGACTGGACCAGCCAGCGATGGAAGGTGCTCGGACCTGATGAACTGATTCACTAAACAGCTGTATTTGTTTATACCGAACTGTACGGTACTACTCATGAATATTGAATAACTTACGTGCTGAAATGGCTTAAGAATGCTCAATGCGGTACTCGTTTCTGACCACAGTCTCACTGGCCCCGGAAAACGAGCCGCTGTTTTCCACGTCGTTGTTGAATCTAGACGCTAATGAACTCGTGCCATAGCTCTTTTCGGTATAGCCTGAGCCGGTGGAAGAGAAGGAATTAGTGCTTGCCCAAGAGTCTGGGTTAGCGGAGGTGTTGAGCGAAGATGCCCAAAGAGCGGACAAAGGAAGAGAAAGACATACGAAGAGCGAGGTCAGTGACCTTGATCCGGCCTCCGTCAGGGGCGCGGCAACATCGATGATAGTCAAGATAGCTGGTATAATCATTGTTTGCAAAGACATTATAAATAGAATGTGCATGGCGCTGAATTGACGGAGTCCGAGGACACGGCGCTGCCTGATAGCGAAAAAAAGCTTTGCACAGAATATCAAAGAAAACAAGAAAATAGCGGCAGCGTAGAGAGACGATGCGGTAAGCCAGTACCATGCATGCTCGTCGCTGTCCAATAAGGAGAGTATACTTTGGATGTTTCTGACTAAAGCGTAGGTCCAGAATGCCATCACTACTACAGCCATGGCGGCCATAAGAGATGTTACCTGTACTTGTAGCTTTTTTGATCCAGCAAACACTACCCTTGCTTGGAAAAGAAGGGAGAGGAGCACCGTGAGCACGAGAAGGTACTGCATGACGGAGCTGGCGATGGAAGTGGCCTTGTCGGACGTTGTAATTGCTTCATAATATTCTGCAGTAGCTACGCCGAAGGTGGTGTAGTTGGAGGTGAGGTAGGCAAGCCAGAGCGAGCAGTGGATTATGAGCAGGACAAGGGCCAACTCGTTGAGGAAGAACACAAGCGAGAACTTGTTTCTAATCTTGAAAAGTATTACTATAGCCATGAGGATGCCAGCACCGATCTGTGATGCGAACAGGCCGGAGTAGTAAAGCAGGCGGTGGACAAAAGCGTCGGCGTCGAGGAAGGAGAATACTGAGAGAGAGCCGTCAGCAAGCACGTAGTAGACGGACTGGTTCATAGGAGTCCAATCGGACATGAAGCCCGGAGGCATATAGTCGGGATACGCTGCAAAAACCTGGTCAGACATTATAGAAGAAGCGGAGTTGAGAAAAGAAGACGAAACTCAGAAGGTATAAGTAGTTTCATGGGGGTTTCTTTGAATGGATTATCGCATCCAAAACCGCAACCTAAATAGAAAGTCAAATAAAGAAAAGGTTTGCTGCTTATCTCAGCGTAGACTGGCTATTCTGGAAGAACCAGCGGTGAAGGTCTTCAGGTGGAGCGAAGCGGCGCCGGCGGGTGCACGAATACCACTGACGATGTTGAAGGGTCAGTACTGCACGGTTGACGGTCAGTAATCTGCGTATTTGTACAGATATAGTGAAATATAAGCTGTGGGGGACGTTCAGTGAGACATGCAGCTGCCGGTAAGGTTTCGATCCTTTTGACCAAACAGCAATTGACAAAAGAGGAAGGAAACAATGACCCCTGGTGTCATTGTTGCACTAAGTTCTGAGATCGAGAAGTTTAAGCTAATTGCATGCACTATTTTGGAGCCAGTTGCTACGCATATGCTGCATGGCACTGCAATAGAGACTTTAGAAGTCCTTTCGATGGAATGAATACAAGGACATGCATGAGATGCTAATGTGCATCACGGTGATCGGCTGAGGTGTGAGGGCCCACCAACCACCATGGGTTTACCGACCACAGATCTCAATGACTCTAATGAGCTGACTAGGCAAATTCATGCAACAGCTAATAAGCTTTTCTCTTTTTTCTGTTTCTTTTTTAAAGACGGTTCTAGGGTATAGGAAGCCAGTGTTGATGGTCGATTTCTTTTGGATATAAGCTTCTGTGAGAACAATGACACCTCTGGGCCAATACGAGTGTTGGAGCCAACCGTTGATTAAATAGGCTATCATGTGTTAAATTGCTTTCTATGCAATGAAGCGGTCTGTTTCAGGGCATTTCTGACAAAAGAACACGGCATCAAAAAACCAGAGTGGCACTGATGAGGCTATGGATCTAATCACATCGTGGATCGAGCCATTCCGTGTAATTGTAGTTGTAGACAAATCTCAAGAGACTTATAACTGCTGATTTCAGAAAATTTTGGCTTTGACTAACAAATCTGATGCTGCTAAAATGCCGTAGGATCTATAATGGCAGAGTTCAAGTCGATGCACGTGATATCAGGCCAATAGGTGTGGTGTGGTGTGGGTGTTAGTAGTCAACCTGGATCAGGAAGTAAGATCAGAGCATCCACAAGCCACCCATGAGCCTTCACAGATTCATAATACTAAGAATTTTATAAACACAATAAACCTAATAGCAGTTTAGCCGTTTAATATTAATATCATCACTGCATTGTCGAGCTTGGTCCCTTCAAGGTCATTGACATAGAAGATTCAATAAAGGGATTACCTCCGGGTAAGTGTAACTACACTCTTGCAACTACTTCAACGATCTACAAGGCGATGGAGGACTCTAATGAGGACCAGGTTGCTAGAGATACAATAGATGCTTTGTCGAGCTCTATTGGTCCAGAGACGCCATTGAATGACCGTTTGGCGGCAATGTCTGAACTCATCACCCACCTGCCGAAATCACAACTTCTCAATACTGCGTCCGTCTGGTACCGATGCAGAGAACTTCTTCAGCCATCGTTCCCGCTAGACGCCCGGAAACGTGCCCTTGAACTTCTTATAGCATTCTTGAGCAACAGTAATATCACGTCTGGAGCGCGTCTTGCTCTCTACAAGGATATTGTCACCACTGACCATCCACAGCTCCTCGACCTGCAGCTACAGGCTCTGTCTGCTCTCACCTCCAACGGCCGGAACCTTAACGATCTCGACTGTACAGACAGTGTTCCGCTCGTAGACTTTCTAGTGTCTCGGCTTAATCGCATTTACGATCAGATCCAGGCGCTCCGCCACTCTTCTGACAACTCGGACGCTCTCGCTCAGACAATGTACACCATCCTCGACTTCCTATCCAATTGTTGCAAGTACAACGCCCGCTTCTTCGAGGAAATACACGTCCAGAAAGTTATCATGGCCGTCCATCATATCTGCTGCTCAACATCTTCGGCCGATGATATAGAGAAATGTGTCTCCTACTTCAACACCTTGATCATCTATGGCGCACTCCCCGTCTCTCAGGTGCACGCCATCCTGCGCGTCATATGCGCTGTTCCAAGTCTTGTACCTCATCTCAAAGACCAGATGTGGCTCACTGTCTGGCACATCGCCGACTCTCCGTTAGGTAACCATGTCATAACCTCGTTGATGCAGATATGCAACGCCTCCGATAACTTCGAGCCTAACTTGAAAACTATTGCTGGAGCCGTTGAGCTGCTCCAACGGCTGCTCGAAAATACAGACGTTTCCACGAACTATCTTCTTGATTTCTCGTCCGTGTTTATCTCTTACCGTGCTGCAGGCAACTTCACCAGCACAACTATAACCATGCAGATTGCAAGAAGCACTATGGCGCTGATATCGCAGCCGAAAATAGTTCAAAAAACTCTCTTCAACGATTGGACCTCTGATCATTCCCCCTTTGCTATTCTCTTTGACTGCGCCGCATGGCTAACGCCTCAGTTAGTAGAACGCAATCCATTTCCTTTATTTCAAAGCCCTGTCAAAGTACATTTCAATGTGTCTGAGTCAGACGCGCCCGACAAGGTGAAACCAGATATTCAGGACCCAGAGAAAGCTTCGGAGATTAAGAATATCCTTGTCCAAGCGATATCTGTGTGCAAGGACCTATACTCAGACCCAAAATTTCGAGGACCGCTCTACTCTATTGTCCGTTACCTCATATCGTTTCCAAAACTATTGGATCCGGAATGTTGTCGAATCATAATAGACTATTACACTGTCGAGAACTTGTGTAACCCACTATCTGTCCATTGGAACGAAAACCTGCAAACACTTATCAATATATTCGTTCGACGAAACTCTTTTGATCGTGATGTCACCGCTGCATGTTTTACTTTGGTCACCGAGGTTGCAGCAGTTGCAGCAGAAATAACAGATGAAAAAATGCTGTCTGATCTACTGAAATTATTGTATAAAGATTGCTATACGCACGTCAACAAGTCAGCACTTGAGTTTCTGTTGAACTTCGCTGAAGAGTCGGCGCTTAAAGTGTCATTAGGCCCATTTGAGTTGATTACCAGCAACCTTGCGCGATGCATTACTCAAGAATTGTTGGAGGGTGACATCTCAAGCGCTCTTTCCGATCTACAGAACCTCTCTGTAATGTCAGGAGACGATGAGTCTTCCGCGGACGAGAAGCCAGAGGAGTTTGTGGAAAAGGACTATTCTCAGTTAAGCCGGTCTACGCTGATTGTCAGGACACTGGGCCGCATATTTCTCACTTGTCTACCCGTTGATGGCACAAAAGCAGCTCTGATTTACAAGTTGTTGGTTTTAATAGTGCAACCACACAATACTGATATTCAGTCGAAGACATATGCACTCAGGCTTCTTTTTAACTTGCGGTCAACGAGCTCAGGTAACGTGTATGTGATAAATCCTCGCGATATAGAAGGATTTTCCACTGTGATAGGTAGGTACAATGCCAATCTTGCTGACAGCTGGACTACAGAGACAAGAAACCCTCACACGATTCACAAATCGATTGTTACTTGGTACGAACCGCAAAAAATTGTTGATCTGTTTGGAATAAATGTGGGTGATACTACAGAGCCTAGCAGATTTTTGACTATTGAAGCACCATCGAGCTCTAATGGCGCCGCCGACGACAGTACGATACTGATGTTCCGAGACCGATATTGTTCAATCGACATGAACATCTGGTTCAGCACTGTTATATCCTTACTGGAGAATAGTTTCGACTGGGACACATATTCATACGCACTTACTCATTTCAGCCCTCAAATGAACAACATGGTCATGTTCAAGAACTCTATACATATAGTCAGAAGAATTCGCCAAGCTATATGTCACCAACTAGCCATGAAAGACATGAAAATCAGTCTACCTTCTAATGTTACTCGCTCAGACATTCAGCTGGGCTTGCTCCAAACTATCAATTCGCTTCTATCTTATCACGACTTTTACACCAAGGCAGAGCAGGATGATATTGTCAGAGTTGTAGTGATGCAGCTGAACTCCTGGGAAAAGATAACGACGTCCTCAATTAATATTCTGGCATTATGTTCATATGAGATCCCGCTCTCCATAAAGAAATTTTTACCGTCAATAATTACGCAATTGCAAATGAAAGCCAATACCTACGTTGCTGGTGCTCAAGTTGTCGAGTTTCTAGCGACTATATCGCGAGTGCCGTATCTGACGAATAATTGTACAATGGAAGACTACAAACGCATTTTTGGTCTTTCTTTCAAGTTTCTACAAAGTGCTCAAGATATAGAGCAACTCTCACGATATTCCGGACCAGAATATGATTCTAGGGTAATTAATTATTTGGAAGTTATGGCGTATAATGTTATTGCTGTTTGGTTCTTGGCTCTCAGACTTGATGACCGTAAAGCAATGTTGTCTTTCATTATGAAGAACCTCACAATGGACAAGTCGATTAAGTCAATGGATAATCTTGCCTGGTGTTTTGTGGACTTCATTGTCAGGTTTGCATTTTCGGATATGCCTTTGTCTGTTGGTAAATCTTCTCCTTCTGAAACACTTGTTTATACTGCAAAGCAGTATAACTCTGAAGTCATATCTAAAACTTGGGTATATGGAACGAGTGTGATTCAAATTGAGACGGTAGCCAACACTGGCGTTTCTGAAATAACCGTGAGACGTGCAACAGGAGCGAATACTTATGTTGTGACTCCAGAAGAAGTTCCAATAAATTCTGATACATCCGAACTGGTTCTGCCAGGCCACCTGCTTATGCAACTTGTTGTGCCAGAAACATTGAGCGAGCATGAAAAGCCAATCTTGGTACCTGATGACCCACAGAACAAACGTGCTGTTGGTATTCTAGGAAGAATGCCTGCTATTGCATTACACAAAATAGGAGTTATCTATATTGGGCCTGGTCAGAAAGACGAAGGAGAGTACCTGAAGAACTCTGTAGGGTCGTCGTCTTATGTCAAATTTGCTCAAGGACTAGGCGATTTGGTTAAACTGCAAGGCAACAGAGACATATACACTGGCGGATTAGATACTGAAGCAGATTATGACGGCAAATACACTTACGTGTGGCGCGACCAGATCACAGAGGTTGTATTTCATATTACTACTATGATGCCCTTCTACGAGCATGACCCTGCCGCATCTAACAAGAAGCGGCATATTGGCAATGATTTTGTGAATATTTACTACAATGATTCAGGAGAGATTTTCAATTCAGAGTTTGAACTTAAGAGTCAGTTCAACTTCATCAATATTATTATTTCGCCACATTCTGTGCTGTCTAATACCGAGGACAACTTGATTTTGGAAGATTTTCAAGACCAATCTATTGCAAATAAAACAGAAAGCACAGACGATGCGCCGCAGATCGGAAACGCTGAATACTTCAGGGTCAGAGTGAGCGTGTCACCGCATTTGCCTAAATGGAGTGTAGCTACTGACTTGAAAGTTGTTTCTGCAAAATCATTGTCGTTATTTGTACGCAATCTGGCTCTGAACGCCAGCATTCTTGCTCTTGTTTGGAATTCTGGCGAATCTGCTGCTGTTTCTTGGATACCGCGGTTGCAACAGATAGTGGCATTACGAGAACGTTGTCTGACGCAGCAATCAGCGCCAGAAAGTCATTCCGAAACGAGTGACAAGGACGTCAGCGTTAAATCTACAAAACCAGACTCTGAACCGGCAGATAAAGCGGATACTTTGATTGCGAATGCTGCACAAATCCTTGCAAATGCTAGGAATCTTGGGAGCTACAGCGAAGACAGTAGATCGAGGGTCGAGTCTGCGGAATCTGAAGAGACACACAAAGTGCAACAGATTGATAGCACACTCAAACAGGTGGCCTTTTATGAATATACATGAAAGAATACAAAAGGGTACACAGTCTAACCTAAGAAAAAGACCTAGTAAATATAATTGCACGGTGGTACAATACTAAACGTACTAGAAGTATGTGACGATGAAAGAGGATCGGTAAATAGAAAGGAAGATAAAGCCAGGAACTGGAAACAAAAAGTACAACCAATTC
The DNA here is from genome assembly GCA_001661475.1 of Tortispora caseinolytica NRRL Y-17796. Taxonomy (NCBI): domain Eukaryota; kingdom Fungi; phylum Ascomycota; class Trigonopsidomycetes; order Trigonopsidales; family Trigonopsidaceae; genus Tortispora; species Tortispora caseinolytica. The sequence goes on from KV453841.1 coordinate 151,692, forward strand.
GCGATCATAAGAACGGTTCAGCTAAGTTGCGCAAAAGTTTTGTCTTCTTTATCTTCGAGGAGTTTAAGCCAGGGCAGCGGTAATCGCCTTTTCGAGGTCAAAGTTGGGGTCCGACAGATCGAAAGATACGGATGAAGTAGCAGGTTTCGGGTGAAGTTTGGCATATTCGGCCTTGGCTTCAGCAATGAGCTTCTCTTTATGCTCATAGGCGTGCTTTTCCTCTAAAGCATGGTGCTGCTTGGAGACAACAAACGAGTGGAATACACCGTATACCACACCACCAGCTAAAGCGGACCATCGTAAAGTCTGAATATGTTAGTAACAAGGAATTTATGCATTTTCGAAAGTTTTCGAAGATTTCACGTCTCAATCCCTGTGCACGGCTATCTGTTCGGGGTCCCGACCTTAACCGATACCCCGAAGAAAAAAACATAGCACGCAACAGTGCTCCAGCAAGTCAAAACAGACTTATAAACAGTGAATAACACTTACATTCAAAACAGAACCTGACATTGTACGTTTATGAAAGGGAATAAGAGTATTTAACAAGTTTAGAGAGAGGGTAAAAAGCTTCTATAATCAGAAGATTTAAGGTGTAGTGGTGGTTTCCGAGAGAGTCGAGCGTTGTGCGAGTCCCTAGAAAGTAAGCAGCTGTGATTGGTCAGATAAAAACTCTATTATCGAAACTGGAGAGATTCAGATCAGTGCTAGTCTATAAGAATCATTGCAAAGTGCGGTCATAAATAAATAAAATGGTCAGTAAACGAAGCGGTGTACTAGTCTTGTTTGACCAGCATACATACCACAGTTATGTCATCAGGTTTACCTCCAGTGTAGTATATCTGGGCGGTCCTTTGCGCCTCGCGAGCAAATGGGCTGTCTCTTTTCGTGTCTAGACTATATGTGCGCGCTCTGTTGACAAGAGCCATAGCGATACTCGTGACACATTCATTTGTGAGTTCAGAGTTATGCGAGATCCCCTTTTCTGGGTGGCGCTCCCAGCATTTGTGTGCGAGCATTCGTTCGCTCACAATTGCAAGACATTCGGTGATAGACATATTGTCAAATAGTCCATCTGTTGCAAAAACCACCACATCACCCGGTATGAGAGAATGTACTGAAAGTTCTGATTCATCGGGATAGTCTTGGAAATGCTTTCTGCCAGATCTTTTGGCATGATCTATAAGTTTTTGCGGAATTATCGATAGCTGATATGGTGCATTAAAGTAATGCAATTGCGGAGAGGAGACATGTGCAATCTTACCTTGTCTGCAAATAAAGAATCCAGAGTCGCCTATATTAGCGACTTGGAGTTTGTTGTTGTGTGTTACCCCTACGCAAGCCGTAGAGCTGCCCGCTTTAACTAACTTCTGGTTTACCACATACTCGTAAGAGTCGCGAAGCAGAGAAAGCGCGCTCAAAGGAGCGGTAACATTACCTGCGCGATGTTCAGAATCAGACAAAGAGCCTTTTGTGGCGCGTTCTGCCATTCTGTCGGTAAGAGCGAAGCTGAACTCAGCAGGGTCTACACCAAGATCGGCCCAGCCGCCGACGCCGTCGGCAACACCAAGAGCGATCTCGCCGGTAGAGTCGATTGGAGAATAAAAAAAACTGTCCTCGCCAGAAAGAGGGCGATGTTCTTTTATACGCTTTGTGTTGTACTCGCGCATCCCCTCGCGTTCTTTTGCGGCATAATAGGCATCAACAACGTATCGCAGGCCTCGAGTTAGGTGTGGGAGAAAAGAGGGGTGCCGCTTAACGCCGCCAAGAAAAGGGGCAATAGGAAATCTGCCAAACCTCTGCATGGCCTATAGCGCATAAGCGAGCTATCGATGATAAAACGATAAGCGGGGTACGCAAAAAGCCGAAATAGGCGCAATATATGTTGAGGGGATGGTGAAGTCTGAAATGGTGGGTCAGCCTGTGTAAGAGAGAGACAAGACCCATCTCTCACATCCGGCCCGGCAACAGCTGCCCCCACGGCCACCCCCACTTCCGTTGTTTCCTGCCAAAACAAAGGCTATGACGAAGTCATGTTTGAGAATTTGATTGTAAAAAATCATTTGTAGATAGGATTGATTTGCGAGATTTATGACGGCGTGGCGTCGGTAGATGTAGCGAGAGCTTCAAGCTCGACGGCGTCGTTGCGATCCGTGCGACCACGATTCTGTCTGCGCTGTTTTCGATGCGAACCAAAGAACTCGTCACGCAGTTCGTACTGACGCGCAGCCCAGGTGCCCAATAACAGACTAATAGCTATGTCTGCGACTTGGATAGCCCAGTATGCGACAGAAGCGGGTGCGGCGCCAGAAAATAAGCAACAGACCAGTATTGCCAGGATATATGTGGTCAAAGTGAAATCCAGTATAAGTCTACTCCTCCTAACGACTACCATAATAAACATTGCCACGAAGGCGGATTCTATGAGCCAGATCAATCGCAACACGTCGCTGTATCGTGTGCCGTCGAGTTGTCTCCATCCAAACAGAAGATCTAGCGTGAACGTCTCTTTCATGACACTGCACATGAACGCGATCATGATTCCGGCCGACAGATAGTAGAAACATTGTATGAGTACTATCTGTCCAAATATCTTGAGCGGGTTCCGCGCAATGTCTGCGTCTTTAGCCGCCATGCGTGTGCGTGTCAGATGGCAGTGCTGGCGGTGTGCGTGAAGTTGTGCCCTCTGTGCCCTACATAAACCTCCCAAAGGCTTCGTCAAAAAGCTTATTTGCTTAAACTTTACAGAAAACAAATCTTTTACTTTTTTTCCTCTTCACCAACCGGTTCCGAAAGAAAAACTCGGAAATCGTTCTGCCACACTCGCTGAGATTCATGCCGACGGCTACATTTAACACCCTCAAGAGGGAATCATATTTTAAGAACCCCCCGAAAGATAAGGCGGCATACCCGCTACTCAGTGATGCCATTAGCCCACATATCGGTTCCTTCGACGCTCTGTCTGATCTAGGTCTTTTAGACCTTGCCGCTAAAGATATAGGCAAGATATCTGCATTTGACTCTACTGAACCCGGCAAGATAGGCAACAAGGTGTCGTTTTGGATTGAGTCTGTGCATGTATCGCACCCAACCAACAACGACGCAGAATCAATCGAGTCTGATCGTCGTCTCCTGCCCGCAGAATGCAGAGAACGTCTCATCACCTACCGCTCAACTATTACTCTTAATTTGTGCTACCAGGTCAATGACTCTGGAGAAGTTCACCGTCTTGCCCGTGACTGCGGTCAGATCCCCATAATGCTCAAATCTAACAGGTGCCACCTTCAGAAGATGTCTCCGTACCAGCTGGTACAGGCGCGAGAAGAGGTAGAAGAGCTCGGTGGATATTTCATTGTCAATGGCATTGAAAAACTTATTCGCATGCTCATCGTTCAACGCCGCAACATTCCTCTCGCTATTGTCAGACCCTCGTTCACGAATCGTGGCAAGCACTACTCAAAGTTCGGTGTACAAATCCGTTCGGTCCGCCCGGATCAGACCTCGCAAACCAACGTCCTCCACTACCTCGAGGACGGAAACATCACCTTCAGATTCTCTTATAGAAAGAATGAGTACCTTGTACCTGTCATGATGATCTTGCGGGCCCTGATCCCGACAAACGATCGCGACATATTCACACGCATTGTAGGAAACGATACAAAGAACAGTTTCTTAACAAATCGTGTTGAACTTCTCCTGAAAACATACAAGATTTATAAACTCTACACGCAGGAAGACACTCTAAACTTCTTAGGCAAGAAATTCCGTGTCGCCCTGAACGGTGACCCCGATATGTCTGACTACGAAATTGGACAATTGCTCCTCAAAAAGATCGTTCTTGTGCATCTCAATAACGACACAGACAAATATCGCATGCTCATTTTTATGATTCGCAAATTGTATTCCGTTGTTGGCGGATTCTGTGCTCCTGATAATCCAGATGCTGTTCAACATCAGGAAGTCCTCCTTGGTGGGTTCCTATACGGTATGATAATTAAAGAGAAAATGGAAGAATACCTTCAAGGAATTCGTGGCTTTATCCGTTCTGAAGTTACAAGGAAATCTGCCAACGTTGATTTCTCTAACCCCGATTACATTCGCAAGGCTATCTTCAGAAGCAAAGAGCCTATCGGCACGAAGCTTACTTATTTCCTTTCCACGGGTAATCTAGTTTCACAATCTGGCCTTGACTTGCAGCAAACGTCCGGATACACAGTCGTCGCGGAAAAGATCAATTTCTATCGTTTCATATCGCATTTCCGAATGGTACATCGAGGTTCTTTCTTTGCACAGCTCAAAACCACCACTGTTCGAAAGTTGCTACCCGAATCCTGGGGTTTCCTCTGCCCTGTACACACTCCAGATGGTTCTCCGTGTGGTTTACTCAATCATTTGGCCCACAAATGCCGAGTTGTGACCACTGAGCGCGACGTCTCTAAGCTTCCTAAGCTACTTTTTTCGTTAGGCGTCATTGATCCTGATGTGGTTCCCCCTACGAACGACTACTTCTCAGTGCAGCTAGATGGTCGCATAATTGGTTGGTGCGAGCCAGCTCTAGCACTTAAAATCAGTCAAACACTCCGCCTATGGAAGACTCAGGGACTATATGACATTCCCCTTGACCTCGAAATCGGCTATGTTCCTTACAAAGCCGGAGGACAGTACCCTGGTCTTTACTTGTTTTCATCACTTGCACGCATGACACGTCCCGTCAAGTATCTTCCTAACCAGTCAGAGGATTATGTTGGTCCTTTCGAGCAAGTTCACATGGACATAGCAGTCACACCTGAAGAGATCACTCCTAAAGTCCACACGCATGTCGAATTTTCTCCTACGAACATTCTTTCCATTTTGGCCAACTTGACGCCATTCTCTGATTTTAACCAGTCACCAAGAAACATGTACCAGTGCCAGATGGGTAAGCAAACCATGGGTACTCCAGGAACTGCTCTAAACCATCGTTCAGATAACAAGCTCTACAGACTGCAAACAGGCCAAACACCTGTGGTTCGTGCTTCTTTGTACGATGAATACGGCATGGACTCTTATCCAAACGGTATGAACGCTGTTGTTGCTGTAATCTCTTACACTGGTTACGATATGGATGACGCTATGATCTTGAATAAATCTGCCTTGGAACGAGGATTTGGCCACGGAACGGTCTATAAGGTTGAAAAAGTTGATTTATCAGAACGCCAGCGTCCTGGTGAGCCTACGTCGCTGCGATTTGGTTTTGCCGAAGAAACTGTCCCTGAAACAGTTGAAGGGAAACTTGATAGAGACGGTTTGCCTATAATCGGTGTTCATGTTCAGGAAGGTGATCCTATTGCTGCATATATTGATCCAGTTACCAACAGAACCAAATACATCAATTACAAATCGAGTGAAGCCGGATATATAGAGGAGGTCAAGCTTGTTTGTGGTGAAGGCTCAAGCACAGAGTTCCAGACTTTTACTATCAAATTTAGAGTGCCGAGAGTGCCTGTTATTGGAGACAAATTTTCTTCTCGTCACGGTCAAAAGGGTGTATGCTCTCAAAAGTATCCTACAGTTAACATGCCGTTCTCGGAATCGGGTATTCAGCCCGACATTATCATTAATCCGCATGCTTTCCCTTCCCGCATGACTATCGGAATGTTTGTAGAGTCGCTGGCTGGCAAGTCTGGTGCTCTTCACGGAGTAGCTCAGGAAGCTACACCTTGGCAATTTTCTGAAGACTACACTGCTGCTGATCATTTCGGTGAACAGCTACTAAAAGCTGGATACAATTATCACGGCAACGAGCCTATGTACTCTGGCATTACCGGTGAAGAGTTCAAGGTTGATATCTATATCGGCGTGGTTTACTACCAGCGTCTGCGCCATATGGTTAACGATAAGTACCAGGTGCGCTCTACTGGACCTGTAAACGTCCTTACTATGCAACCTGTGAAGGGCAGAAAGCGTCATGGTGGTATTCGTGTCGGAGAAATGGAGCGAGATGCTCTTATTGGACACGGCTCATCTTTCTTGCTCAGAGACAGATTGCTCAATTGCAGTGACTATACTGTTGCTAATCTGTGTCGCTCGTGTGGTTCGCTGATAACTTCCATCAACACAGTTGCCAGAATTGGCCAAAAGTCTAGTGTACGCTGTCGCAGCTGTGCAACTCCTCTGGCTGCAGGAGACCCCGAAGATGACCTAGATTCATGGGAAGATGGGCTCGGAAATAGATTTAAAGGCGGTGACAATACTACTGCTATTTCTATTCCTTTTGTTCTAAGATACCTCGATTCAGAACTACTGTCTATGGGTGTGCAAATGAAGTTCTCGGTGAACCCAGCATAGTTAGCTACACGGCTAATAATGAATGAAGAATATTTATTTCTCCAAAAAAGATGTTATCAAGGTAATTAGTTTGTCACATTCACACGGAGTACAAGTGTTTGCATGTGTATCCGTATTGACGGTTCAGCTAGGAAACTAAGCTGATCCGGCTGCTTGTATTGTTTTCGCTTCTGGGGCACATTCAGCCATCAAAATGTCGTTGATTTTCTCTAAAATCGCAGTAGCAGCTGCAGGCGTGCAAGCAACACCTTCCCCAAGACCAACAACTCCGTCTTCTTTTAGCTGCCACACTTCCTGGAGCTTTTCAAGACGCATGATATTAGAAACATCCGGAATTTTATCAGTAAAATATATCATTGATCCCTTGCCTTCATGTTTCCTTATTTTAATCTCAATCGCAAAAGCGGTAACATTCTCGACATTCTTCGCGTCGTAATATAATCTGAAATTTGCAGGGCTCCGCACAATAAAATAGACGTAATTTTTATCAAACCCTGCCACCAGTTTAAAGATGCTTGCAGTAATACCAAAACAGGCAAGTGTCCTTTTCAATTTGCTTGTATCAAATATTCCTTGAAAAAGAGCTTCAAGCGGCTTTTGAGGATTGTCAGCAGGTATGCTTAAAGACATTTGTTCTCCTTTACTGAAAATAACTGAAGCTGAAAGATCGTCAGCATAAGAGAAGCTTAGTTCTTCCATTGATACATTCTGAGGTTTGAGGTCGAACGACTTAGCAATCACCAAAAATTTAATAATCATATTTAAGTGAGTCACCTGCTCGTAGACAAACTCAAAAGCAGGGCCACCTGGAGCAAACTCTGTCTCCAGCTTGAACTTGCCAGTTTCCACTTCTATTTCAATATGACGGCTTCGATTCGGCAAGAATTTCAAGATTTCATTACCTTTAAAGGATCCTTGCGCGGAAACTCTAATTAAACCAGATTTTAGAGGGGATAGACAAACGTGCAATGCAGTTTTAACCCAGTCAGTGGGGAGTAATGATGACACATCCAGTACAAAATACTGGTCATGAGGACCAAGTTCCACACCTGGAACAGGTCCATCGTGAAATCTTATTCCTCTAGCTTTAAGCGACCAAGAGAAAGTAGATTTCGATACAGAAACAGATGCGTCCAGAGCCATCATCTTGAATTGGCCATAAGAAGGAACAGGAGAAGCCAGCTTCAAATCTAATGGTTCGTGGAATATAACGAACCATCCATCTTCGCCATTGACAAGTCTAGCAACATACCAGTCAACACTGTGTTCATTTAGAACACACAATACGGTCCATGCAGATAACCAGGTACCTTGATGAAGAGAGAATATGGTGCGGGATTTGGTATTTAGAGCTTTGCGGACATCCTCAATACGGCTTGTATTAAGGCGATGAATTTCCCAACCTGTTACTTTGGCTGTCTGCATGATGGATTCCGAGAGGAGTTGATGCGTTAAGGCAGTAACGCCCTGTGCAATGGCTTCAGGCTGATGGATATTTGTTTCGTTGATTGTTTGCTCTATATTATGCACCCCCGGCAAAGGCGGAGTAAAGAGAACATTGCCCGTAACTGTTTGAATGATTATTTTGAGTACTTGATGAGCAGTTATGTGTGCCACTATTTCCGTCCCATTAAACTTGAGATCATTAGAGTGTAGAAACTGAGGGCTGGATGCCAGTATATCATAAGCATCAGCAAGTATTTGCTTAGAGTGTAGAGCCACAATACTTTTAAGTAGATTTTCAGTACTGATGACATCCTTCTGTAGCTGTATAGAGTGGTCTTTTTGAGTTCCATCAACTTTCCAGACCACCTCCAAGATCTCATCTGAGGCGGGACTGAGTGTGATAGAGTACCTACTGTGTGCAATATTCGATTTCCAGTAGTAAAATGTGAGAATCTTCTCTTCAGTATTGAATGACATGGATAATGTGTGTTTCCAAAGGCCTTGTTCGAGCACGCGGCCCTGTTGGAAGTATATTTGAAGTTGCTCGTCGACTATACAGGAATGCAAGAAATTATAAAGGTCAGTAAGAGGGTACTCGGTGGGCCCTGAAAGGATCTCGTTAGATTTGTGTTCTATCATCATACGAGAGGAGTCTGTGAGCGGGCGGCTAGGAGAGAAGAGGAAGCGGAAATCGATTAGAAACATAGGAGCATTTTCGACATCGGAAACGACGCCAAGGTCTACTTCAAATTCGTTCGCGACAGTGAAGGTGGCACGACCATTCTTTATACGGTATTTGCGCATTTTAGGGGGTATATCTGTAGCAAGACTGAGGCGAAAAGCAATAAGCATGTTTAGCTCGTGAAGGACATCAAGAATAGACTGAGGGGATAGCGGATCAGCTTGTATGAAATCGAATGTCGAGAGCTGTGTCCTGCCTAACATTATAACTTCAAGAGCAGTTTGGAGGTCCGGATTCCTCAAGCGGGCAGGACCGAGCGATACCTTGAGTTCTTGCAAAGCATAGACACAGTTAATAAAACAATTACGTTGGCCTATCAGCCAGCTGACGACGTCAATTGCGCGGGAAACTTCAGGAGCGGATTTAGACCATTTGGACAGTACCAGCAGTTTAATGAATGTCTGTCTGCATGACACGAGGAAATCGAGGATCCGCCTCTTTTTGGCTTGATCGGGTAAGGAGGGTAGAGTAAGTATTAGTTGTGAAAGCTCAGTGTAGAAGTTGTCAATTACACGTGATGTTATGAGACTAAAAGAGACGAAATTTTCAGATACATGCGGTATTTTTGGGCCTTGTCCATTTTTGAGGACGATCGGATCGGCTGCTTCGGCAGTCATGGGCCAAATATCGTTCTCAGTCAAAGAAAATTCGAGCTGCAAAATACCACAAGGTCAAAAAGTCGTTCAAATGGCAATCACAGAGAAAACTTCTGAGCTGAAAACAAAGGCTTCAGTGACAAGATAAAGACAGACCCTTCGGAAATCAGCAATGCCAGCGCTCTACAGAATTTCTTTGCCCCGTCCGATTAGGTAAGAGGTAGCAGGCCGTTCAGCACGCCTATACGAAGTGTTTAAGGTGGTGTATTTCTGTACCCTAACCCTTATTTTACCTGCCCACAACCGTCACCGATCCGGACATCGTACAGACTGTGTTCAGACAGCAAAGTGCTTTTTTCAGCGTTTTTAGTTGTTCTGTATTACGAGCGGTGTTGATTGGCGTAGTGTGCTACAATTTTGATGTCAGACCAGGAAGAAACAGGCGCATTGACGAGCTCTGTTTCGCAGTCCGAAAGCAAACAAGCTGCTGCAGACCTGCTCCGTGCAGTCAAAGAGGATCCCGGCTCTGCACTGAAAGCGCTACAAGGTTTAGTGCCGCTACTCTCTCGCGCAGATATCAGTGACAAAAGCGTTGTTGCGAAAACGCTTGTGGATGTATTTGCGTGCGAATTGACGCGGTCAGCTCGAACGGCGCTCGCTGTCAATTTGCTTGAACCTCTAAAAAGTTTACTGGACGACTGCGCAGACGACGATGTGCGAAAATCAGTCATAATTGTCGTTTCTCAATTGTACCCGTGTATATTCAGAAAAGTAGCGCGTGCACCTCGCCCGGATAGTGCGTTGTGGGACCTGATGGAGACCATAAAGACCAAGGTGTGGAGTTTGTGGACAGATGGATCAGATAGAATCAAAATCGCGGCGATAAAACTAGCCCAAAGGGTGGTCATGGCACAGTCTGAAGGTCTGACTGATCCCAGAATGGACGACGACCATCAAGTTAATATCCACACTGTTCCCTCTGATCACCCGTTTTTACGAAAATTTCAGCTGGAAGCTGAAGGTTCGGCTTTGCTCGACCGCATCGTGTCAAGTCTGGAAGAACCAGAATTATCGTCTCCCTTTGGCACAGCCGTGATATACACTTCTGTTTGTTTAATTCGATCAAGGCCTTCTACCGCGAATAGTGTTTTGAACCGGCTACTTGAGTTCCGGCCGCACCAAGCGGATTTGCGGGCTGCAAGTCATACTGAAAATCAACTACAGGTCAGATTTCTCGAGAAGGCCGTAAAAATTTCACTTAATTCGGTCTTACGCGCGGCTACCAGATCAACAGATTCCAGACTTACATCATTAACGCCTAAAATTCAGCGATACTTGCAGGATTTTATGTCTCGCTCAGCTAAACTAGACTCCAGGAAACGGCCGTTGGATGGAGATTTTGACGATCCAGCAGCGAAACGAAGTCGCCAGAATATTGATGGCGGATCTGACAGTATAACTAGTTTGACGATGCCGCCGGGTCCGGCCTCTTATTCCGATTTGTTTACACTTATAGACTCTAATGATCCTTTGAGCAGTTTCGATGCTACGAGTCTGCCTCTTCATGTTGCAATAGGCATGATTTCAGCGGGTCTTCAGCATGCCTCCCCAGACCAGGTACAATCGGCACTGGGAGCTGTATTCCAGCGATTCAGTTCATTGGTGCCTCTTAAGAGTGCTCCTACAGACAAAGCATCGGGCAAGACTGGTATAAACTCGGAGGAGAAAAGGGAAAGAGATGAAGACGAAGATGCCGATGCACTTCCAGCTGCCGATGCTGATAACGTCATTAATGCTGCCAAACAGGCTGAGCTTCTGGCTACAGATCTAAGTGAAGATGACCGTTTGAAAATATTCACGGACGCAATTGACAGACTTATAGAGTCGTCGTCAGCAGTGGACGACCTAAATATGTTTGTGAACTCGAATAAGGCACTTAATTTTTCCGGGCTATCAAATCATGTGGCTGCAGCAGACTGGAATAAAAACTCGTGGGTGCTGCTGCTTGCACGCATCTGCTCGCGGGGGCTTGCTGACAGTGCTGCTGAGGAGGATAGCCAGGGAGGATCGCTCGGGGAGAAGATGCGCGAAGAAGTGAGATCGCGGTTGAAAGAGTATGTGGTAGCTGATTTCAGGAACAGATTGGATGCAGCGATTATTTGGATGAATGAAGAATGGTACGGAGATTTTATCAAAATTAATCCGAAGAAGAAATCGACGGGCGAATTCGCAGATACGATGCCCAACTACGCTAAATGGGCTAGCATTTTATTTGAAAATGTCGTGTTGTACTGTGACAGTTCAGACGACAGATTTTTATTGCGATGGCTGTCTGAGATACCACAGCTGTCTACGGAGATGATACATTCGCTTAGGACGATATGTGTAGACCCGGATCGAAGTCGACTTGGACTGAGATCATTGAAGTTTCTGATTGCACTGAGACCTCCGGCCAGAGACGACGCATTGGACGTGGTGGAGCAAATCTACAAATCTGATGACGAGATGACACACAATGAAACTAAAGAGCTGCTTAAACAATATCGGCCGAGTATTGTGAAAGAAGAATCTAACTAAAATAGCGAAAATGATGAGATTGGATTGGAGACCCAGCTTGCACGAGAATTTAAGGTTTCAGCGCAATTATATCTGTACGAATTTTAAGGCCATATGGGAATATCTCTCACTTACCACTCTCGCCTTTCTTGCATATTCGTCGTTTTCCTTTCTTTATCGCTTCTGCAGGAAACTACGGACACTGATCGATTTTCCTTTTGATCGCTATTCTTTATTACATTTGTTATGCATTCGCCTTTAGCAAGAGCATCAACGCTCCTGCGCAGCTGTTCTATCCGATTTGCGAATCGATCCCTGACCACACCCCAAGGCGTCCCTAAATTCACCGCGGCACCTCTGTCATCTCGCTTAATTCCTCAGCGACGGAGTTTGGTAAGTATTATCTCTTCTCCTTTTCCGCTTAATGCGCCTGTATTGGTTTAAAGTCGAGGTTAGGGGTGGTTCCCTCTTCTCCACACTTCGGCGGAAACTCAATTCCAGGAAGAATCCGACTAACACTGACCATGCAGGTAACCATCTCCGCCTCAATTACAGAATCTTTAAAGAAAAGCGAAATTGTTCCAGATGTCCTTGACGATTTTGCCGCTTCTACCTTGATATCCATATCCTATGCGCCTGATGTCGAAGCTGTCCTTGGCAACACCTTAGAAGTCGCCGCAACGCAACATTATCCGAAAATCACCCTCGCCCTCGACGGTGCTGCTGAACCCGACACCAAATACACCATTGTCATGACTGACCCCGATGCTCCAACTCGTGGCGACAAAAAATGGTCCGAATACTGTCACTTCGTCGTATCCAATCTTAGTTTTCCCCCTTCTGCATCTTCTCCATCTGGCTCGGAGCATGTTATCTCGCAGTCTGATGGTACCACCCTCATGGAGTACTTCCCGCCTGGACCTCCTCCTAAAACGGGTAAGCACCGTTATGTCTGGATCGTATATAAGCAGAACAACCCATCAACTCCCTCTGCTCCTAAAGATAGACCTTGCTGGGGCACTGGGATCCCCGGCTATGGTGTTCGCGACTGGGCTAAGGAGAACAACCTCACTCCTACTGGTGTCAATTTTTTCTATGCCCAGAACGTAGAACAATAAATCTCTTGGGATAAGCTGATCCAATAATATATTCTGTATAAATAAATATACATAGTTCCTTCTCCTTTTTTCTTTCATCCTTTTCTCCTTAGGTTCACCATGTAGATCTGCAGATCATTTAGTTGCGCCATTTCGGGCGGTTAACACCCGCATCGCTTTCCCTCTTCGACTGCATACTCAACGAACTGAAACGACCCGTCACTGTTGTCCTGGATGACGTACTAGACACCCTTGACGGGCTGCTGCTATTAAAAGAGTTTAGCGTAGACACTTTCGACGCACTGCTGACATCACGTCTCATGTTAGCATGACTTGTTTTACGACTTGGCAAGGGCGTAGATGGTGCAGCTAGCGTAGTTCTCTTGGGTAGAGTCAATCCTACCGGTGGTACTCTCATACTGGCACTCATTACATCAGAAGCCCTACCTGTCAGTGGTCTGATTGGTGTCTCATTGGAGTGTCTAGCACTTAACGCTCGAGACCTCGCTGGAGTCGCTGTAGGACGCTTGACACTGTTTGATGCAATAGTTTTCTTCAGCGGTGATACACTCGGTGGAATAATAAAGGACTTCTTATGTGTGATGCGATGAATGCTGTGTTTCGGCCCTTGCTCAATATCTTTCGTTGAGTCTGTCAGTGAAGTTAACGAGCTTTGCGGAAGAGGGCGTTTCAGTGGGGTTACAGGAGTCGATGGTGCAGGAATAAGTGATCTCCTCGGATTACGAGGAGTTGGTCCCACATGTCCACGCGTCCTGGTTCTCACCGCTAGAGCAGGATCAGGACTTCGAGGGATCGCTTGCAAGTCCCTAAGTTCTCTTTGCGACTCAGTGTCGTAACTAGTCACATTTAGAGGTTCAGAATCTTCTCTTATGGAAGAAGACTGAGATGTAATGCGGCGTCGACTCGCTAATTGCATAGGCAAGAGTTCGCTGCCGGAGAACATGCGACACTCTGATAGAGTTGGAGTATTCAAAGATCCAGAAGCAACTGAGCTCCTAGAACCACTGCGGCCATATACCGGATAGGAGAACTCATGTTTTGGCAGGTAGTCTTCACTGGAATTACTGCCAAATAGAGTGGCATCTATACTGAGCATCTTAGAACTCATTGCAGCCCATCGATTAAGAAAAGAATTAGCCCTTTCATAAACATCAGGAGACGACATTAGTTCCTGTTGGCGACCTTTTTTTAGTAGTGTAATTGTCTGCAAGACCGTAGGCACAATCTTGCATTTCTTCTTTTGATATTCTTCATATTTCAGCGCAGCAGCTTGAGAATCTGCAGATGAGTCTGAGATCAGCTGTTGGGTGAATGAATCAGTGATGTCGAGACGATCAATTGTTCTTTGCATTGAATCTATTAACTCTGAGCCATTCTCAATGACTGTCTTAAATACTAGTGCCCATTTCTCATCGCTCATTTCGTGCTTCAGAAATTGAACCTCGGAATCGAGTTTTTTCCAGTCTGCCATTAGTTCATTAAAAACCAGGTTTAACGCTTCCACGGAAGTAGGAAATAATTCACTGGCTTGAGTTTCGTAACTTTGCTTTTTCAGAGGTACTATGTCAAGCGATGCTTTAAGAGGTTGCATCCTTGCGATTAGTTGTAAGAGCATGAGGTTAGCATTCTTTTCCTCTTCTGATAACGTTATCAATTTCGGAACTTTTCCGGTATAGTCTAAGGGACTGTCTACCATGGCATTTGCAATTTCGTCCAGTGATAAAGGTCGAATACGCGGTGGGGGTGTTTTCGACGCAGTTTCATCTGCTCTTTGAACATCTATCTTTGATGTTTTCTCTGGAGTAAGGACAGATTGTAGTGATTTGTTCTTGAGAGCCTCTATGGAGAAGAGTTCAGGTTTGTGAGCTGCTATTTCACGCCTCATTTCATTAATTTCGAAGCATCTTGCGAGACAAGTGTTCAGTTCTGATCTGAGATCTGGTATCACATGCCCATGTAGTTCCTCGAATTCTAATGCAATTTCGAGTCTATAGCGAGCTTCTCTGAGAAGTTCGTAGTCATTTTCTAATGTGTGCGACAGCTTTTGGTCCATTTTGGTTTGTAGGCTGTTCGCGGGAGGCTGATCTTTCAGGGATTTCATGTAGTCGTCAAGTTTAGAAAGCGCTGCAGCGATGTCGGAAAGCGCAGCTCTGCTTCCAGCGACAAAATCTACATCCAACATGCGAGCACCTGGGTTAGATTGGCTTATTGTGGTAGCTATGAGATGCGATAAGAGGATTCTGATAGACTGCGAGAGAGAGGACACAGCTGCAGCTTCTGGAGGTTGACCGTGGTCGATGTTGTGAGACAGTTGCTGGCACAGATCCTGGGTATATTTCAGGGTCGTCAGTAAGCTTCCGGGATTCAGGGACGTTTGAATGTCTTTTATAAGGTCACTGAGGAGAGTAGCAGGTGAATTTTTAGATTTGTTCGATATTGAAGTTGACGAGGTCAAACTTAATTGACCTTCAGATACCGGTATCTGGTTCTCTTCGTCATTGGAAAGTTCCGGAGAGTGCAATATAGGCACTGTAGCATCCAAAGAGGCAGACATGAGTAAAAATAAATAAAGGTAAGACGCGTTAACAAAGACCTGGTAGGGTCCAATTGTACCCAGTCAAAGCAGCGCGTTTACAAGCAGATGTCGCGTTTGTTGCAGGTCCGGAGAAGCACAATTCAAAATAAAAAACGTGTCACGTAAACAATATAGATTCGCAGAATATCCTTACGCGTGTGATTTTGCGAATATATTGCTGCCGCGGTATGTTACAGATTGACGAACTTGTGAAGATTCAAGGAAGCGCGTAATCATAATAAAACTGGACAAAAACTCTAATTCCTAAAAAAATAAGGAAGTACTATAATTGGTACGTTTAATGATCTACAAAGGACAGATTGACAAAACACCAAATAATTAATAAATGTATGTTACCGTTAACCCTTGTTGCAATAAATCACTATGCCTCTTAGCATTTTGCTGATTTCAGGCAGCGACCGTCTCGATGATACTGCGATCTAGCAGTGCATCAAGACCCATGTTGCGGTCCCATACCTTTTTCAGCGCTAGAGCGACTGATGAGTAATTTTCTGTATGGAAATCGCTCGACAGCTGTAGAATGACTTCTGAATAAATCAGCTTATCTTCATCGGTGTGCGCAGAGCAACCCAAAATATACAACGACCAGATCATCGTGCTGGCAATGTCAACATTGTCACCACTTAAATACATCGAGTGTCTCAGTCCAGTCTCAAAGCACGCCATGACCGCTTCATCGTCCGTCTGAAGGTCTGGATCCATCGCTTTGTAGATCAATAGCAGTGACGCTTGTCTGAACGTCTCGAGGTAGTGCAAATGTGCTTCATATGGCGTAATATCGCGCTGTCTTAGCCGTTCAGCAATTACCTCAGGTAACTCTAGCGGAACGTCATCCACAAAATTTATCGCCATGATTTCTTCACTCAGTCGCAGAGCTTCAGACATAGTTTTCGCGGTTTGTTGGGGTTTGCGAACAATCCACGACACTTTCGCAACAAGCTTGAAGATTTCAACTCCCGCACCTGTTAGAGGATTGTTTGCCCATGGAACCTCGGTCGGATATAAAGGATCCCTGACGCTATCAATATATATATCAAACACTTCTGCCGGAGGTGCCAAATACAGTCGGTCTTGTGGGCAGAAGTACACTACTACTGCCGCATTATACAGAACGCTCTCTGTCATTACTCGCGTGACACTCCGCGAAAAGTTCGACATCTCGGGCCCTCGTGCTTTCCGCAATCGCTCTTTAAGGATCCTCCATCCAAAGGCAAGATGGCCTACTGATCGAGAAACATTGTTGTATCTCAGTCTCTCAAAGCATCCCAATAGCTGAATCACTATAATAAGCCAATCTTCACTGTAATCCAGCTGCGACTCTGATATAAGGCGTCTAAGTCCCTGCAGCGACGACGTGTAATACCGGTCAGCGTACATAATTGTTTCGGAGCCATGCATAGACAGGTAGTGTGCACCATATGCGACCATTAAGTCCTTCATAGGTTCATTAATGCCGCTCAGGGGTGTTGTGAAATTGCCCAGTTGCAGTTGTTTCAGTCCGTGAGGATGTAGCAGTTTCCGTTGCAAATACACAATACTATTTTTGAGGAAAAAGAGCTCTATCTCATTGCGCGTGCCAAGAAGATCTGGAATAGTGCGTGGCAAAGTGAGACGTGGCGACTCGATTGAAGAGTAATCGGGCATGTTGACGAGCTCGACCGGAGAATTCATACCCATGATCTGGCTTAGACTGTCATCGCCATCGGGATCGCCTATCACGTGCCCTGAGGGCTGGTCCAACTGTAGTTCTAATGAGGGACCAAAATAAGAGCTAATATCGGTGTCGATATTGTGTGTGTGGCCATGCTCGTCCAATATAGACTGGCCGATATTGTCGACTGTCGCAAGGATAGCAGCACGGCTGCGCATGCGGTTCCACTCATCCACTTCAGTGAAATCTCTCCGGAACGGCAACACAAGGTCACGGCGACCCTGAACAACGAGGTCCAGTAAACTATTTGCGGCGTCGCGAATGGAGAATGTCTCGACGGGCGGCGATTCAAGCAGACTGGCATTGGGGCCTGTAGATGTCGAGGCACTGTTACTGCTTGGTGTGTCGGAGAAGTCTATGATACTCTGCTGGAATGTGAACGTTAGGGGTTTTGGCTGCACAGAGTGAGACTTAGAAAAGCTGTTCTCCTGAGACGGTTCGGACCATTTTTTTTGAGGGTTGACAATAAGGTCGGGCCATGAACATTCAAGTTTGTTTCGCTGGCACCCTTTGCAGATAGGTTTCACTTCATCACATTTCTTTTTCCTTCTTCTACATGTGAAACATCCTGTCTTCAGCCGCAATATCGGCTTTCTATTATTCTGAAGCGGCATACTTTGCTCTTCGAGAATCTAATAATATGCGGAAGGAGGGAAATAAAAGTATTAGAGACTTATATTATTGATAATGAGATTAGCGATAAGGTTTCCTTGTTTGTGAAGGTCCTCCACATTTTTAAAGTTTTGACAGCGCGGTCCCCGTTGTTCTATGCATTCCATGTATACCTTCTCTTGAGTAGTATTAGTCATAAAGAAGTTGTTTAGAATATTGTAAATTATTTCTTTTAACTCATAGATTTATTGCTGTATCCTTGCTTGTTGTGGTTGCTTTATGGGTGTTTATCTGTACTATTTCGCTGATCAATAGGTGCCCGGTGGATGGAAAATCTCTACCCATAATCCCACAATTTCCACCAGCCAGCTATAGTTCAGATTAGTGTTGCGCGGTATCGTTGCCCAAAGCGGCAATCCGATGTTTTCGAGATAAAACAATAACACTACAACCAACCAGAACAGCCATATTTACTCTCACGAGTATTCAAATACATTCTCACTAAGTGCAAGAAATGTAATATTATTATAGTATCGACTAGCTGTCTGTCAAGCGACGCTTAGCGCTGCTAGCAGTGAATGTTACCAATATTTCGCCCTAATAACCCTAGCTCATACAGTCGCAATGAAAACTTTATTTCGTTTACCTACTTCCTCCCTCACATACACCAAACTGTCGTAAGAACACCAAAATAATGCCGTCAATACCGCATGCCGGTGATTCTCCGTAAGTAGAAATGCTCGAAATATCTAAATGTGCCAAATCACTAACAATACAGATGTTTCCGCTCAGTCTATCAATCTCTGTTGGACACAGACCGGAACACTTATAATGGTATTGACATCGCTCTCAATACACTGAACACCTGTATAGACGCCTTAAGCGCTATCACTTTACCTCTTGGCGTCGAATTACCACTGGCATCAGATACAGTAACAATCGATCCTTTTAGTTCACTATCGGATTCCCACAAATCTCAAGCCGCCGATCTTCAGCAGTACACTGGAGCGAGCCCTTCAATAGTTACTCGTATAATCAACGCCGAACGTGATTCTCTAGCAATATTTGACGACCCGTTTCAATATATTCTAAGCTGCTATTACTCTGAACGGCGGGCCTTTTTGCACACACTCAGTCTTCTATTGACAATTAACGCTGACGAGACTCATGTATTCAATTCTCAGGCTCAGCAAATACTCGCCAAAATTGATCTGTCCTATTCCACTGTACTGTCTATAATAAAGTCTCTATCATATCGCGCATCAATGTGCATTGATATAGACCCTGATAATTCCTACTCCGCTCTGTCAGCTTCACAGCATTTGCTTGAACAGCATGGACTTCTCGAAATATTATGCTTGATTCTAACAAACGCTGAATTACAGCCGAATGAACACACAAGACCTTCCGTCATTCAATGGTTCCAATACCTTAGAGATACAGCCTACTTAACTACACTCAGCCCTCCCGAGTCTCTCTCGAGACAAGTGGTGAATAACCCTTTGCATGGCCGCGCTTTTGCTATCTCATACCTGCTTCTAGACTTTCCTCAGTCGGAGACTCTTCATATGTCCTTTCCCGACCAATACTGCTACTTGAAATCTGCAAAGGATTTTGAAGATATACATAGAATCATCGCCGAAAATCTATCGGAATACGCTGACGCATCCCCGCTTATCCTTTTGTGGTCTATCATCTGCCACAGAATGGAGACAGCATTAGACGAATATTCTCCTAAGGATTTTTCAAATTCGAATTTCATACTTCCACCAAACGGGTCCTCTTTGGCACAGACCCTTATTCAACATGCCTTATCTGCGGACGTCTTTGGGTTTATTTCCGCTATTGCTTCAGAAACTCAGATATCTCCTCAAGTTCGACCAATACTAGCTTCAGCTGTAAATGCCAGCTTAGTATATGTGGCCTTAGCGGACAATGTTGTCAGATGCTTACAAAATATCTTAGATGGTGATGAATCTCTTCATAGCCAGTTCGTCGCCAGCGACGCTTCTTCCACAGCATTGTTTCTGATGAAGTCAAAGTTCCCTTATATATATTCACCATTTGTCAAACTCGCATCATCTCTAGGCTCTCGTGCTTGGCCCATTTTACGATCAATGGAGACATTCCTACACCAACTCCCTGAAAAGTTTAGCGACTATGAATTCTCTCAAGAAGACTCATCTATTATAGTCTCCTTATCTGAAATCTGTGTCATCAGTCCAAGGCAAGAAGATGGTTTAGGTGGTGTATATCTTCCTGCCAAATTACAAGGACGTATACTTCCGGGGCAAGCCACTCCTCCTTTTGTTCTGTGGGACTTTCCGTTCAATGGCTGGGAATATATTGGCAGATACCTGGAATTTATGTATGATACTGGTACACAAAATGAGGAAGCCGCAGCTGCTACTGTTTCTTTGATTTCCAACACCCTAAAATCTCTCGATTCCCCAGACGCAAATGAGCTTCTTTCGATGGTATCTACACTGCTATTGAGTGGTGATATCATTGACTTGATGAGCAATATTTCAGTAGAAGCATTTCAGACAAAGTCTCCTGAATTGTCTACTGCATGCATCGTGTTTTTTGATGCTCTTTGCGGAATAAGACCAAACCGGGTATGGTCATTTCTTTGCAGGCCATCAGCGTATGAAAGACGGAGCGTTGGTGGTATAATATCCTTGATGACATCTGCCGTACAGGGAGTCAATGGATCATATAGTCTCTCGCGAGCGATCTTCGAGTTTTATTGTAGCTTGATAGATGTTGCTGCGAGGAGTTTATTGTCCGATATCGAAGTCACCTTATGCTCTGACGTTTTGGCTAAGTTTACAAATCACATACTTACTTCTTCTGTAAGTCTTGCTTATTGGAAGTGGGATCATACTGAGCATCGTTTGATGCTCTCTACTATGATAAACGACTGCCTACTGAAAATCCTTTATCGAGCACTGGATATTGGAGTTCCGTGCACCGAAACCAAGGCCAACAAAATATTTTTTCAGTCTGCTAAACTCGTTTGTGACAATTTCTTGAGTCCTGCAGAAGTTTCGTCGAGGCCGTTAGCTCCGTGGATTGATCGAATAAAGAAGGCAGGGACTATTTGCGATGCACTTATCACCGGCAATAGGCATGAAACTCTCAACATCCAGCTGGTCATATCTTGCCATAACTTGCTCATCGGCTTGATCAAGGCCAGGTCTACTCTTAATTTAGAGCCTTCCTTGCTTGAAAAGGAATTGTATTCTGCAGCACCAAACATCGTGGAGAATTTGATACTGAAAGACCACTTAAAATCACACTCTCTTGGACTATTGAATGCATTGATATCAACTAAATGGCCGGGCGTTCCATTTTCTCTGTTGGCATATTTGGGCGCCAACCATACGAAGGCTCTTATCACTAAATTGTCAGCAACAGTCGAAAGTGATAGCGAGGCGCTATCCGATGCAATTGCTGCTACTGAGTTTCTTTCGAACGTCGTTTCTCACAGACAAGAAGGACTTACCATTGTTCTTTTATCTGGCAAAAACATTATGTCTAGTGACCAACCAGAGCAACATGTTTCTCTCTTCAGAGCTATCGAAAGCAAGGCTTTAAGTGGAGATCAGATCTCGCCGTTTCTGAGCAAAACTCTGTTTAAGGGCATATTTCTAGCCCGAAATAATTGGGCAGCACTGATAAGTACTGAAGCGCAAAGGAAGAATTTTCTGGAAAGCGCTATGAGCAAAATAACTGATGGATGCGATCTTAAGCTCAAAGACTTTGATACTATTTCTACCCTGATAAATCCCTCAGATGTATTAGAATGTGCTGCTCATTGCATGCGTGTTTGTGCGCTGGAAGTGTTCAAAGCAAGCAAAAAACCATCAGATATCTCTTCAAAATCAATAATTGATATTCTCCAATCTCGTGGGATTGTCAAACTCTCTGAAGCAGCTTTGAGAATCAATGGTTATCGCGCCTCTCTGCATGGTAATCTCATTAAGAATTTTCAACACAAATGGAGAGGCTTCCAACTGGATCTATTCAGAGTTTCCGACATGAAACAAAGAGAATATGGTCAAAATTTCATATACAATATTGAATGGATGGAAATGCCCTTTTCTGTTGATCCGTATTGGCCCGAATACCGCAAAGAGATAGAAGAGGCCAATCTCAATCTTTCAAGAGTTGAGTCACAAATTGACCTCGCAGAGTCCTGGATCGTTCTTATATCTGCACTGACTGAATACACAAAAATTACATCTACTAACTCGCCGGATATGGTAGCGATTGCTATGTTATGCTTGAAAGTAAACGTGGAAGAGGGAATTGCCGCTATTGCTTTCCAAGGTATATATGAAAAGCGCCTACAATTAGCATTTTCAATAATCCAGAAACTCCTTGATAAGAAATTGATCACTGATACAGATGCTCTGTCGTTCATTGATCTGATTTGGCAAGCAATGAGCTCTTCTGACGTGGACTTCCTGACTTCTCTGAATGACAATAGCAAACTGAACATCTGCAGATCACTCCTCCGTCTAACCATCGCCTGCTTACAGCCACTGGAGCATGCAAAGCCAGTCACTCAACTAGCTACTATCGAGTCAATTTTTGGACTCGTAGTAGCTAAAGGATTTTACGAGGTAGCGCTGCTTTCGCAGGATCAGTCTATGAGCCATATCACTCTGGAGAGTATTATTCTACTCACCGCTGTTGCTCGGAGAATTCTGAGCGTAAATGGTATCAGCGCCGCTGATTCGCAACTTGCCAGTCATATTATGGAGGCCGATACATTGAACGCAGCAATGTTCTTGTACTCATACTCTGACCAATTGAAAGTTTCTGAAGAGCCCATATATGCTGAGCTGTCATGCAGTTTTTTGGCGGAAATATCACGGGTTGTATTCATTGCTGAACAGCTTGTGATGTATGGTGTGTATAGTGTGCTGATGGAATCCAAAATCTCACTGAGGATTCAGCAGGGCAGTATCAGAATTCCACAGGAAGCAAGGTTACATTCTTTTTGGACTCGCGGTGTTTTGCATTTGTCGCTGCTGCTCTTGAGTAAAATAGGTAACAGGACTATCATAGAAACGCAGACTTTGTTGGAGTATTTCAGAGAGCAGGTGGTTTCTAGTTTTCAAGCTTGGGGCAACCCGCAAACTATCACTTTGTCTATGACAGAAGAATTGGTTCAATTAGCAACGCTGTTTGAGCTGTTGAAGGGCATGTGCATTGAGTACGACATACCTAGTTCACCGATAGAGGAAGTATACAACAACAATAAACTTCCCATGAAGGAAAGCATTGATTATCTTTTGTCGCATCCTAAATATCTACTATCATGCACAGTTATCAGTTCTACAGATGAGCAACAGATGGTTCAAAAGGCCAAGGACAAAGGAACTAGTGAACTAGCGGCGCTGCTAATGAAAAATCTTACACTGGCCCGGGAAATTCTTAGTCACTGAGCTTGCGCTCTATAAGTCAGACGAACTAAAATATGAATGATTAATGGTATAAGATTGCCTAATTGAATAAAAAGTACATACACACAAAAAGGCTGATCGGAGTCTCGTAAAAATAGTTGTCGTATCTCAAAATCAGGGCTTGATTATAAGTCTTCCGTACCAGCAGATATTCCTGGTATAGTCTTGACAGAATCAGGTGTTGATTTTATGACTGTGTTAGACACCGTGCGAGCTTTATTAATTTTTTCGCCTTTGACTACTTTTTCAATCTCAACGCGGTCCAGAGTCTCATATTCTAGAAGCGCATTGGCCAACCTTCTCAACTCGGTTAGTCTACCTTTCAAGAGTTCACGAACTCGTTGCTCAGATTCTGTAAGCAGCTTACGGATCTCAGCCTCAGCAAGCATCTTCGTATTCTCTGACCATCCATTGTAGTCATCCGATAACTGTATTGGTCCAACCGCATCTGACATGCCAAATGAAAGAACCATAGCACGAGCGACAGCTGTAGCTTGCTGCAAGTCACTGGAACAGCCCGAAGTGACATTATCAGGGCCTCTTAAAGCTTCTTCAGCAATTTTCCCACCCATGCAAACATCTAACCTGGCGCGGAGTTCTTTTCTGGTCTGTTCATACTTATCCATCTCGGGAAGCTGAAAAGTGATACCAAGAGCTCTTCCTCGCGGGAGAATAGTAGCTTTGTATAGGGAAGTAGCACCTTCGGTATACATTGCTGCTATAGCATGTCCGGCTTCATGGAAAGCGGTGTTTCGGCGAGCTTCTTCCGTGAGAACCATAGATTTTCTTTCGGCACCCATAAGGATTTTATCTTTAGCCCATTCGAGATGGGACATTTGAACAGATGGGGCTTTCAGTTGTGACGCATGGATAGCAGCCTGGTTCACTAGATTCTTCAAGTCTGCACCAGACATTCCTGTGGTGCCACGGGCAATAATACTAGGGTCAATATTAGGAGCGCTTTCCACTTCTGCGAGGTAATGTTTCAAGATAGCAGAACGGCCTCTGACGTCCGGGAGATCAACGTTAACCATTTTATCAAAGCGGCCCGGCCTCAATAAAGCCTTATCGAGAAGTTCAGGGAAGTTAGTAGCAGCAATAAATATGACACCGCTAGTCTGCGAGAAACCGTCAAGGTCGACTAAAAGCTGATTCAGAGTCTGCTTGATGTACGCCTGATCTTTCGAGGATCGTTTACCTCCTACGGCATCCAGTTCATCAATGAACACAATAGCTGGAGCTTTAGCTCTAGCGGCAGCAAACAAGTCTCGAACTCTTCTGGCACCGACACCGACGTACATTTCGTCAAATTCTGATCCGCTCATGAAGAAAAAGGGGACTCCAGCTTCTCCTGCAACAGCACGAGCAAGCATCGTTTTACCTGTACCAGGCGGGCCAGTGAGTAAAACACCTTTAGGTAGTTTCCCACCAAGAGCGGTAAACTTCGAAGGGTCACGAAGGAAGTCGACAATTTCGCTTAACTCAGCCACAGCCTCATCGCAGCCTTTGACATCATCAAATTTAACAGTAGGTTTATTCTGGACGTTTGAGTCTTCGTTAACTTGAGAAGGGCCTTTAAATACACCTGAAGACTCAGCCAACAAGGCGAGGACCATTAGGAGGGCGTAGAACATCAAGGAAAAAACAATAAGCATTCTGATCCAGCGGGCAATGACAGCGAACTTAGACTCCTGAACGATTACATGAATAGGATCTGATCTGTTTCCTGTTCGACGTTCGGCTTGCGATCCGTTATAGCGGCTGAAGAGACCAGAAAGCGATCGGAGAGGGTTCGAAGAAGAGCCGACGTTCGCAGCTGGGTCTGGGTTCGGAGAAAGCGGTTCATTCGCAGCCAGACGCTGCTCCATGAGAGCGGCTCTCTCCGAGAAGCCGCACATGCGCAAAGCCTGGACGTAGAGCTGGTCACATTCGGAGTTGGCAGCTATGCCTGGGGACTCATAGCGAGCCACGACGACGTTTGGGAAGTTAGCGGCGAGGAGGTCTCGGTAAAAGGCCGCTTGTATCTCCGGATCCCTTCTGTGGCGATTAGCATGAGACTCTTTAAAGCTGAGGTCGGCGTTAGCGTTAGCGTGGTTCGATGAATAGGAGGACGCAAAGCGTGGGTATGTGATAGAGAATATGCTGGAAACGGGCCGTGCGAGTGCTCTGGGATGGCAAAGTTTGGTGAGAGCAGTTGGCGCTACCGGCGGTCTAACGTGCAGAGAGTAATACCTGCAGCTTTGAAATGTGCCAAACAACCCTATAGGACTTCTGACGGGACGGATACCGATCATTTAGGCAGAGTCCGAATGGAAGCAGCAGAGGGAAGAGTGGGTGGTCAGACTAAAGTGGTAGAGGTGGTAGGTATATGGAGTGAGTGTCCGAGGTGGGAGAATAAATTACTGTCTGTTGTCAAGGGAAAATGTAGGCGACCGCAGTGACAATAGAGACCGTCAGGATATTGATCTGGTTATTTGACAAGAGGTCACTGCCAGCGATTGATTTCAATGCAGTAGATTTTTTCAGTTTGGCGCCATTAGGATCCTCTACCACTTTTCCGTTTTTATTGACAAGTGACTGCTGCAGAGTGGCGCCAAGCAGCGAGTCAAGTACGGTCCCGGAAAAGCCTAAGAGGGTGAGTTTGACTAGCAGGTAGATGTAACCGTATCCGGACATGTAGGCACACACAGGTAGGAGGATCATTGAGACCAATACGACGAAGTAACTGCCTATCAGGCCAGCGACTAGGCCGAGCGTCGAAACTCCACCATTTGTGCCTTTTGGACATTGTCTGAAAGTAGTGACGAGCCAGGTGGGCGTCGTGCTGAGCACACCCACTTCGGATGACCATGTGTCTGCGGCTGCAGCTGCGTATTGGGCTACCACGGCGACTGCGATCTTGTCGTTGTTGTCGAAGCAGGGACTGACGCCAAAAGAGTGGAGACAAATGAGGACTGTTGCAGGAAGAGCATTAGCCATCACCTGCACGGAGTTTCTCGGTTTATGTTCTGATTCGATCACGCTGCTTTTATAATCCTTCTTGACCTTTGTCAGGATCGTTGATGGGACATAGAACGCCAGCAGCGTCCAGATGAATCCCGACCACGGGTGAATCGCATGGACTACGCCTACCAGCAACGCCGCAATTCCACCATCTAATGTCAAAGAACCCCTTTTCACCGCATGCACGGCTACTATAGCAACGATAGCAAGTCTTATCCACATTTGAGCAGGCTGCTAACGGTTGTTGTTACCTTGCAGATATACGAGGTTGTGACATCCCAGTATCCTTATAAGAATACCTTAACTTTCCCCTTTCCTTTGAACCCGACCCGAGCGAGGCCTTTTGTGCTTCTTCTGCTGACTCATAACAGTAGTTGTGATTTTGTTGCGTTCAACAACATCATGGTTTGGATGTACGTGGTGATTTCTTTGGCTGCGGTAGTGGTGGCGAAGGCGAACCAGGAAATTGTGGCACTGCAGTCTCCGCGGATCGCGATCGTCGGCGCAGGGGCTGGCGGCGCCGCTGCAGCATTCTACCTTCAGAACTCCTCCAACCAAAGCTTTGATATTGTCGTCTACGAGTCCGCAGACCGTATCGGTGGACGCGTAGAGACATTTGATGATGGTGAGGGTCATCCAATCGAACTTGGTGCCTCGCTATTCGTGCCGGCAAACAAAAACCTGATCGATGCGGCACGTTTCTTTGATCTCTCTTTAATGAAACACGGTTCTGACAAACACGCAACCAACGAGTCAGACAATATAAAAGCCGATTCATTTGGCATATGGAACGGCAAATCGTTTCTTTACAAGCGACCGCGGTCAGAATCTTACATTGGCTCCATTGCTAGACTACTCTACCGCTACGGTTTCGATATAGTCCGATTTCAGCGACAACGTCAAAGGGCTATTGAGTCCTTTCTAGACTTATACAACCAGCCATTTCACGATCTAACAGATGCAGCTTATGCCGCCGGTCTCACCGATTACACAATGTCGAATGGCACTGCTCTTTTCGAATCCTTCGGGATCGGATCAAAGTTCATACAGGAACTTGGCCTGGCCGCTACTCGAGGCAACTACCTTCAAAATATCGACGAAATACAGGGACTGGCCGCAATGGTGTCGCTAAGCACAGATAACGCTTATTCCGTGAAAGGTGGTAATTGGCAGATATTTGACAAGATGCTCAAAAACGCTTCTGCTGCCCTGTTACTCAATACTTCCGTCATTGCCGTGCAGCCCGGCGCAGATCCCAAAGACCCTTGGATTGTGCGGTCCAGCGACGGGGTCAGAGCATTTGACCAAGTAGTCATTGCTACTCCATTCCATTCTTCTAATATATCTGTGCATTCTTCATCCGGCGATCTTGTCAAAGTCCAGCCAGTATACTACTTGCACATGCATGTCACAATAGTTTCGGCCTCTTCTCGACTAGACCCAGAATACTTTAACCTGAAACCAGACACTTACGTTCCCGAGTCTATTGTTAACTGTGACTCCGATACTAACGCAGCTGATTTGCCTTTCCACACAATCTCATTGGTACAGACGCGCTGCGTTACTTCTTCTAGCTGCCAATACATATACAAGATTTTCTCTTTAAGAAAGTTGAAGCCAGATTTTTATTCTGAAATCTTCCCTTCGGGAACAGAAATATACTGGGACTATTCTAAAGAGTGGGATTCTTTCCCGCGTTTAGACCCTACAACTCATTTCCAGTCATTTGTGCTAGACAGCAACGGCTTGTGGTACTTGAATGGTATGGAACAGTTCATCAGCACCATGGAAACTTCTACCCTCGCTGCTAGGAATGTTGCTAACCTGATCATTCAAAAATTTTTATAAATACTTCTTCTAAGTTTGCATTTCCCTTTGCTCTTCTTTCTTGCATAAACGTGGGCTGGTACTATAATTGCAGGCACATCCGACCGGACATCTTTTCACGTATTTTTATTTATAATAAATATATATCATAAACCTATTTCAACAACGGTCCAGCTAGTAGAAATTTGCAAGTATAATCAGTACTTGGCGAAGAGCTTCTCAAAAGCATCTATCTGAGCCAGAACGGCAGATCGAGAAGTACCTCCTGTAGAACATCTACGTTCGATGGATTCTTCAAAATCGAAAACATCCATGACATCAGGCGAAAATCTAGAGTCTATGCCCAAAAACTGGTCCATTGTGAGTTGGTGAATACCTTCCAAATTGAGCTCTTCAGCGAGTCTAACCGCTTCACCCGAAATATGATGGGTTTCGCGGAAGGGAACTCCTTTTCTCACAAGGTAGTCAGCCAGATCAGTTGCGAGCATGTCCATTGTTAATGCTTGTTGCATTTTCTTCTGGTTGATCTCCAAAGTCGAGATGACACCAGTGGCTATTTGGATAGAGTGAGAGGTAGTGACCAGGGAATCAAACATAGGCTCCTTGTCTTCTTGCAGATCTTTGTCGTAGGTAGAGGGAACAGCTTTGAGAGTCATCATGAAGCCGGCAAGCTGGCCAAATGTACGGCCAGATTTTCCTCTCAGAAGCTCTAAAGAGTCTGAGTTCTTCTTCTGGGGCATTAGACTAGAGCCGGTCGAGTAGGCGTCCGAGAGCTTCAGGAATCCGAACTCCGCTGACGAGTAGATAATGAAGTCTTCGGACAAACGAGAAATATGGTTCATAACCAAACTGTCCCAGAAAAGGATTTCTACGACAAAGTCTCGGTCTCCTACGGCCATCAAGGAGTTAGGGAGTACAGACTGGAACCCGAGGTCTTTGGCGATCTGCTCTCTGTCGACACCAAAGGCGTTTCCGGCAAGTGCGCCTGCACCGAGAGGGGACCGATTGACCCTGGCGAGAAGCTCGTCGAGACGTTGCAGGTCGTCTGCGAGATAAGTGGCATAGGATAGAAGCAAGTGTGACCATCTGATAGGCTGGGCGCGCTGAAGATGTGTGTATCCCGGCATGAGCACGTCAATTTCATTTTTAGCACGAGAAACCAGGACATTCAGGAGGGCCAAAAGCTGGCTACGAATTTCATGCAGCTGGTCGCGCACATAGAGACGCATATCTGTGGCTACTTGATCGTTTCTGGACCTGCCGGTGTGGACCTTGCCGGCGATATCCTTGCCGATTATCTCGCCCAAACGACGTTCGTTCGCGGTGTGTATATCCTCGTCGTTCTTCTGAATCTCAAATGTACCATTCTTCCATTCGTCAGCGATTATATCGAGACCTCTATGGATTTCCTTGACTTCGTCTGCGGTCAGAATGCCCACTTTAGCTGTAGCAGAGGTGTATGCCTTGGTTCCTTCAATGTCCGCCTGATACATGACTTTGTCGTAAGGGAGCGAGTCGTTGTACAACTGCATCAGTGGATCAATTGCTCCGGTAAATCTGCCACCCCATAATTTGTTTTCTGCTGGTTTAGACATTGTTGTAGTATAGACAAGGTTTTTCTTTCTCTCTCGTAGGTCTATAATCTGGAAAGCTTATAGAGGGCAAAATGTGATTTTAAACCTTATTCCTCTTAGTATATGGGGCTATCGGAAGGGATTATACCTCAGCTTTTTGCGACAATTGTGCCTGAATAAAGCACTCATTTGTCAATTAACATTATAAGTACACATGTATATGTGATTATCATGAGGTTTAGCGGTTTGATAGACAACCAGAGGGTTGGCTGGAGCAATGTTGCACCATTCTGGTGATTGACCCGATATTGCGACAACAACTTTCGATCTACTACAAAGCCAGCAAACAACACCGACAATGTCCAGAATAACACAATAATTGAGCATCATTTTGCTGTATAAATGATCTCATTGGTGGTTGTTATTTTCTTTTCAGCAAGGTCACATGACCCATCAAGAAAGTCTAAACGATCGAAAGTGCCCGTGCAACGCCAGGGCGACCATCTCCCTTTTGTGCTCCGAGACCTTTGACACCTCATCCTTTTGGAAGCCGATGGACGCGCTTACGACATTATGGGCTACAAGGTAGGTAATATACTGGATATACACGCAAATATTATTAAAACAATCACTCTAACAATTCAAGTGCAAGCATTATAGCGACACGGCTAGTGTTCCACCCGTTAGACACTCTGCGAACGCTGCAACAGACATCGAATACCAAAGAACTACCCAAGATCCCGCTTCACAGGTACTATAGAGGGCTCACAGCTTCGATATTTCTCAACATACCTGCATACGCTACATATCTTTACATATACAAGACTGTTCGCAGTGAACTCGCACCTGTACTCGGCGAAAAGACTATCCCGACATACTTCGCTGCGGGCGCGACCGCCGAGATCTTCAGCTCGTTCCTGTACAACCCTATGGAAGTCATAAAGGGAAGACTGCAGATCATGAACTTAAACTCCGAGAAGTCGCTCGGAACTATGTCAGTTGTTAAACTAATATATAACGAGTCTGGACTAAAGGGATTCTATAGAGGCTACTGGATGGGTCTAGTGGTGTTCATGCCCCATACTATAGTCTGGTGGGTCGGCTACGAGGAGGCAAAGCGGTTGCTCCAACAAGGACAAGAGAAAACTAACCGGCAGATTATTGCCGCCTCGAGCATTGCAACCACAGCAGCATGCACTGTTTCAAATTTCCTGGACGTCGTTAAAACTAGACAACAGCTCGCCAACTCACAAGAAGTCCTCTTGATGCGGCCCGATGATCGCCTAGGTGTATGGAAAGTGATTACAAACCTCATCAAAGAACAGGGCGTATTTTGGTCGATTTTTAAGGGCCTTGGTTCACGATTGTCCTACAACGTGCCCGCGACCGCACTTGGACTCACAATAGTAGAGTACATCGACCCGAAGCTTTAGTGCTGGCCCCGTTTCTTCACACCCTTGTCATGCCCAAAACAAACTCTCCTTCCCACTGCGACTTCTTCGCGACAAGCAATGACGAACAACAACATCAAATCTTTCAACATAAAAACTAATATATCTAATTTCCATTGCATGGAATGGATATCTGATGATTTAATATGCGGCCACGATAATGGCGTCACCGTTTACAGGAAACAGACCGACTTCCAGCCTACTTTTATACCTCTCAGTCAACCCGCCATCCACATTGCTGCCAGCAGGAACCAGCGCTACCTCGCAGTTTCTCACCCGGACTGCACAATATCCCTAATAGACTTCGACACTTCTTCCGACCAGATCGAACCAGTAATCCTCGAATCGCGATCCGCGCACCACTCGCACATACAGAGTCTCGCTGTATCTAAACATGGAATCGTAGCGTCAACTAGCAGCGATGGGATCCTTGCTATATGGACCAAGGATCAGACGCCACGAACAATATCACTTAATAGAACCGGAAATTTCCTGAAGTTCGTAGGCTCACCGACTCTCGGAAAGTCCGATGATCGTCTCCTTATGCTTCTTAATGAGAACGCTATACGTATAATAGATCTGGAACAGCTCCAGTTCATATTCAATGTTTATCCCTTCCCGCCAAAACAGTCCTACTACGGTCACAAGGATCCTCAGATCGATATCATAGACATATCGCTAGACCCTTCCGGTACTAAGCTGCTGGCACTTACGAAAACTAATCTACTCATATGGACTCTCGCAGAGCTCACAGGCGGATGCGCTTACACAGAACCGCACCTCATCGCTGACCTCTGGGACAAGGAAACTGTAAACACAAAGAACGCAGTGTTTCAAGCTCGGTTCAGTGCGTTCGGTGACTGCTTCATTGCCTTGTTCCACACTGGAACCCTTACACACATACAGTTGGCTCACACTAGTGACGTTCTTCAAAATGCCCGTATCCTACCTCCTATCAAAACACTATACCCCCACATGCCTACTGTCAAGGACGATGGATCCATGCTTACTTTGTTTTGCAACAATGAATTGATAATGGTTTCAACAACATCTGGTTAGTCTATGTGTTGTTATATACATGAAAGATCACCGCTGTTTCTCAGCTTCAGCGCTTAGAAAACTCTTGCAGCAATGTCTCCTTAATTTTATCAGCAGAAATTCTGCCTTTGGTCGTTTTCATGACCATTCCAATAAAGAAGTTCACTAAATTCGGCTTTTTAGCGACTTGTTCAGCTTTCTCTGGATTGCTCGCAATGGCCTCTCTGCAAACGAGTTCCAATTCGTGGTCGTCGCCGCCGAGAACGTCCAAAGTTTTCGCTAGGTCTTTTATAGATACTTGCTCACCGGGATTTTGAACCAAGTTTCGCAATACTTTCTTTCCGGCTGTCGGTGTCATCTCTTTAATGTCAACGCTAACAATCAGATCGGCCATTTGCTCCACTGTAACGTATTTTTGTGCTTCTGAAGCACCTGAGTCGGTGTGTTCTGTTATAATCCCCAATAAAGAATTTAAAATCCAATTAGCACATATTCTTGGCGAGGAAGGGACGATGCTTTGCGAGGATAAACGTTCAGCGACTTCCTTATGGACTTTGTTATAATATGTTAAGAGATTAGGATAGGCGATGAGAGTATGCGCGTCTTTCTCACGCAGTTGATGATCTGCCGCATTGAGAAGACGGTCAAGAGCCTGCATAGGTAGTTCAGGGAGTTCAGCTCGGATTTGTTCGGATATGTTAGAGGTGAATAATAATGGCGGGAGCTCAGGGTCGGACATGTACCTGTAATCGGACTGAGTGTCTTTGTCTCGGAGCTTGAACGTAGCAGTACCGTCGAAACCTCTGGTTTCAAAAGATATTTCTCTGCCGTTGTCGAGCTCTTCACACTGTCGAGCCCACTCGGCCTTTATAGCTGCGGTCATTACCGCGAGTGTTGATATGTTCTTTAGTTCAGTGCGTACGGGGTTGTTGCCGACAGAGACGTTAACGTCTACACGCATGGCGCCTGATTCTAGTTCACCAGTGCTGACACCGAGATGGCGGAACAGGAGCTGTAGGTACTGTACGAAAGCAGCTGGGCCTTCCGGAGTAGTGAAGTCTGGCTGTGTGACAATTTCGATGAGAGGATGATTTGATCGATTGAAATCGATGTACGAATTAGCATGCGAGGAGTCCATGTATGTAGTTTTAGCAGTGTCTTGCTCAATGTGGAGCTCAGATATACGTATCGACTGTCCGTCTGGCAAGACGAGCTGGCCATTGGTTGCAAGAGGAGCGAAATGCTGCGTTATTTGGTACCCTGCTGGCTGGTCTGCGTAGAGGTAGTGCTTTCTGTCCCAAGTGGAACGATTGTTAATTGTGCAGTTCAAGGCAGTAGCTGCAAGAAGCGACAGATAGACAGCCTGGTAGTTTAAAATCGGCTCTGTGCCTGGAAGCGCAAGGTCGAAAGGCGCTATTGTGGAGTTCGGGGGAGCTGCCATAGAGTATGACGAGGGTGCAAACAACTTCCTGCGTGTATTCAACTGGGTGTGAATTTCTAGTCCGCATACAAGATCACGCGATATATTTGAATAGAGACGTCTTATTCGATGGTTGGCTTTAGTTATTACGAGCAGCAGCCGAGGACGATACATGGCGTCAATATAATGGTAAGGTTTAAGGTTCATAGGTGTATTTGAGTGTTTGTGGACTGGTTCTATGTCGGTCTAAAACGTGAAAGTCGAAAGAGAAAGAGAGAAAAAGATACTAAGATATCTAGTTATATTTCATAAGCTAAGCATACAGATGTTGTTACCATTGATGAGAACGGTGTTCTTCTTTGATTTGGGTTGGTTGTCGTCATATTCGGTGGCATCAGCCAACACGATGTCTATTGTTAGTAATCTGAGTCTTACGAAGGTAAAGCGACCGATTGCGGCAATATATGCAATGAATAGAGACACAGGCAGTGCCGCAATATTATGGTGTTATCTACTTACTGACAAAATCGTCGAACCCAATGAGAGTTCCAACAAACTCGCGAGAGTTGCGCATTATTACGCGGACTTCGGCACCAATAGCGCTATCGATGAGTCCCAGCGGTTGTATGTTAGACATATTGCAGATGTTAGAAATATGCTAGAGTTCTGTGGTGGCTGGTAGCGTATAAACAGTGGTAGAACCGCACAGGGAGTGAAAGTTGATCAAGGCAATGAGTGATGCTGGGGGCAGGTGTATTTGACTAGGTAAAAACTCTAATTGTGGTCAACCAGGTCCCATAAGAAGATATGGAACAAGAGTACGATTTCAAAACAAAGAAATAAAATGATGCTATGCATGTGTAAATTACTAATGTATGCACAGAAATGAAGGTAAAAGAAGAAGGGAATTATTAATAATAGCAGAAAAAATAAAGATCAAATGAAGTTCAATCAAGGGGCTGCCATACAGGCAACAATGAGCATGTCAAGGGGGCTTTAGAGATCCTGAAAGAGATGGCGCAGGAATCGGAGCGTCAGTTACAGAGTTATATGTACTCTCGTATTCGTGCTCAGAGTCTTGTTGCTTCGAGTTCCGTGACTGATGGTGCCGTGACTCGTCTGTCTCCCCTGCCATCTGCTGTTTTTCTTCTTTTCCATGCGGATGCACTGATACCGGGTAGCCAGCGTCTCTTAAGTCACTAAGATAATTCACGGCCAACTGCAAAATCTCGTGTTTGCTATTCTTCGGACCTTGATTATTAGGAAGCAGTTCCCGCAGACGCGCATACAGGTCCGCCATGTCACGGCGGCGTCTTCTTTCTGCAATTTTGTGGTTTTGTCTCAGTGCCGGAGAACGACTGTAAGTGCGTGAATGCGTCTCTGATGCCTCTTGATGCTTATGCTGATCGACTGATAAGCTCGTAACAGGATGCGTGGAAATTGACGGAGTGGCTCCGGTGCCAGGTCTGCCGTATACGGTAGGCTGGTATATTCGGCTATCATAATATGACCCTCCTGCGAGCGTCGACGACGCAGGGCCTTCGTATGCTGACACGCGCGCTTGTTCGGTTCCAGAATGTGGCACAGAATGTGGGACATTGTGATGTTGGTACCCATACTCTGCAGCAACTTCGCCGCGTGTTGAATAGCCTATATCCTGGTTTGCAGTAATTCCGGAGGCTTCCGTCCAGGGTCGGTACTGGTTACCAGAGTATTCTGGCCAGCTATGCTGACCAGGTCTTATTGCAGTAGCAGGAGTACCTGGAAGACCAGCACCTCTGTATCCTGGAGCCGGCTCTTCGTATCTGACTCCGATATATGCCACATTACTGTTGGAATACGGAGATGTGCTGGGGCCATGACTTGCAATTGCATGACCAGCGTAGTTTGGTGCAGCACCATCGCCCATGGGACGACTCTGCTGGTCGTCATAGCTTGTCATTGACGTGCTCGGTCTAAAGTTGTGCTGCTGAGGGTTATTGGCATATACAGTCGTAGGAGGCGCAAACACAGATGGACCTGCAGCACTTCCGGAGGAAGAGTTCGGTTGTGGATGGTCGAGGTAATGCTTCTGATCTTGCGAGTAGTTTTGCTGCCTTGACTGTTGATTGTTCTGATGCAAACCGCCGAATGGTGGTTGTGACATTGAGAGCTGCTCGCTGTTCCAGGGAGCTCGCAGTACAAGGCTTGATTGCACACCTTGTGACTGTTCGATAGAAGCTATAGACATATGCTTGTTAGCACAAGTATTTTGAGATTTATGCGACAGTTAACGTTGGCCGCCGCGAAGAGTTTTCGAGCCACTTTGCGCACACCGCTTGGTTATCAACAACGATAGCTAGCTGGACTGACTACGACTGGACAGTATTCTGTTGAAAACTGGCCTTAGACAACAATGAGTTGCTGAAAAACTGAAAAAAAGCCGAAATGCTGAGAGAGGAAAGAGTGGTGTCCTTAAGGAATTAATACAGATGGGGCAGCGGAGAGACAAACTACCGTTTTGTGATCTACCTGCGGCTAGTGAAGGCAAATGGAGACAGGCAGTTATTTGACGCGGTAAGTATTAGTCTATGCGCTTTCCGTTAATCGCAGGAAATAAAAACCTTGTGAAATGCGGATCGTGAGTCTGAGAAATGAGAGAAGAGATGCAAGGTCGTTTAGGCGTTAGCGTGAAAGTTGCCCGCGAAGTGATGCAAGAAACGGACCAAAAGGAAGAAAGAAGAAGAGGAAGAGAAACAGAAATATGAATCGATTGTAAACGCCTTCGACTTTGCAGGCGTCTAACTGTGTGTATATAACCTGAACAGATCTAGGTTGAGGCAGATAGGTTTTCCTTAAATAAGTTTTGCAGTTGTATCTTACTTATTAAGGATAGTGAGGCGCCTTCTCTAGCTATAAACCTTTTGGGACGAATAAGAGGACAAATGATGACTAGAGGGAACTTCAAGTGAATTGTGGTGCCCTTTAGAGAATGAACTGGACTCTTTGATAAGAAAGGTCTTGAAATGCAGCGGGAAGCGTGCAGGAACGAAACAGCGCGAGACCTTCTAATTTATGATCAGGGTTTAAGGCCGTAAACAACCGTCAACGAGACACAAGAATCTCGATCGTTTAAACGTTAGGGCGCTCTTTTTTTTTCGAAGTTTGCTAACTCTATTAAGATTAACGTTTCCGATCTAAAAAGCTAAGAGAAATTGCTTTTAGATAATGAAACTGTTTAAAAGCCTAATATTTGACCTACTAAAAGTTCTAATTGGATATAGACCAATTCAAACGCTTCTATTCGCACAGGACTAATATTTCGGTTTAAGAAAAAGGCTCTCAAGGTTGGCAGCAGGTCCTGAAAGTTTCGGAGATAGACCTTGCTCAGCCTTCTTTTTGTTGCAACTCATACCTGATGGAAAGTTCCGTGGAAGGAATGAAGCGAAACAGCTGGTTTCAACAAACTACATGCAAGAACGGACTACGATGCAAAAGTGTTTGAGCTCTACATACGACGCTCATAATGCGGTGAAAGGCAATGCCCGTAGTAAGCAAATTATATTCGGAAGCTAAACTGGAATTAAGTTCTTGCCGGCTTCTTGCGCATATTATTATTTCCTTCCGATTATTTGTTTGCGCATTGCATATATTCGACATTTGCTATATAATTGCACTGGTGTAAATCCAGGCCTCTGCAGGTTATAGTGTGAGATGCGCAATACATGGTGCTATACTTTGTATGTGGGTGTTGAAATCAGACCTATTTAATGTTTCGGTTAGTCACTGGTGTGCAATTGAAGAACTTTATTACCGGAAACAATCCAGACCTTACCCAAATCGGGCCAGATATTTGCAGATTTACATTCAACATTCCCGCTGACCATCCCTGTTTTGCTAACTAATTTCCTAAAATGTGCGGTCAAAAATGCTAAATCTGCATAAGATTTCACTCTCTTGTTGCTAGCTCAAGTCAGAGTTTGGCGGGGCACTTTGCCTTACTAATCTTAAATTGAGCCAGGTACAGAATTCCCCGAGACTTAGTTCAATTAGGCCATATCCGTCTATTAGAGTACGTTTGATTTAGCTCGATCGGACGTGCAAAAAGGAAGACGAACTACAAGCATGTGTGTGTGCTGGTGTGCTGTGTGGTGTGTCCAGAAAAAAAACAACTAGCTTTCCCGCGCAGAATCTATCGGAAGGCCTCGTTCACCTCTTGCATATAATTTACGTTTATACGTTTATTTAACTTTGTATGGTCAGGAACATGAAAGCTCAAGCGAACTTTAAGCTAGAAAAGTCATCGTCCAGATTGTCAAATTCCGGTATGCATCTGCCACCAAATAGGGGAAAAACTAATACTCTACAAGCCGTTAGGTTCGGTCCTTCCCGGGGATCAAAATTCAATCTTTACCGGTCTATGAAAAACACAAGATAGCTAGAATCGATGGAGGCTTAGAATAGCTCAACATTCCCCACTGGTGCGAAATCGCAATTGTTTTCTAACCAGCAGTTCGGTCCACGTGGTCATACCAATGGTGAATTGGAAGGACAAAAGCCATGCTAACCTTCCAGACTTTATTTCTGCGCTTACAGCGCACACAAACCAACGTGATTGTACTGGATTTCATTCTGGCCCATGCGCGCACTTCAGCGAGTTAAAGCTTTCTTCTCGACGCGCGATCGCCATGACTGCTAAACGGTAATGGCCGGGGATCGCTTACGCTACTAATGCCTGAATCACATGAATCTCTGCCATTTACAGCCCATTCCCTACGGCGTTTGCCTTGCACTACTTTACTCTGTCAGAACCCGAACTATTTTGCGCGTCTGGCCGTTCGCAGAAAAATTCTTTCTTTAACTCTATTCCTTTTTAACTTTACATACAAAAGGCTTCTTCATTTTTAATAGATCCGCACACGAATTTAACTAACGTGGTGCAACCGTTTTTTCTTTGCTCACAAGACGTCAACTTTGGATCGATTCATCTAGGCTATTTCCGTTTTCTCCGCTTTATGATGCCTGAAACCTTAGCGACATTGTTATCCGCATGCTGTCGAAGTAACCGGTTCCTTTTGCAGTACATATTAACGCCTCTCCTACCGCTATCTTCGCCAGCATTTCCCTTCTATTCACAGATGATAGAATCTTCTCCCCCGTCATTAGGCTGTTTTTCTTGTGCAACTGTGCCTAGACCCTTCGTGCCGCGTCAAAACGACGACCGCCAATTTCCGTTGTCCTAATAAAACTCCGGTATTACCCTAATCCACTGCTCTATTCGGCTGTCAACCCACCACCGACCGCCCCGGCCCATTGTGGGGTACATTCACGCGACTACATCAGCTGTTCGTCCAATTACCTATCAGCATGCCTTCAATTGCCCAGCACGTGTCTCTAGCGACACCGGTCTCTGTTTCAATGCTCTCTGTGGCAGCACCAGCTGCTTCAATTCTAGAAGAGTACACAGTGGCACTTTCTCCAGACATATTCGAATCCTTTTTCCCCGCTGAACTGCCGTCTGCATATGTCGCCTTGTTACCCTCATCGTATCAGCAGAACCTGAATATACAGCCTGTACCTGAATCGTGGAATTCATCACCCCGATGGACCGTACTCAGAGCCGTTAAAGCGGCTTCTGGTACACCCGCTAAACGTGTACTGATACTATTAAATTGTGCCGAGGCTCTTCTTCCACAGAGCGTATTCATAGGTTCATTACAAGGCGTATCTTGTTTGCTTATGCCATTGACATCGCACGATATACCCTCAGCATTGCACATCATTCTCTCTGTTGGTAACTGGTCCTCCTATGAGAAGTTCCGCGCAGATCACTCACTCATTCACTCGCTCTTTGACGGATCTGTCCTTCGTACCGGTCAAATTATCAATTCTGTTAATTTCCCGGAAAGCATCATTAAATGCAATTTGGTCGAACCGCTTAATCAACTTCTAGTCACAAAGGGCACTCATTTCACCGTCCTCTACAACCCTTCAATTTCTGAATCCCCAATTTCTTCTATAGACGTCACTGCAAGTCCTTCAAGCGAGCAAGTCGAATTCGATATCCAAAACCATGACGACATGTCTGTTTTCTTGTCGTCTGAGATGAATATTGACACTAACTCGGCTTCTCTGTCCCTTCCCTGCATTCCAATAGCCGAACGTAAAGGCAACACCGACTGTGCGTTACTCGGACACGATTCCCTTATGAAACTCGGTTTGATGACCGGAGGAACCGCCAAAATTACTACACCGGAGGGGAAGTCATCGTATATTACAGTAGGTTTGCAGGAATCCTCGCAATCGATACGGCTTCCTCCTGTTATGTGGTATAATTTAAACCGCCCAGCCTCTTTGACTGTGAAGAAGGCGAACTTCAGCAGCTGCCCTGTCGCAAAAGAAGTAACCATAATGCGTGTATGTTCATATTTGTCTTCAGAGCGAGTTTACCAGTCATCGTATCTCGCTGGTCTAAGGTCATTCTTTGAAAGCGAATCTCGGGTAGTACATTCTGGCGATCTTATACCCATTCCGATAGACACCAAACTCTCGTCCGTATTTTATACAGGAACGACCTCCGAAAACGGCAACGAAACAGATCAAACTAGTCCTGGAACTGTATCGGCCAATCCAGCGTTCGATCAGCTGGCATACGACGCGCTTTTGAGTAAAAGCCCTTACTCAGAGCCAGACGCTATTGTATGGTTCAAAATAGCTTCTAATTCAACAGATGGCTCAGAAACACTGGTTGATCCCAATCAAACGCGCTTAGTACAGTCGGGCTCTGAAGATTGCTTGCAGCCCCCTTCTTTCGAAGTACCATTCCGCTCGTACTATGGTCTTCCGGCGTATCCCGAGTATTTGGTGAAGTCAAATGTAGGAAGGTACCTACAGAACCTCTTGCAGGCTTCATCTCTTCGAGGCCTTGTTCCTTCTATACTAGTTCACTCATCTAAACGTGGTGTAGGCAAGGCAACGTTGGTGCGATCAGTTGCAGCGTCTTTGGGCTTACATGTTGCAGAAATTTCGGCCTACGATGTGCTTGGCGACACAGACGCTAAAACCTTTGGATCTCTTAAAGCTAAGATTGAAAGAGCAGAAGCTTGTGCTCACAATATCGTGCTTATCACTCACATAGAGGCTCTTGCTAAAGAAAGCCCAAGCGGGGCATCGCCTGAAGACGGCTCTCGGTTCTCTGATATTGTGAAGAATTCTGGGGTCGTCATTATTGGAACGGTGGTAGAGCCGGATTCACTTCCTGATACAGCTAGGTCTTCATTCAAATTTGAACTACAGATACCGGTGCCTGGAGCACAAGAGAGACAAAAATGTTTTGAGTTCCTGCTTGCAGATGGACTGCAGGTAGCAGGATCTATGAAGAACCTCACTAGTACTAATAAAGCAGGAATAATACGTTTTGGCATAGCACCTGACGTTCTTCTGTCTGATTTGGCGCTGCAGAGTGCTGGTCTCACACCCATGGATCTTCGTGCTATTGTGGAAGTTGCTCAATGTAAGAGTATCGAGAAAGGAGAATCATTCAACATTGAAGATGCACAATTGTTGAATGGTGGCGTATTTACCTTGTCAGCAGCGGACTTTTTTGACGCTATATCTGAGGCACGCCAGAAATACTCCGATTCTATTGGAGCGCCGAGAATCCCTAATGTCCAGTGGGCCGACGTCGGTGGCATGGGTGATGTTAAGAAAGACATTCTTGATACCATTGAACTGCCGCTGAAACATCCTCAACTTTTTGCTTCAGGCGTCAAGAAAAGGTCCGGAATTCTATTTTACGGTCCTCCTGGTACTGGCAAAACTCTCTTGGCTAAGGCTATTGCTACGTCGTTCTCTCTTAATTTTTTCTCTGTGAAAGGTCCAGAGCTGCTTAACATGTATATTGGCGAATCGGAAGCCAATGTGAGGCATGTTTTCCAAAGAGCCAGAGATTCACGGCCCTGCGTTGTATTTTTTGACGAGCTTGACTCTGTAGCACCAAAAAGAGGAAACCAAGGCGACTCAGGTGGTGTTATGGACCGTATAGTATCTCAGCTCTTGGCTGAACTAGACGGCATGTCTAACGATAGTGAGGGCGGAGTCTTCGTGGTAGGTGCTACAAACAGGCCTGATTTGTTGGATCCGGCTTTATTGCGTCCCGGAAGATTCGATAAGATGGTATATTTGGGAACAGCATCCACTAGAGATCAGCAGGCGAAGATCTTAGAGGCACTTACACGCAAGTTCCGTCTTGAGGAGGGCCTGAAAATGACTGATATTGCGGAGATGTGTGCATATTCATACACCGGTGCCGATTTCTATGCATTATGCTCAGACGCTATGCTGAATGCGATGACACGGACAGCGGAAGAAGTTGACCAGAAGGTGAAGGAGTTCAACGCTGGGAGAGAAAAGCCTGTTTCGACAAGATGGTGGTTTGAGCATGCATGTGACGATGATTTGGAAGTAGAAGTGACAAAGCAAGATTTTAAAAGGGCACACGACGCATTGGTACCGAGTGTTTCTTCGGAAGAGTTGGCGCACTATGCGCGAATGAAGGAGTTGTTTGAACAACGAGCGGAAAAGAAAGACAAACAGTCTGAATAAGTTCATTTCAGCAATCCCACGTTGTTCCTACTTGCTACGATACATCTGCCTTTGTTGGCGAAGTCGTACCACACATATGCTGTTCGCCATATAGAACGATCTAGACGACTTATGACCCTGTCGGCTTGCTGGGCGCTGCCTACCTCAACGATACAGTCGTTACATCTTTTGTAATACTGGGCTAGAATGAAGACGTCTAAGACTGATTTGTCAGTGCCGAGCAGCGCGATTTTTGGTTCGTACTCAGACACCGACGGGTCGAGCCGGTCATATTCGTCCTGCAGGATATAAGGCGGATTAGCCACTAATATGTCCGGATCAACCAGATGTTTTTCAGCAATCACAGATCCCAGTGCAGAGTCTGTATAGTCTCCTTTAATGAACGTGACGTTTTTAATATTATGGATTGTAGCATTTTCGCGTGCGACATTGAGAGCGTCTTCGCTGATATCCACTGCCCATACTGATCTGGCCTTTTGTGCCAGCAACAAAGCAATGCAGCCTGAACCAGTTCCTATATCTAGCACTTTAGCGTTCTCAGGCATATAATGTAACAATCTAGTAGCCCATTGCTCGGTCTCCGGCCGCGGGATCAGCACTTTTCGGTTGCATCGGATATCTAAAGGCCCGAATGGCTGAGATCCTAGTATGTGCTGCAACGGTTCCCCGGATTGACGTCTCGCTACAGCCTTGTATACTAGTCGTGTGTTACCGCGAAAATGTTCGCGGATCCAGTGCAACTCCTGCGAATCGAAATGCACATGTCGCACAACAGCGCTGCGCACTCGAAGCATACAAAAAGACGCAGATATCGGTCGGTGGAGTCGACTGTCCCCGTATACCGCAGTTTTATAAGTTTAAGGGTTAGGGTAAAGTTCCAAAATTTATGAACGTTAACTTGGAGCAAGTCTGTCGAAGCTTGCACGAGCAACTTTTCTCTTGTCAGCTCCTTGATAAGCGTATAAATTACATAAAATACATTAAAAAATGGCTGATCATTCTAGAGATCCGTGTCCAGTTGTTATTTTGAACGATTTTGGTGGCGCTTTCG
This sequence comes from Tortispora caseinolytica NRRL Y-17796, assembly GCA_001661475.1. Lineage (NCBI taxonomy): Eukaryota > Fungi > Ascomycota > Trigonopsidomycetes > Trigonopsidales > Trigonopsidaceae > Tortispora > Tortispora caseinolytica. The sequence continues at coordinate 194,820 of KV453841.1, forward strand.
CTATGGGTGTAAGTATTTGTGGGCGTCTCACATATTGACGACGCATAGGTCAGTTTTTTTTCCTTCCGGCCGCCTTTGCTTTACATGTACTAACAACTACAGGCTATTGGTGGCACTATTTGGCACGGTATTAAGGGATTTCGCAACTCTCCTATTGGTGAGCGGAGGATCGGTGCGATCTCTGCTATTAAGGCTAGAGCTCCCGTTGTTGGCGGCAACTTCGGCGTATGGGGAGGACTGTTCTCTACATTCGATTGCGCCGTCAAAGGTATTCGTCGGAAAGAAGACCCCTTTAATGCTATTATTGCTGGATTTTTCACAGGTGGAGCACTTGCCGTACGTGGCGGCTGGAAACATATGCGTGGTTCCGCTATTGGATGTGCATGCTTGCTCGCCATCTTCGAAGGTGTAGGTATTATGATGCAGCGCTACATGGCTTGGCAGTCTAAACCCATTGCTCCTATGATCCCTGAATCAAGTTCTTCTGGAGCCGCTCTTGCTGCTTAGACGTGCATGAAAGTACTGCAGCGATAATTCACAACGCTGTAACTTAACGATCAGCACTCGTCGGAGGAAACAGAGCATAGAACCAAGAAACCTGCATTTGTCTATCTTGTGTGTGTGTGTGTGTGTGTGTATATATATATATATAATTTGTTCTCGTTATAAAGCAAGAGCACATTTACGAAGTTCGAAGTTCAAATTCAAATAAAAACATGTTTAACATATATTAAACATATCCAATATTAACCGTAACCTTTAATGGCGCATCTCTTGCTGCAAGTTCCTCCATCACAAAATACAACGCGTCGGATCTCCAGCCCCAACCTCGAGACTTCTCAAAAGAATCAGGCTTAGATGAAAAACATGTCATACCGATCTTCTGAAACTTCGTAGGAAGTTCGAGACCAACAGCCTCTGAGCAGAAAGGCAGCGGAGGACTAGCAACAAATATCTTGTAGTATGCTATGACCTCCGATCTATCATCTATGTATGAAAACAGTGCATCATGCAGCGGGTCATTCAGCTCTTTCGGCTGGTCCTCTTTCGCTCTAGAAAACCCGAGTCCCGTAAATGATTGATTCGACATCTGCGACGCTGATGATGAAGAGTGTCGTAAGTTGCTCGTTGCCGCCAAAGCCGCCGCATAGGCAGGATCTCGCTGTGAACTCCTTCTTCTACTCACTGTCACTCGCTCTTCGCTTCTCAGCGATAAAGAAGATTCTGCAAATGAAACAGGGTTCTCAAACTCGTCCGGGTATATTATGTGATTCGGCCGCGACCCGTTCCTCGTAACAAAATTCGTCAAAGAATTGCCAATCCGCTCACCTGAACTACTGGCATCGTCGCCTTCATAATTCCCACCAATATCCCATCCTTGCATGTCTGAGATAACTTCACTTACAATTTGTGTAATGTCAGTGTCGATTTCAGGCGGACTGATGTTCACGACTCCAAGTTGTTCTTCGTGTGTTGAATCCTCATTGTCGGATTCGCTCAACGAACCTAAACTGTTCATAGAAGCTGGGCGCTGTTTTGGAAACAATTTCTTCTGCCTTTTGGCTCGCAATCTACGAATAGCAAAACCTTCAGACACTTTCCTAGGACCATTCAGATCACGGCGAAGGTATATGCGGAGATGATATCCAGAAGACCTGCTAGAGTTCCTACCTTTCATTATATACACACTCCAATATGATCCAGCATACCAAACAGAATGTGAATATACCCTTTCGTCTAACTTGAGCTTCGAGAGATTGTGGAACTCCATAGAAAATCGACAGGGAGGTAGAGTGCTCCAAGCAGAATCATTCTGCTTTATTTCTTCAATGATATCATCTTGAATACAGTAAACTGCAGGTGGGAATGCAGGCGTTGAGTTGCCTTCATTATTTGGAAGTGGAAAGACGAGCTCACCATCCTCAACTTGTGTTTCTGGATCTCCGTTATTTACAGTACCAAGGGCCAGAACGCTATTCTGTAGTCGCTCAGAGTTTCTTTCCTTCAGAGCATCCTCTGCGCGAGAAGCTTGCAGTATTTTGTCACGCAAAGAAACCTGTTTCCAAACCGTGGACTGGATTATTGAGGGCTTGATCAGCGGGGAGCCCCGAGGGTCTTTGAGTGTCTGCAAGTCTGCGAAATATTGCAAGGGTATCAAATAGTAATAAATGCCCTTAGCTAAAGCATCATAAATTGGCAGTAATGTATTGTATATCTGATCGTGCAATTCATCCATGTCGTAGTCCGAGCAAGTAGATTTGTTATCAAAGAAACCAGTTTCACCATGCTCAGGACCACACACTTGCGACAACTCATACTCCCAGAAACGCAGAAGTATAATACATAAATATAAACATCTATCGTATTCCGTAGGAACAAAAAATGCGTCAGAACAGATGATTTCCCCGACTTTAGTAGGAGTCAAGTTCAGCCAGACTTCCGGGTCCAGCTCCCAGCCAGCGCTATACACGAAATGATAGCATGCATCTCGGAGTAGTATAGAGACAACTCCATGGTCTGAAGACAGCACGAATTCCATAATAGGTCCAATTGTTTCGGCGTTGAGCTGCTGTATCAAGGCGGCGGCGCATGCTTCAGTCATGCTATCCACCGACAGGTACGAAGCAGTTGCAATCACTTCTAAAACATTATCAACTTTAAGATTCGAGACAAAACTGCCGTACAAACCAAGTAAAACAGTCTCAAAACCATACTGAGTAACATAAGGGAATCCATCAAAAGAAAGTTCTAGCCTGCTATCCACAGAATCTTTCCATTCACCTCCAAAGAGCTTAGCGAAGTAGCCCGAAGCCGCGAGAATTATTTTGTGCAAGTGGTATTCTTGGCCAAATGCCACTATAGTTATGTCGCTGAATGCGCCGTCAGCAAACCCTTTTGAGAGTAGATGTGAGGCGAGCTCTTGTGTTTCAGAATAATATTCTGAAGCGAACAGTTGCAATGAATCCTGCAGCGACAGTGCTAACGAATCTGAAGGAAATTGATTGTGCGATAGCAGATTCTCGCTCATTGCGGCCCTGTATTTTATTTTATTTCTGCTCGTTGATCGCGAATGTAGTCTATTAAGAATGCGGGCATATGGGCAATCAGGAGGAGTAAGGCTGGTGGATAAATCACTTGAACTTGAGGCGTTCATATCTGTAGGCCCACCGAAATTTGCGTAGACCTTAAGGAAATACGCTAGTTCTAAATTGTTTTTAAGCAAACTACCAGGTGGCGCATTGTTTGATGCGGACGGTCTGATCCCTGAGTTCATGCTTTTAAAATCGGCGAAATTTCGCGTTAATAGATACAATACTCGCTGATCTCTTAATTATGAGTGTGGAATACAGGTCCAAAACAACAAAGGGACGTATTTCTCGGTATGAAAAGAGAAGTCGAGACAATCGCACAAGAATATATAGTAGATCAAGAGTGATAAGTATGTCAAAGGATGAAGTCAGGTATTAGGGTGGTGGTGGGCGGTGATTGGACAAATTGGGATTTGCATAACGAAAAAGCTTATATCTCATTAAAACCAGCCGCACGATATATATTTAGTTATATTCAGAGGTTCTGCGAAAGCCGTGAAAGACTTAAAGGGTTTGGACCTTCCGTAGAAAGAAACAAGGCTCTTTTTTCGATTTGTTCGTCGCCATGTAATTGTCGTATACGTCTGTAATCAGCCGAGATCTTGCCCTGGAGGATGATCTGGTCGTCTTCAGGGCTAAAACATCCTTTAAGAACAGGGAACTGCGAATTCTTGCTGTATCGCATAACAGCTGCACCGGTGAGGTCTCTGATTGTGCGACAACAGTGTGTAAGCATTAAAACATCCATTCTTGGCACATTGTACGCTCGTGACAGAATGTTTACCCACTCTTCAAATGGCTCCCTCTGAGAATCCAAAAGTCTTTCAGGCGTGTTTTTAGCATCGTAATCATCGTCATTATCGCTGTCATCTATATCGGTATCTTCCTGTGTAGTTCGTAGCGTGTTGATATTCGAGTCTGAATCCAGGTCTAGATCAACTTTTGAGTCTGCTTGCTCATATTCGGAAAAGTCGTCTAAGGAAGGCAGTGAAGGAATATCTGATTCACCGCTCTGCGACATCAAGTCGTCTTCAGCGGGACTTTCATTATCTTCATTGGCAGTGGTATATACTTCGGAGTCAGATAACAAAGGCAAGTCTTTGAGTTGTTCTTCAGTAATTTGTTTAGTCTCCTTATAGGCATCAATAATCTTTTGGTGGACGGACTCATTGATGCTATATTCATTGAACATTGTGAAGCTGTAAAAAGTGTCCCCCGATGCTTCACTGTCCGAGTTAAAAGCTGAAGGCGACTCTGCCTCGGCAGCAAGATCGCGAGCAGGCAATGCTGTAACGTTGGAACGAGAAGAACCAAGAACATAATCACGGAACTCCTTTGGAGTGTTACTGTCCAAGCCAATTTCGTCTAGAGAAAAGTCAGGATGAAATTTACGCCTTCGCAGAAATAGGTAAAGAGTTTTTCGCGATACAGGGAAGAATCCTGGTTGCACAGGGTAGTTTAACTCGAGTATTTCGTTCACCAGAGGCTCCAAAGTTCTAGGTTTGCCATACAGTAAAGTGTGAAATCGTGTTAAAGCATCATTAGCCGTAATTGTGTAGGATCGTCGGCGGTGAAGTGCAGGCAATCTGTATAATTTGCGGATATGTTTCACGAGGATTGGGGCAGCGAACCGTTCATAGTTGTCTATGTCAGAATTGACGTAGTCTTCGAAGACTTCTAGTGTGAGAGCTTTGCGATTCCTACAGGCGTTGGCAATGAAGGTAAGAAATGCACGGTCATCGTTGAGACGTTCCTGTCGGTAGTCACGTTGTGTGATGTCGCGGTTAACAGCAATAGAGGCCTGGATCAAATATGGGATGATGCGTCTAGTTGCGCGGACGTACAGCGAACGTTCGTTGCGCCCCGGGAAGTCAAGTAGGTTGCGGTAAGTGCGAATCGACATGAGCTCATGCAGCGGGAACCCTTCGTAGGCGAGTTTTGTGATGTGATCTACGAGTTTTCGGTCCTCCTCTATAGTGTATTGAGAACCCCGTACTGGTTTAGCGCGAGAAGAGTACTTGAGGTAATAGTCGACCTGACTGAGGAGTTTGCCTTTGGCTATAGAATCATAAACGTATCTATAGTGGATTGGACGAAGGTCTGGCCAATCGGGCATTGAATGTTCATCGCAGAGTGCCAAGAACATATCGAGTCTGTTCCATTTGGCGAAGTCATTGCGGTTAATAGTGAGGGCGATGGTCCCGCCATGCAGATATATTTCACGTGTCAATTGTTCATTATCTGCACACCCAGGCAGAATATGGAACGTGAAGTTTTTGAATAGCATTGACATTGCAGTATGCAATGAAGATGAAAGCGGATATGATCCGGACAAGTGGGGAAGGTTGACTTTGTTTAATCTATGGGCATATAATGAACTTAGAATTTACCAATGTCTTTTTCCACAAAATTGACTAAATAATTTTGTAACTGCTAGAATGTTCTTAAATATTCTTGGCGGTAATGAGATTAAAGACTAGAATAAATATTAAAAAGCAACCCAAATAAGCCGGAATGCGGTCATTTATTGGCCGGATTTGACTTAGTGGTTTCTACAGTTTATTGTTCTAATAGTGATGTTTTACGACAATACAAAATATAGGTTTAATCAAGCATGGGTTTATTGCTGCACGGTTTACATGATAACTTCGTTGTTCACATCCACTTTGATCTCTTTGTGCGGCAGAACAACACAGTTGCATACACGAACCTCATCGCCCACTGTAACATCCGTAGACAAAATTGTAGTCGCTTGTACTTTCAATCCGTTCATCACAACTGTAGTATCGTGAGAATCGTCAGGAATCGGCGTTCCTTCAACTCGAGCCCACGCGCCAACACGTGTACCACGCGCTAAAATCGCATTCAAAGTGCACGAGTCTCTCTTAATCTCGCAGTCTTCAAGTACAATCGCGTTCTTGACACGTGCACCGGGTCCAACGCGCGATCGCGGACCAATTGAAACATAGGGCCCAATCTTCGCGGTAGGATCCACAAACGCAGTAGGGTCAACATAGACAGGCGGTACAATATTATCTCCGCTGGTAAGGCAAGAAGGATCTCGCTGGTACATGCTCTGAAGGTACAGCTTGTTGGCAGCTACAGCCGCTCCGGCCGCTTTAATTTGTCTCCAGAATGCCTTTGTTTCGTAAACATAAAGACTTCCATGCTCAGCAAGTCGACCTAGGATGTCCTGCTCCAAAGTTAAGATCTGCTTGTTGTCGTCGGGGTTCGGTGAAACAGGTTCCTCATACGATTTCTCAAACTTTTCTTTCTGTGCTTCTCTGATCACGTCGAAAATACTGGAATCAAACAGGTAAATACCTCCATTAATCAAATTCGAAATACGCGATTCAGGGTTTTGAACATAGTGCACAACAGCACCCTTCTCGTCTGCAACAATAGCACCGAAGTTGCGTACATCGTCATAGGGCACCCTAGTACCCATAATCACTGCACCGGCCTGCTTCTCAGCCGCCAGCTCTTGAATCTCTAGCAGCGGGAAGGAACAACAAATATCAGCATGAATTACAAAAAACTTCTTAGGGTCGTTACGCAACACCACATCCCTGAAGTGATACATGCCACCTGCAGTACCGAGCGCTGTATACTCTCGCAGGTACTTCACCGAGAACTGAGTAAACTCGCTGCTTGCATCGGCCAAGAAGTCTCTAAAAACATAATCATCAAAAAATCCAATAAGTAATACTTCTTTCACAGTCGAAACCTTGCTAATTGCCACCAAAATGTGCGACAACATCGGCTTTCCAGCAACAGGAAACAACACCTTTGGAATGTCTAAACTCAATGGCCTGAATCTAGTACCACGAGTGCCTCCTCCAACCTATTTTGTGTTAGGAATCATATCCTTAAAGTTGTAAAAAACATATCACTACTACTTACAAGAATAACAGCCTTTTCTGCCATTTTGCTGCAAATCTAGAAACCTTTAAAACCAACGTATAGACGTAAAACAAGCACAAAATAAGCCCGTGTATAAAAACATACTAAAACTCAAAAAAAAAACTACCCGGACTAGTCACGTGACAAAAGATCCTCATTACAGTGTGATCGCCAATGGTGCTTGCTGTTTTACTTAATCGTGTATTGAGATTTTAATTAGGCAACATTCATTTGCATTCATTAAGCCTTGACAGTTCTAGCTCTTTGATTTCCTGCGCGATAGTTGCCGCGCTTGTCGTCGCGATCGTAGCGGCCGCCTTGACTTTGCTGAGTTTGGCGCTCGTTCAGATCAGACAACTGCGCTGCTTTGTCTGCAAGAGCCAAAGCAAAGCTCTGCAGCGGAGTAACTTCAAAACCTTTGCGGAATATCAGAGAGTTCGTTTGCTGATCCAACGCTGCAGCAATTTCATCGTCATAAATTACCTTAGAAATAATAGACGTAACTTTCGAAACACTCAAATCAAACAGTGTAGCAAGTGTGTCTAATGTAATAGCTTCATACAATGACGCATATGTGAAAATGTAGGTGCGAAGACCTTCCTCTTGCAGTTTGGTTCCTAGCATTTCCTTGATTTTTTCCGATTCAGGCATCAAATCCCAAATCTTGATAGCGCAGATAAAATCCTTAGACTTACGCCAGTCGCCTGATGCTAGTGCCTTAGCGGCCTGCATAACGTAATCACGCATATTTTCAGGTGGTCCGACAAATACTTGTCGGTCGTGGTGGTCCAGCAATCTGCGGAACGGTCGCGATATAAGAGGCTTGCGCTTGTTGTCGGTGTTGCTTCCAGCAGCTGCAAGAATAGGCGTTTCGATGATCATAGAAGAAGTCAAGTAGACGCACTCAAGTAGTTCTAGATTAATATGCATGTGAAAAGGAATAAACCTCTGAGTGTCAACAGTCTCCGGTTCACCGGCATTCTGAGGATACCTTTGGATAAGGGAGCCTTGTGCTAGTAGCTCCTTGGTGCGGCCAGATCCGCAAACTTCTTGCAGACACTGTTGCGCTTCAGCAATTAAGCCCTTGCGGAACGCGCAGAATCCAATCTGTACAAGAGTGCGGTTATAGAGTACCTGGACACCGACATCTGCGTTAGAAATTGAGGATTGTACATGTGACATCAAAAACAAAGTCCTGACTTTGTAGTAGTGGTTGTGCAAGGCATAGCTATACACTTGGAACAACATAGCCTTAGTGCGAAGAACATTGTCATCTTGCTCGTACAAAGGAGCACACAGCTGTTTAATCAGTTCATGCAGAACAAATTTGGAGCTGTCAAATATACGAGGAGTGATCTTCGAGTCTCCGAATCGGCCGCCTTCGGGGATCTTAGACCAAGCAGCAACTTCATAAGGTTTGACAATTTCTTCAGATTTGAAATAGATATGTTCAAGGCGTCGCACAAGCAGGCCATAGAGGTTTTTAGACTGGTTGACGCTTTCAATGTAAAGCTGACCGCGGATCAAAAGCTGATAAAGGCTGGGTTCATCCTTTAGGCGCTCAACATATTCAGTAGAATGAGGGTCAATGTACTGCAAAGATTTTGTAAACTCATCGTCTAGGCGCTCTATGAACGAGGTAACGCTTCCATTAATGAATACTATTCCGTTCTCGTTAGGCTCAGGATCTTTAGAGTCGTCATCATACGCTTCCACACCTTCTGCAACAACAATGTGGGGAGCATTTTCTAATTCTCCAAGGAGTTCACCCAATTCGGTAACGGCAGTCTTCCAAGGAGCAATAGGCATGTAGTTAGCAGTGACATTAATCATATCAAAGCGACACGCTATTAGGACTTGAAGAACGCGTATTCGCTGGTAGGCTGAGCCGACTTTGGAGCGCAGATCTTCCAAAGTCTTGATTTGGGCAGCACGGTCGATATTGCGTTTTCCACGAGACTCAATAACGGTTCGCAGAGTCTGCAAGACATACTCTGTAGTGATAGCCTTAGCCTTTCCATCCTTAGATACGACAGTAAAGCCTTCATCATCGATAGGCTGATGTTGTTGTTGCTGGGCAGTCTGCTCCGGTTGAGGCGTAGAAGTAGCAGCTGTACCGTTGAGGTAGCCATCGGGGTCTTTTCTGTATTTTTCAATTTCGCTTTCGTATGTGCGCATAACTTTCTTGAGACGGTTTCTGATAGTGTTCAGCGCCTTTGCAAGAGTGGCGTTCATAGACTTGCGGTCATCAGATTTAGCGGCTTCTTTAGCGTCTTCGTCAAGTTCCGATATACATTGAATAAAAGCAGGGTAAAGACCGTCTTGAGCGGCATGACGAGTTACAAGGCGGATCAATTTATCAAATTCGGTAAGGATTATAGACCACTCGTTGACCATTTTGGCTGTTTCAATAGATTCTACGATTTCCTGCACTTCTTCAAGACGTTTAGTTTTGGCGCTTTTGACTACGCGACGGGAGTCGTCGTCGCTGGAGTCGGAATCGCTGTCAGAACCAGCTGTGCGCAGAAATCGTGAAGGTACATTAGACAAATTGGGGCGATCTTCCTGGGGTTGCTGTTCATAGTCGCTGGCGTCTTCGTCGTCTTCAGAGAAGTCGATTCCACTGTCGGAGCTCTGTTCAGACTCGAACTCAGAGTCGAGCTCTTCATCCGATGAGCTGAGGTCAGAATCACTGTATCCTGCTGCAAAGAATCTGCTTGACATTATATTTCCGAACGCACAAAGAAGCGTCACAGGTCAAACTTGCGTTCAAGGGGAGATAAAGAGAAAAAAGGTCTTCGCAGTCCCGCGTTCGTGAAAGAAAATTTCGTTACTATGGAAAGCAAACAGCCAATGGGAAGGATTGTTGCAAGAAGCATAGCAACAGGTAACACATTGGCTTAGCCAGCGGTAGTAGATTCCCAAGAGTGTGGTGCGATATGCCGTTTCAGGCGAAGAGAAGCCGTTATCGGAACGATTACACGGCAAAACTGAAATAAGTTTGCTGATGACTCAACCGCATGCATTCCTGCAGACGTGTACGGGATTTTTTAGCCGCATGAAAGTGGCTATGACGCAGACTGCGTAGGAAAAAGGTCGGGAGAGCGAACAGAGCTAACAATCAACCTTTCCGCTTCGTTTGCGGCTAGCGGGACTAAAACCAGCCAATTGTTAGTGCTAATGCACAGATAAAGTTCGATCATTACAATGTAGCTTTTTTTCTGCATATTGAGGCACTATTTGTTCTAAACTGCGCGTCTGCAGCTATGCGGTCGAATACCCTGTGGTCAGTCTCGATGCATAATCACATATATTGTTGCAGTATCAGCGATACCACAGCGATCAAAAAACAGCACAACCAACGTGCAGAACAAAATTCGTTTGACAGGTTTCTTGACCCGAGGATAGCAGAGTGAGATTTTTTTAGAGTTACGGTGAAGCCTAAAGGTGTACCACACTGGAGAAGGACGCGTATGATTGGACGGGAGACAATTTTAGTCGGCACTAGTTTTCTAGTAGTTTGGCACTAAAAATCAGCAAAGTCGTACTAAAAGCACACTGGAGAAAAAAGCCACTTGCATATAAGCGAGCTTGCGAGATTGCAAGACTGCAAAGACGACTAGAAACCAACTAAACGATTACGTGCGGGTGAAAAGGACGTCTCTTATTGCTTTCCCGTGCAGGCCGTAATGTCACCACTTCTGTCGAGGCTAGGCCTATTCGGCGACCAGGGCATTATCAATGCCGAACCAGTTTTTCTTTCAGAACCTCCAGTGCTGCCAACCGTTGCTCATGAACGACATTTCGCCTCAGAGAGCGGACGTGCAGTAGTATTTGGCGAAGACTGCCAGCCGACCGAAAAGAAGGTAGACGGTTGGTATTGCAACTACTGCGCTCCGGTAACTGTTACGACCACTATGAAACCGCCACTTGTTGCCGACGATCAGTTCTACACATGGGAGTACTACGAAGTAGTGTCCACATCTACCCGATTCGAGAACGCCGGAGCGAACAGAATCGAAGTACCCACAGTTATGCCACACGATACAAATATCCCGAAACCGGTCAAAACGCTCGATCCTTTTGAAGAGGCTGAAGAGTTCGAAGACCTTTCTGCATTATACGCCTCTCTGTTTGAAATAGACGGCGTCGACCCAGAAGAGATTCCTAAGCTCCGCGATGATTCGCAGCATCTCGTTGCTCGTGGTCAGCCTACCGATGAATGGGGCTGCCCGATCGGACCTTACGTTCCGGAATGCTCACCTATGAACCTCGCTGCGTCTCAGTCAAACTTAGTGTACATGCGTGTGTACGACTATACTGCTCCGCTCTCGGACAGCATTGTGCAGAACGCCGAATACCGCACCAACCTGCTGACCGCCGGTACGCAACTCCAGGGTGAGAACGCCTACTTCGTCTCGTGCAACTATGTACCCGCGGACAACACACCACTCGTATTTGAGTGTCTCACGTACGTGCAGTCATACAATGAAGCTATGACGAACTTCAGTGTCCTTGGAGCAGTTGACCTGAACTACACGAAGGGCTACGACGTCGATGCCTGGGGAGTGTTCGGAACGGTCGGCGGCACATGTCCGCAGATAACCACTGTCGGCAACGAGGGCGTCATGTTGCATAATGCATTAGGTCAGTGGAATAATGCCGATGTGTACATCAATAAGAACGGTTGGTTTCCGTTGCGATTGGTCGGCCGTGCATCCAACATGGCCAGCCAGACCGTGTCTGTGTACGCGTATTTCGATGCGTACATACGTACCGGTGTGAACGTTACCAGCCCTTCAACAAAGAGAGATTCGGGCATAGACCTGGAAGATCTACTCGACAGTGACGGATTGGGATCGGAGCATGTTATCGCCTCGCCCGTTGAGGAAGAAGAGCATGTCTTCGAGAAGCGCAGGGAGGTGAATCCCGTTCCTGGAGCACTTGCTGTAGTTGTTGTGGAGATATCGGACTTTGACGATGACGGCAAGGAAGAAGAGAAAGTTGTGCAGGTGCTTGACTACAAGCCAGACATCATACTGAACGATGATCAGCGCAAGCGGACGGAAGATCGGTTGACTGAACAGGCTGTAGAACGCGAGCTGCAAGCGAAAGTGGCCAAAATGGCCGCGGCTAGAGAAAACAAGGCCCTCTAGATATTTGCCAGTACAGATTTTAGCATCCTTCAATACCGTTTATACCAAGAAATTACGTTAAATAATGTGTTGTATTAGTTCATCGTCGTACAGTAAATTGCCAGTGTGTCCCAAAAGGGAAAGAGGCTCTCAACTGCTCCTTCTCCCCTATCAACGGGGAGAAACCTCGATCTTACCACCCACCAACCAGCAATGTCCGTAAAGGCTACAGTAGCGGGATTAGCTATAACGACTGTTGCAGCGTACATGCTGTTTACGGGGGACGGTGAACAGTTTAATGTAGGTGAATTTCTCCTCCAAACAACGCCATACATGTGGGCGTGCATGGGCATTGGCGCTTGCATAGGACTTTCAGTATGCGGAGCGGCATGGGGCATATTTGTTACAGGCACCTCGATTATCGGCGGTGGCGTCAAAGCGCCCAGAATACGGACGAAAAATCTCATATCTATTATTTTCTGCGAAGTTGTCGCTATTTACGGCGTTATTATGTCCATTGTTTTCTCCTCAAAGCTCACTCTTGTGCAGGGCGACGGCCTGTACACCCCTCAGAACTACTACACCGGCTATGCCCTCTTCTGGGCTGGCATCACCGTCGGCCTATGCAACATGGTCTGCGGTGTCGCTGTTGGAATAACTGGTAGCACCGCTGCCGTCGCTGACGCCGCTAACCCAAGTCTATTTGTCAAGATCTTGGTCATAGAGATTTTCGGCTCAGTCCTAGGCCTTTTTGGCCTTATCGTTGGTCTCTTGATGGCCGGCAAAGCTTACGACTTTAAGTGAATATCACAACATATAATAGTTCATTACATATTAGTATACACGTGAGCACAAACTCCCCCGTAAAATCGTGCTCCACCGTCCGCGATCTCCTTTCTCCTGCTATGCACGCTCAAACCGTCGCCCGGCTTGCCCATGTAAGACACTACGGCCCTTCATTGTCCAATAGCGAGTATTGCTTGATCAGACTGCACTCGCCACCGTTGTCCAGGTCTAGACTGTACTGCAGAAAGTATCCTTCTTGGTTCACAACCATGATCTCCGGGAGCGTAGAACTCATCGCAACAACTGATTTGATCCTCGCCGACGGAAGCTTCACGTACGCAAAGTCTCTCTGCGGTTCCCACATCTCGGTCACAGCAGACGGCAAGTAGCCACCAAACGCGCCAGCTACTGATCTCCCAATAGTTTGACTTGATCGGCGGATCATGCTCGCAACAGTCCCATTACGTTTCCTGATGTCCGACAGCGACTCTGCCGCGCTTCCTCCAAAGGAGTTGCTAAGTGACTCGTGCTGTTCGCCGTCACTGCCTGTGTTGTAGATGTTATCACCTGACATAGGCGAACCACCACGCTCGTCAACATTTGTCGATTGTTGGGACGAGGGCGATATCGGGCTCTTGGGCAGCGAAGTCGCAGTGAGTGAGCGTGCACGCTGCGACCCACCAAGCGCCTTAACACGGTCGTCCGGCCCAGAGAGCTTGAATATGTGTATTGTGTCAGAAGACGACGATACAGCCAGGAAAGTCGAAGAGAGATTGAAATTCATACAGTATATGTGGGTAGGATATGTACCGCGACGAAACTGGTACAGTTTCTGTGCGCCAGGCACTGAAAAGATGCGGATAATTGTACCCTTTTCAGAGGCAGTGGCTAGCAGTGTTCCTTCCGGGTTGAGTGCCACCAAGGCGAGCGGCGACTTGTGTGCCTCGACGACATTGAGGGGCTGTAGATTGCCGCAGTCGAAGAGGATAACGTCGCCATTAGCGCCAGCAGTACGGTCGTTAGCACTGGAGGCGGCAGGGGCAGATGCGTCTTTAGCGAACGGCGATCCGGCGGCAGGAACGGAAGCTGGATATGCCAAATAGCAATTGTCACTGCTGGACGACAAAGAGCAAATTGCGGTAGGATTGGGAGACGTTTCGAAGGTATGTAAGAGTTTCATGTTAGATATGTCGTACATGTACATTTGTTCCTCGAGGACGACGACTAGTCGACGGCGGTTAAGTTTAACGGCGAGAATAGACGTGGGGAACGTCAATTCACATATCACGGTGTTTCTTTTGGTATTTGTGATGTGTAGGCGGCGTGGTGACAGGATCGCGTCATCGCCCATTCCGACCATTGCAACGAGGGATGTGCAGAACAGCATCTCCACTATAGCCATTCCTCCTTCATTTTGTGAATAGCATTGCCCAAATGGTTCACATGAGTAAATTCGGTACCCTTGTCGCGTGCCTACAGAGATACACGAGAAGTCTTGATTGAAATTGACGAAATTCAACGCCTCCATAGCTCAACTTCCTTGGTGTAGTGGTAAATGGATCTTTGATCCCAAGGTGTAAGGTGGAGGACTGGGGGTGGAGGGGACTCCTCAAGTCACTTTTACTACATTTGCCCTAGACAATACATGAACTCCATTATAGACACTAATTCACAATCAATTCTTTCTAAATATTCAGTTACCCTGCTAGAGTATCCCGTGACAAATGCCTGGTCAACATATTTTAAGCCGTTCATCTCCAAGAAAGTACGAAGATCACCACTTATTAATAGAGGCTACTGGATTCGTATGTTGGCGGTAGTAAAGACGCTGCAACATGCTATATCAACTGTATCGAATCCTGTGATAGTAAACCTCGGCGCTGGATTTGATCCGTTAGGTCTGATTTTTGCAGACACTCTTTGTATCGATATAGATTTTCCGCCATTGATCCAGAAGAAAGTGTCGATCTTGAAGGCACAGTACCCCGATACACTTCTCTCGGATGGACCTATACATACCTCTCCCTCCTACTGGGCCATTGAGTGCGATCTATGCGACCTTAACAGTCTGAGATCTTTGATGGAACAAGTAAAAGCGCGTTTGGGCGACTCCTCTTTCATTTTCCTCGCAGAAGTGTCTACTGTCTACATGCCCACGGAAAATAGCAATAGTCTCATAGAATTCTGTGCCTCGTTCCCTGAATCTCAGTTTGTCGCACTAGAGCAAATCGCATTCTCGGACCCATTTTCTAAAGTCATGCTAGACCACCTCAATGCCCAGAATGCGCCTATATTCAGTCCACTAGTCTACAGTTCACTGCCAGCCGCTATTCAACGTTACTCTGATCTGGGCTACACTAATGTCGCCGCGATGTCCCTTCACAACTACTGGCACATGCTTTCGGACCTATGGCCACAAGTTGCGTACGCTGAACCTTTTGACGAATGGGAAGAGTTCTTCTTGTTTTGCCAACATTATATCATTCTTCATGCAACAACAAAAGACATAGCACTAGCTTTCACCACACCTTCTTTCTCGCACACGCCTAATATTACAGCAGGTTACACTTTCAAATGCCTTCAATACCCCGCTTCTCTTACAGAGTGCCGGTTCGCCGATATTGCAGTCATGAATGAATCTTTGTACACCTTTGGCGGCCTGGCCAGAACTAACGGCAGATCAAATATTCTAACCGCTATATCTGGTAAAGATTGCTCTCGCACGCCAACTAATTTACCAGAAAGAATGGCCCACACAATGACGACTATTGATCATTCTATTATACTGATTGGCGGCAGATCAAACCCAACCAAACCCCTTGCTGATTGCTGGATCTTCACAGAGAACGGTGTATGGACAGAACTGCCATCTATGCCGTACACGCGATTTAGACACGCAGCAGAACCTCTCTATGACGGTGTTTTAGTATTCGGAGGCAGCACTGCAGATAGCAGTCTCTTCAGGTACCTATCGCCAAGTCGGACCTGGCTCGACGTGCACCTTGACGGAGACGTTGAAGACTTCTACCAACAGTTCAAAGGCTCCACTCAATCGCCAGTTCTTGCCTGTTTTGGAAACAAGGGCATATGTGGCTCGGGATTTGACGCTAATGGGGTTCCATATAACGTTCTTTATTCTTGGACTGCCACTATCCAAAATGGTGCTCTCTCTTTGCGGGTTACCCGCATCCCACAGAAGTTCGATCTATTCATAGGAGGAAGGTCTGCTGTTATTGGAACTAACACAGTCGCAATGATTGGAGGAGTCTCAAATGCTAAACTTAACGAAAACGCAAATCTAACATTGTTGTGTTTCTCAGAAGACCTCAGTTCGGCTCAGATCTCCTCGCTGCAGATACCCAACAAGCTGCTCATTGGAGCTTCTGCTGCCATGGTATCAGACGATTCGTTGTTTGTCCTTGGAGGAGGTGCGACTTGCTTCTCATTTGGGTCGCATTTTGATGGCGTGCTGCTAATCACAAAGATATAAAGCTTATTAACAGATATCGCTTTGTTGATCGATATATAATGACTTGAAGGTCCGGTTAGGCTGGTCGTTATGGTTACCCACGCACGTGATAAATCTGGTTTTGCCATGGTTGAGCAGCGGCCTTTGCACTTCGTTGATTTCCCCGAGAAGTTTTGCTCCGGGCGTTTTTGCGCATTGTATTTATTTGCAATATTTGCAAACCTGCATTCACGTTTGTCTTTACATTGAATGTACACAGTACATTGTAGGAGACTGCTGAGCTAGAGTATTCGTTACTCCGCGCTGAATTGACGCGGTATCATCGGAGAACGATATGGATAATGACTTTAACCATACACCGTCGGAATCTCAACCTAGGCCTTCAGTGAGCTTAAAGTACCTGCCGAGCATTGCCAGGCCACGCGCCGACTCAGAAGTCAGCTCGAGAGAGGTGTCAGATGCTGGCTCTTCTGGAGCGCTGGACCGCCCGTTCCGGCACGCGCGATCACTCGAACAATCTCAATTGCGGAGGCAGAAGATACTGCAGATGCTAAAGAAGAAAGATGACTTACAGAGAGACGAAGGGCCACGTTGTGATATTGAAGTTGATGAACATGCTGTGGACGACGACGGGTTTGCCAGCGATTACGAAGATAGTGATGAACTGAGTCCACACGATCCGCTGGAACGCTTAAACAGACGTGCGATACGCAGAACTATACCTGGAAATATAGGCCCACATATTGTGCCAACAAATACTCATAATTCTATATACAACGATCCACGGTATCGCACAATGAACGATGACGGTACACCCTTGGATGCCGATACCAGACCGCGATCTGGCACAATTGAATTCAAACTGCCTGAGCTTGATGAGAAAAGCCTTCACGGTAAAAACGAACAGCTGACTGTCGAAGATGCAATACGAAGCCGTAGTGCCGAAGAACGCCAGAAGCGCAAGTATTCAACTTATTCGTTCGATTCTGAGACCACGACTAGTCGCACCTCCGTCGAAAAAGAACAGCCCGGATGGGAACCAGGTATTGATATTCGCACGACTGATGTTGAGCTAGGAGACTATTCCATTGCAACAGTTGTCGATTACTCTTTTGATAAATATAGAATACAGCGTGGTATATCCGATGCTACGATAACTTCCGTGCTTAACTCGCGGCCTGATTGGAGTACTGTGAGGTGGATAAATGTAAATGGACTTTCATGGGGAACCTTGCGTGCTATTTCACAGCATTTTGGTCTTCATAGATTGGCGATTGAAGATATGGTTGATATTCCTCAACGAACAAAAGTGGATTATTATATGACTCATATGTTCTGCTGCTTGCCGCTTCATAGACTGGTTACCATACCAGAGGAGTATCTCAAAGATAAAGAAAACAGCGGGAACTTATTTATGCGCTTAATCGCTCGCTGGGATCCTGAAAGAAAGAGAAGATGGGAAGCAGATAGGCGGGTTGAAGAATATCTAACGGCAAACGGCTACATCACTCTCCTGAGATGGAATATTCCTACAGCCAAAGCGTCATTTTCTCCAGAAACCCGACAAGCACTTAGTTTTGACCATGAAGCTGTGGTGGTGGAACAAGTTTCGCTGTTTATGACTAAAGATAATACCGTGATTTCCTTTTTTGAGCATTCTGCAGAAGAAATTCAAGAACCTATATTTCGCCGACTGGCATTGGAGAGTACTATTTTGAGAGAGTCATGTGACCCGAGTATTCTTCTTCAGGCTATATTAGATAGCATTGTCGATCTTGTTTTGCCTATTGTGACCGCCTATCAGAACCGCATTGTTGGTGCGGACTCTTTATCTCGATACGCAGATTCAATTCCGCCAGTAGCTGACACAATGTCACTGCGAAATTTGTCGGTAGAAATGTCAATGCTTAAACGCACTCTTGTTCCTATCACAGCATTAGTGAATGCTTTGCGCGATCATGTTGGCGACTCTCGACCTCCAGGCCCGCTAAAAATTGACTATTATGCTGCACGAACGAATACAGGGGGAGCGAACGGCTCGTACGAACGGGGAGACAACAACAGAGCAGGAAGATCGAAAGCAAATGGACCGGGTGCAGGTAGAATCTCTACTATACCTTTCGTGTCAGAAATGGCGAAACTGTATTTAGCGGATGTGGCTGACCATGCGATTTCGTTTACAGACAGTCTGGAATACATGGAGCATCTCACGGAAGGCAAGATCAATTTAATATTCAACACACTTTCTTACAGGGTGAATGAAACTATGCGTCAACTCACCTTTGTGTCAGTGGTGTTTCTACCGCTTACTTTCTTGACGGGATATTTCGGTATGAACTTCACGAATTTCAAGGCATTGGACAACTCTCCTTCTTATTTCTGGGGTATATGCATTCCCATATGCTTTGCTCTGATTATGCTTATAATGAGCAGGTCAATTTTCTCGTATATCTCGTCCTCGATTTATCCTACGGTCAGTGCGCCTAAAAGATACCCTGAAGATACATTGGTTATGCACAAGTAAGGCGTTGATTTCACCCCATTGCGAGACTCAATTGCTTCGCACTATTTTTATTGCTGACCCATTTTCGAATAACGGCACCACGCGAGACCCACATATTTATTTCGAGTACTCTCACTTGGGCCTGCGGCGAAGCGGGGTTTATATAAAAAAAAAGACTATTGCTCCGCCTGAGCTATGCTATTCATATTGGCAGATGCAGCGCGCGACCCAGTGCAATGACGTCAGAAACAACGCTCCCACCTCTTTCAGGACTCACACTACTTCAAGCGTCCTTATCATACGCAGACTCGCCATTTGAATACTGTTACTAATTCAGTGCTTGAGCCGCATTCCCCCACACTGATAAGCTTACTTGCACGATCCTTATTATCGCGATGAGAACCGTATCGTATCCGGTGATCTAAATTGCATACTGTTGGCATAACAACTACCCTTGACCCGAATTCTAAGTGTTTTAAGTGGATCCAGGCCCTTGTGATATAAAAAGTCTATCTAATCTAATACGGTTTGACGCAGCTCGTCCCGCCCAAACCTCCCTGTTGCACACCGGCGCATATTGTTTGATCTGACCAGAATACTTATATAACTCTTTAAATCACATACTGACGATATAATAACGATATATAGTTAGTGTAAAATTGACGTTCAGCTTGCTTTTTTGTTTGTGCGGAGGCTTTTCCTTGAACAAACAAGTAACTGCGAAGCAGACTCCTGTGATTCAGGTCACAATCAGCGTGACTTATTGCCGCCTAAACGTGCACTAAACGCCTCATATAGAGCTGTTATTTGCCGTATTCTTGCTCGCATAGGTTAAGCGAACATTTTGACATATTAATTCTCACACAAGTGTGAGTATTCAGTTATAAACATCTCGAATCTGCCTCTCTGACTGCGATGTGTGCGGCAATAGACCTTTCTGCCGACACGACGAGCAACCTGGCTAAAATCGCCCCTGGTGGCTCTGCGACCGTACATTTGAAGGCCATTCTTGGCTCAGATTCAGAACAGCAGTTAATAGGCTCTAATGCTCCATCTATATTCGATGAGGCAGCCTCTTCTTACAATTTATCGTCCAGACCTTATCCTGGCGAAAGTTCCAAACTCCCTAGTTCCTTATACCCGCCTACTTCGTTTCCACTCATTGACCCGTCGAATTCCATATATGGAATTACTGCAGAGCAGATAATGAGCGTGCTGGACACGCGAAACGATTCTGCAATGCCGCCTTCGAGTGTAATGTTCCCATGGTTGCATGGTCTATGTCCTGACAATACTATTCAGATGTCTCTTTTGGACCCACAAGCTGTCCATGCAGGCAACCCACCAAAAGTTAGGTCTATTCTTTTAGTGCGTGCCAACATTAAAGCCAGGAACTGGTCTATGTCCTCGACCAATTCAAGGAGTTCACTAATGTCAATGGACTCCCCGCAATCACAAAACTCGGAATCATCATCTACAACCGCTTCCAGGACATTCCCACCAGGTTTGCTAAGAGGCGCAATTGATCCTCAGGATATCCTTCCTGCCGACGCTTCTGAACCTGGGTTTGCGCAATGCAAGCAAGCCCCTGGCCTTAACCTGCGATCCTTCTCCAGCCAAGTACGCAAACTGGCTCTGATATCGGATATAGTCATTTATGCCCCTGTACCAGCATCTGAGGATGATCGCACAGGACCCCTGGATAGCTTCGTCATGTCCGGATTATTGGACCTTGCCAATCGGGTTAAGAAGGCTCAGTTGTACCACAAATCTTTGATTCTCGAGAAGAATAGAGATATCGATGCTGTTCAAGCGGAATACAATACCTTTGTTGTCACTAGCTCTTTTGATACATTTGAGCTTTTTTATAGGAATCACGTTGCTGTGGATCTCTCTGGCATTGTGTGGTCAACAGAAGATGACTTCATATATAGAGAACGTTCCGAAATATCTGAACTGGCTTCAGCAACGCTTATCTCGCCCTGCGTTTACCTGGGTAATATAAGTGACATTGAAGGACTTCCTGGTAAGCCTGTCTCTGTTCCCGAAGTCCATAACAAATACGATGTCTTTATCGAGTGCGTGGATGGCTCGAAGGTTCCTGATCTGCAGGTTATAAAGAATGTAGACAAAATTTTGCTTGCTCGCAAAATGATGAGGAACCAGAATTTGGCAACTTCCAATAGCAACATTGATTATGAAAGTGTGGCAGCAACGGCGACTTGTGTTGCTCACATTGCGTTTCCTGCCTCTGGCAGTATGAGCTTAGGAGATTCCAGTCAAGTTGATGTGATGAATATTGTCAAATTCTGCGAATGGATACACTTGAGATCAACCATGGACCATTTTAGATTTCTCATTTTGTGTCATGACGGATATACTGAAACCACATTCTTGGCTATTTCTTATCTCATATACACTTTGCGGATGCCTGTACATGAGGCTTATATCACTTTGCATATGGGATGCAAGCGACCATTTTTTTCGTTCCCTGTTGATGTTCCGTTATTACATTACGCGCAAACTTATCTGATAGCAAGATCTAAACAGGTTGAAGAGGAAGAACTGGCTCGACCATCCTCGAACGTATGTGAGCTTTCGAAAATATCACACAGCGAGCCTAGTTCGACTGAAGTGCGGTCTACTTTGCGTTTATATAGGGTACCGCTGTGGTTTCTTTCGCTAGATGGATCGTTTCCCTCCCAGATTTTCGATGACCTGTACCTGGGTAATCTCAGACACGCGAACAATTTACCTCTGTTAGCGCGACTGAATATCACCAAGGTGTTATCTGTTGGAGAGATGCCTTCGTGGATGGAGAAGAATACAGATGGCATGCAAGGGGAAGTGCGAATTCCTGAGTGCGACACAGTAGTTGGATACAAGCACGTGAACAATGTGCAGGATGACGGGAACGACAGCATCTTAGAGGTGCTTGATGAATGTATAGAATACATTGAAGACAATCATCGGCGCGGATTTAAGACGCTTGTACACTGTCGGGTTGGTGTGAGTCGATCTGCTACTGTTTGTATAGCTGCTGCGATGCAGAGGAAAGGAATGACATTAGCAGACGCTTATTTATATGTGCGGGCACGCCGTCTGAATGTGATCATTCAACCTAATTTGAAGTTCATGTACGAACTGATGTTATGGGAGGAGAAAGGGAGTAACACTAAGCGGTTGCATAAGTGGTATCTGGACTGGGTTACGCTTTGTCGTGAGATAGCTGGGATGAATCGATTGTATATGAGTGACAGTTGAAGGATGAATGGTGATGATTAGTTATGTTCGGGGTACAGGAAAGCAACAGTGGTGTTCTTGGGATTGGGTATAGTGATTTTGGAATTTGGAATTTGGAATTGGAAATTTGAAATTGTTACATGATTAACCAACTTGACCATGCGTTGTAGAGTATCAGGGTGATCTTTTGTAAAGCACATGAGAATAAGAAACTCCGTTCTCCTCTATTGTGGGTTCCAGGTCGGGGAAGTTCGAGAAGACTTTCAGCTCTTCGTGGTCTGCCCGGATCCAGCCTTGAGATAGGCGGGACTGTTCGTCAGCAGGGAAAGACGTCAATTTGGTGTCAGTCTCAAAGCTAGTGCGAATGTCTGTTAGCAGCACAGTATCGACGAGGCCAGCAGCGAATGCTGAGTTGTAGATCTGGGCTCCACCAATCAGGAACACGCGGCTTTGCGGATCGCTAGACGTTAGATTATATGCTTCGTCAATGGAAGAAACGACTTCGGCGCCAGGTAGTTGGCTCACTGATCGAGAAATAACAATGTTGCGCCGTCCAGGGAGAGGTCTGAATCGCGCTGGCAGTGAGTCCCAGGTTTTGCGGCCCATTACTACCGCCGACCCGGCAGTAGCCGCGCGGAAAAACTTCATGTCGTGAGAGAGACGCCACGGTAGGCCTCCACCAAGCCCGATACCCATGTCAGGCCTGCACGCGGCCACTATTGCGGTCCACATTAGAATGAGAGTTCGTGACGGTGGTTCGCGTACGAGGTGATGGCGTAGGCCGGGTAAATAAGTAGGTCAGTTTGTCAGGTACGAGAGCGGCTCATAGAGCTGCTTAAAGGTCGTTTCAGCCTGTTAGTTAAATATTCGCCTAGCCTAAGATCTCCTACAATTTCCATTGAGTAGCATATCGTTTATCCGATCGACGTGGGCAGTTGGAGGTGTCCGCGCTTCAATCTGTCGTAACCGCGCCTGAGGTGGATCGCCTTACCTCAGGGCCAAGGCTCGGGCAGCAGGGGTGTAGCCCACGTAGGCAGTTTATGGGCCACCCAGCTGGACTAAAATATTGTAACAAAGCAATTTACGAGGTTTGCAAGACTATTAACGGCTAGCAGCATAATTGAGCCAATTTGCTGGTAATTTCCTGCCGACAAGCAAAGTCGCAGAATAGAAAGCAACCCCTACCCTATGGTTTAGTGACGCTTAATTCCATACAGAAGACACCTTTGCGCCTGCAAACCTACCCACAGCTACCAACGGGACACTTTTTAGACGCCAATTGCGAGCAACTGTTGCCTGTTAGTGATTATTATTTTAGTAGAATCGATTTAATCTACTTTATCGCATTTTTGCAGTTTAATTGACATAAATTGAGCTGCTATTTGTTTATATTGAGAGGGTAACGTACTGCGACCATAGCTTGTATTTGTTGTCATTACGTTAACCCCCGACACCATCCTTTTTTCCCCTTCAACCCCCCTTTTTTTTTCCTGCACATTAGAGCAAACATCTGTTACCTTCTCTTGTTACTCAACCGTCCAGATTCTGCCGTACGGTGAAAGAAGAAAATCGCACAAATAATACATAAAATCCTACGCCGATTTTATTTTACCTCTGTTCTAGAAGAAAGAAGTCCACTTGACTTTAGTTGAAGCGGCAAAAACTTAAGTGAGCGGAACGTTAAAACAAAGCTGAACAGCACTCACTTAGTTGTTTTGGAACCCACACAGCCACCTGAGAGGAATCGAAAACAGTAATAAAACTCTCCGAAAAAGATATCAACTCGTTTTTGGTCGCGTATTTAAAGCAGCCAGCGCACTGACATCCGTCTATTGCACAATATGGACGTACCGATGAGTGACGCTCCGCCCATGTCTGCGGAGGCGCAAGATATCAGCTTAAACGATGTCGACAGCTGGATTGAACAATTGTACCAATGCAAACCCCTGAGCGAAGCAGACGTGTTGCGTTTGTGTAATAAAGCTCAAGAGATTTTGGAGCAAGAGAGTAACGTGCAACCCGTTAGCTGTCCTGTAACAGTATGTGGTGACATTCACGGTCAATTCCACGATTTAATGGAGCTTTTCCGTATTGGCGGACCTAATCCCGATACCAACTATCTATTCATGGGTGATTATGTCGACAGAGGCTACTACTCGGTGGAAACTGTCACTTTATTAGTGGCGCTGAAAATTCGATATCCTAACAGACTAACCATCCTCAGGGGCAACCACGAGTCCCGCCAAATTACACAAGTATACGGATTTTATGACGAATGTTTACGCAAATACGGCAATGCTAGTGTTTGGAAGTACTTTACCGATCTATTCGATTACCTTCCCCTCACCGCTCTCATCGAGTCTCAAATATTCTGCTTGCACGGCGGTTTGAGTCCGTCTATAGATACTCTAGATAATGTCAGAGACCTGGATAGAGTCCAGGAAGTACCACACGAAGGTGCGATGTGCGATTTATTATGGTCTGATCCTGACGAGCGATCCGGCTGGGGTATCTCTCCTAGAGGCGCGGGCTACACTTTTGGTCAAGATATCTCAGAAGCGTTCAATCATAACAACAACCTCTCATTGGTCGCTCGAGCTCATCAACTTGTCATGGAGGGATATTCTTGGTCTCAGGACAACCAAGTCGTTACTATATTTTCAGCGCCAAATTACTGTTACAGATGTGGCAACCAGGCAGCTATTATGGAAATTGACGAAGATCTCAAGTACACTTTCCTACAGTTCGATCCTTCTCCGCGCGCAGGCGAGCCTTCAGTCTCTCGCCGCACGCCGGATTATTTCCTCTAGAGACAATGCTCTGACCGATCATCGTCTTTCTTCTGCACAATCACATATTCCCTCCACTTCTGCCGCATCTCCACTTCCTCACTTCAGGTCACTACTCTCTCCTAAAACATTGTTGATTCGACCCGACACTGTTATTTAGCAGTCAAGGTGTAGAGAATGTTATTCTAGCGCGCTCTTGTTTTGGATGCCCTTCGTGCCTTGCATTTTTGCGTTTTCTGTCAACTTGGACTGCAACATCGCATCTTTCTCCCAAACGGTTTCCTCCTGTCACATCTTGTCTTCCCCCACCCCCTTCCAGGAAATTTTTCTCACTAACAACTGGCACGAAAAGGTAAGCAGATTTTCTTTTAACAGCAATTGGACTCGGAATGATGGTTTGTGAACAATCTATGATCTAGGATGATTTCGAAATTTAAACCTCTAAGAAGCACTGACCAAGTCCTTTCTTGTTTTGCCATTTTTTCTCGCAATAGGGAATACTAACATTCATTTTTTAGGTAAGCTAATGTTTGGACTGAAGGGACATTCCTACATGATTATAATAATAAAATTTCTCACAATCTGTCAATCCACTGATCTATTATGATGATTGTGATCCTATGATAGGAGAAGGCCTTGTTCAGTTCACGGTCAAACACGAACAACTCTAACAGGTGTTTTCTAGGTTACTATGATACCTATTCAGGCGATAGGCTCCAGTTTTTTCATTTTTAATGTAGACGACTTAAAGTATCTTAGAGAGAACCATAAAATACTTGGAACGCTAACGGGAACGCTGCCTGCGTTTCCGCAGCAGTCTGTTTTTCTAGGTCTGCCGCTGCAGTTGATGCCAGAGCAGGCAAAGTACCTAGTTGATCATGAGATCGCGTACATAGCAAGTGCGGAAAAATCACATCAGCAGCTGAAACGAGATCGCGAACTGAAAGCGAAAATTTTGAAGGCGTTTGAATCCAAAACAGAAGACCTGCAGCGCAGCAGGAAACAGGCGTATGTTCGTCGAGCTGTCGCTAATGCTGCTCTTCACGGCCGAGAGCTCGATCCGGAACAGGTCGGACATTCATTCGATAAGCAGCCCGTGCCGACGACGACACTGCTTGAGACGCCTGGACTGCATAAAGTCCGTGCAGATGATTCAGTATTTGACAATATTTCACTAAATGTCGAGAAGCTTTATGCATATTTACACGATCGCAGCTACTACATTACCCCTGGTTTAAGGTTCGGAGGCAGGTACCTAGCGTACCCTGGAGACTCGCTCCGTTTCCACAGCCATTTGATTGTTAACGAGATAGGGGTAGATGAGCCAATTGATCTACTGGATATTGTATCTGGAGGTCGCCTTGGAACTGTGGTTAAAAAAGTGTGGGTGCTAGGAGGCTACGAAGAGGCTGAAGATGCGATGAGTGTGTTCTCGATTGAATGGGCAGGATTTTAAAGCCTATTACTCTCAGAAATGTTACGACAACCCAAATTTCCTGATGAGTCTCAAGAAAGCAACACGCAAAGAGTTCATAACCAAACTAAAAGGCCTTGTTCTTGATGAACAAGGCGAGAAACTTGCTGAGAAACTGGATCTAATACCGGAATATGCCGGATCGCGTAATATAGCGTGCTACATGCACATGCACCAGGAGCTGCCTACGACAGCGTTGCTGGACAAGCTTTACAATGACAACAAACTTGTATTTTTACCGCGGATTGACGCGATCAAGGAGTCTGAGAGGCAGTTTGAAACACAGAAACAAATACTTAGAATGATACAGACGTCACGAGATGAACTGGCGTCGCTGAAGCCCGTAGGTCCGTTCCAGATTCGCGAACCAAAAGAAGGACCAGATGCGTTAGCGGTCGGCGGGCTTGACATGATACTGCTACCAGGTGTAGCGTTCTCGAAAGACTGCACGCGGCTGGGTCATGGGAAGGGGTTCTATGATGCGTATATCAAGCACCACGAAAAGACGCAGAAGAAACGGCCGGTGCTTGTAGGAATTGCTGCCAACGAGCAAATAGGTATAGTGCCCGTGGACGAGCACGACGAGCCGTTAGACTACGTTATGACTGCATCGGAATTATATTCTAAAAAAAATTAAAACAAAAGCAGAGCGAGAAGCTCTAGGCGAATTGTTCTAGGCAAGAGGCTGCGGGTTCAGCGAAGCAGGGTACGGTTTGCGATAGCCGTCGGGGTTGTTGCTGACCCACCTCCAGAGATCTTCGCAAGCGTCCTGGAGGGTCAATTCAGTCTTCCAGTTCAGCTCTTTGTTAGCCAGACTAGGGTCGGCAGTGAGATCAAGGACGTCGCCGGCACGGCGGCCTTTAATCTCGTAAGGGAGATCGCGGCCGACGGTCTTGGAGAAGGCGTGAATGATGTCGAAGACAGTAGAGCCCTTGCCGGTGCCGAGATTCCAGTACTTAATAGGAGTGTCGCTGTGTTCTTTCATGTAGTTAACGGCAGCGATGTGGCCCTTAGCGAGATCGATGACGTGGATGTAGTCTCTGATAGGCGTGCCGTCTTTGGAAGGGTAGTCGTTGCCGAAGACACTGAGCTTTTCGATTTTGCCAACGGCTACGTTTCCAAGGATCGGAAGCAGATTGAGTGGGACACCCTGTGGGTCTTCGCCGAGGATGCCGGAGGGATGGGCACCGACGGGGTTGAAGTAGCGCAAGATAGCGGCGTTCCAGGGTTTGCCGGCGTTGCGTTCAGCGTTGACATGGTCGGCGATGATTTGTTCGATAAAGAACTTGGTGCGGCCGTAGGGGTTAGTGGGGTCGAGCGGGCAGTTTTCCGGGATAGGGATCATGCCGGGGATGCGGGTGGCATCGCCGTAGACGGTGGCGGAAGACGAGAATACGATAGAACGGCAGGTGTCTGATTTCTTGGCTGCCTGGAGAAGCTCGATGGTGCCGTTAACGTTGACGGAGTAGTAGTCGAGCGGGATGACGGAGGATTCGCCGACAGCTTTAAGTGCAGCAAAATGAATAATAGAGTCTATAGTTTGTTCGGCAAAGATTTTTTCGAGTCCCTGTTTGTCGCGGATATCATTTTCGTAGAACGCGAGGAAGTTTTTGGCCTTTGAGCCAGCAAGGAACTTGACACGTTCGAGTGCTTCGACGCTGGAATTGTATAAATTGTCGATAACCACAACTTGATAATCGGCAAGCAACAATTGCAATACAGTAAATGAGCCGATATATCCGGCACCGCCAGTAACAAGAACAGCCATTATTGTAGTAATTAAAGACGAAAACTAAGTAATTAACTATGTCAAGTGAATAAGGTGTTTTTTACTCCGAGCCTCGTTTGTCTTCTCCCATGGTTACGGGCGAAGATCTCTTGAAATCGTTCTCGACTTTTCTTGAGATCGCTACCCATCAGATCCTCTATATTGCAGACGTGTATCCACGTGATACATTCCTGCTGGAGCGAAGGTACGAGTATGCAGTGCGTCGCAGTCGCCACCGGGGGCTCTGTGAATGGATCCGCAGTAGTTGCGCAGAGGTGCACGACCAGATCGCCACGGGAAACGTCAAGACGGTCTCTGTGGCAATTGTGGATTCTTGCGACACCGTGATCGAGCAGTACGTTTTTGATGTACGTCACTTGTACAGCGATGATGCTCTCCATTGGACAATGAGCGACTTCGATCAGGGGTACCGTGCAGTGCTAGTACGGTTGTTTGGATCAACATCAGTAACAGTTCCACCGGACAGCACCTTTACATTTATAATCGAGCTTAAAGATACTGCAAATACAGTGCCGCATTCAGACAAAGGTGCATATGGAACCAACATCTGGATAACGTCTGCGGCCGAATCAACTGCCGCTTCTACGGTCACAGCTATCAGGTCGTGCGCTATTGGGCCACTTATATTTGACCTGTTTAACGAGGTAAAATCATGATTGTATATCGTTTCTTTAGCATTCGTAGTCATTATTCAAGTTTCATTAATCGCTTCGAGTTCTCGTACACCAGGTAGCTAATGCTGACTGCCGGGGCGACCTTGGCAAGGTTCGGCGCAAGTCCACGAAACAGACCTCGCCAGCCTTCCCGCATAATGGTCTTCTTGTACACGTCAAAGAATCCAGTGTATGTGTACGGATGGCCCCGCGTTCCTTGTGCTTGCAACCTAGTCCGCAGCAAGTTGATTGGGTATACAGCAGTAGCGCCGACGCTGCCACTGAAGGCGCCCATCGACAAGACGACAATATTCGACAGTTGGATGTCAGATGGGTCCATACCGAGCTGTGCTGCCTGAGAGCTCGCATACGCGCGTTTCATCGCCTCAAACGTGCCAAGGTCTAGAGCTGCGAATGGGAAGATGCCCATAACGCCCGCCAGAAGTCCACGGTAGTA
This sequence comes from Tortispora caseinolytica NRRL Y-17796, assembly GCA_001661475.1. Classification (NCBI taxonomy): domain Eukaryota; kingdom Fungi; phylum Ascomycota; class Trigonopsidomycetes; order Trigonopsidales; family Trigonopsidaceae; genus Tortispora; species Tortispora caseinolytica. The sequence continues at coordinate 224,110 of KV453841.1, forward strand.
CAAGCGTATACCGCCCGTGCGCCACATGTTCTTCGCTGTACTCCATATTAAAGAGTCTTTTTGATTAGATCGCGTTTCGCATTGTACTCTGAATTTTAGTGTATCAATAGGGTAAACGGCAAACTGCGATACGGCGCCGGCAATTCCACCTGCAACAAATGTAGCTAATCGGCTCAGATCAGCTACATCTTCGTAGCCCTCTAGCGCCACAAAAAGACGTTTAGTGGCTTCAAATGTGCCAAATTTAATAGCTGACTCAGGAACGACTTTGATGATGTTGAGACCGTTACCAACATAGAACGATTTGAGTCCGCCTTGTTTGTATAGGATTTCTATTGCTGTGAGGATCTGGCTGCCGCCAGGCCTGCTTTTAGCACGCGCGAGGTGCTGCTGGATCTGTTCGGCTGTTATTTGTGATCCTTTGACGAGCGGTTTGACAACGGCAGAATTGATTTTCGCAGACTTGGTGTGCGAGACAGGAGTAGACGTCTGTGCTATTAGGAACACTTTTATGCGATCGAAGGGCGCAGTGGCGGTGCGCGAAACGACGCCAGCCATTCCACCAGCTATGAAGTAGCCAATTCCGTGAAGCGTATCGTCAGAGAACACCACGTCACCTTCAGCAGAGAGGTCTAGAGAATCGACAAAATGTTGGTATAGCGTAACGAGTGGTTTCTCTATGAGGGGCAGGAAGATAAGAGCATCACAAAACTCGTCAAAACTGATTCTGTGGTCATTATTCTTGTCCATTGCTTCAAAGAATTTAGAGAATTTCTCGTCGTCGATATCAATATCGCATTGTTGCTCTAGCGCGGTTTTAAGATCGTCGTACGCTATAAACCCGTCTGAATCGGTATCAATTTGTGCGAATAAGAGTTTTAAACGAGTTTCTGATTCTTTCATGAACGAATAGAAAACATCAAAATTAAACGATTGCGATCCAGGATCGGGCAATGCAGAGTTGTAGATAGCGTTAGCTAGTTGATCCAGACTTTCCGGGTCATAGTTCTCTGCGATTTGCAATTGGTCAAGACCATGCTTAATGTCTTCCTTCCGTAACACTCCGGTCCCGTCCTGATCAAATAGCTTGAAAAATAACCGAATCCGACTATCGGTTAGTGGCTTACTACTTTTGTCTTTGTCTTCATCAGAAGACATGGTTTTGTTGACGTCGCAATCAAGAGAGAGAGTAAAGGTTACACTATTGGCGGAGTGCTATGCAATGGGCGGCTTTTGATACCCGTGATTGGTCAATACCCTTACTCCAAACTATCTGTCCGGCGACCCTCACATGTACTTTGTATGGCCGCTAACTATTGGGAATCCACACAGAGAAAACACTGGCAGGTATCTTCTGAATGTCTTAGTCAATGGCGCAACGCTACTGAAGAGCGTCTGCGTCTTTCAAAGCATCCGAATGCTAATATAGACCTCGGCGACCCTACACATATCCGCATATTCCTCCACGGACTACTCGTGAAGCTAGGACACAGGCTCAGCTGCAGGCAGCAGATCCTCGCAACCGCAGAACTGTACCTCGCCAGATTCTACGCAAAAGCGTCCGTCAAAGAGACAAACCCGTACGCTATAGTGACCGCATGTCTCTATCTGGCCTGTAAGATTGAAGAGTATCCGCAACATATACGCAGTATAACCGCAGAAGCCCGTGCACTATGGCCAGATTGCGTGTCTTCTGACTCTACAATAATAGGACAATGCGAATTCTATCTTATCGAAGAGATGGGAATGTGTCTTATCGTGCACCAGCCCTACCGATCGCTCAAACAGTTCTCTCGTTCAATGTCCGACATATACCAAGGACAACTCATCATCCTTCCTGATGAGATGAGCTGTGCTTGGTCTGTACTTAATGACTCTTATATTACCGATTTGCCGTTACTATACCCTCCACATATTATCGCACTGGCTGCCCTCTTTGTCGCAGTGCTCACAAAAGCTCCAAGAGGCTCCGTCTCGGACACTGCCGTTTCCGGTTCACGTATGGCAAACCTTGCAGACTGGTTGGCACAATGCGGTGCTGACCTTTCAGCAATTTCTAATTGCGTACAGCAACTACTATCGCTCTACCATTCCTGGGAATCATATCGCGACTCTACGTGCCAGCAAATCATATCCAAAATCATCAATACTTCATGATAGCAATTGCAATGCACGAACTCTCCTTAAGTTTAATCTATCATGTCCCGTGCAGTCTTGGTAGTGACATCATACTTCAAGTATGGCGCCCCTATGTCTTCTGCACTTGTAATGCCTTCTCTCTTTCGACGATAATTCACAAACTTCTCAAACTGCTCTATAGTATACATCCACTCCAATAGAGACCAGCCAGCGTACTTCCAGTAAATATCCTTTGAGCCACGTCCAGGCTTCATGCCAGACAAATCAGACTTCTCAAAATTAACAGTAGTTTCCTTGCAACCATTCAGGCCAATTTCAAGACCAGACATAAACATGCTGTCTGAAACCATACCAGCAGGCAGAAACGAAAGCCGAGGCTGTACATGCCACACCATGCCTACAGTCAAAATGCTGCATGGCAGGCTTGTAGCTCGCTCTTTTTCAGTGAATTCCAAGCTTAGTTTGAATTGTGGCACAGATGATCCTAACAAGCTCGGTTGCGTGTTGCGAGCATAATAGTTTCGGCTTAAATGTGTGAGCCGTTTCACTATTTGCGGCCTAATAGAGAGACGAAATTCACTATCAAATGAGTTACGTCTCGTTGAAGTGGTAGATGAGGCCCCTGTGTGTCCAGACGACGATCCTGAATCAGAAATTAAAGAGGGTGGAACATAAGGCGACGAGTCTCCAGATCCAAGCTCCTGCTGGTCTTCCTGTGGAGTGTCATTCTTCAATTCACTATTAGGTGTACCACTAAGCTTAATCTTTAAGCTTCTAATCTTCTTTGAAAGAGAATCAAAAGTATTTGGCTTCTGAGGAACAGTCATGGCAATCTCAGGAACTGAATCAGCAACATACATCGATTCGTCAAACACATCAAATGAGCTAACTCGCGCAGCACCATTCATTTGCATCGAAGGAACGCTCGCTCGAGCGAATCTGAGAAATGCACCGGAGTATGAGGATTCACGGGATGCGTCCAGGTAAATGATAGAAAGTCTGCGATTAGGGACAGGAAATTTTGACCCTCCTGGTAAAATACTGGAATGCGAAGTGTCTGAGTCATATATGCGAAAGAATGCATCTCGACTATACTTGAGCCTTAAAAGAACAAGTTTTTGTGCTTTGATGTCTTCTTCTGTCCTTGCTTCTGATATTGTAGACATGCCAATAACCCGCCAGCAGATTAGTCTGCAATAATAAGCACGGATAAGAGGGCACCAATGACAAAAAAACTTAGTCCATATTTCAGGAGATAATATCCATTGCGTAAATTTTTGTCGGGCGCATGGTTCTAGTGATTCGTCCTCACAGTGTTCGTCTGAGTAAGAAGGAAGGTACTGCCAAATATTTGTCAGAAGGGCAAGACCTCGAACTTCACACACCACATTAGATACAGAAAAGAGTCTCTCAAATACTTGCAGCCAAAAGTTCCAGGAAACAGTTTCCGGGTAGTCAGGGCCCAGGTGCATACAAGCAAGGTATTCTTCCGAGAAATCACAAATTGCGTTTATAGTTTCAGTTTCAAAAACGTTAGCGAGTGACACTATAGATGACAACATTTTATCAAAGAGTTTAACGAACAAGGAAAAGAATGGGACACAACCTTCGTCTGAGTACAGTACCTCCTTCATGAGTTCCAAGAATTTAACAAATCCCTTGCGCCTGTAAAGGTCAGAGTCATGTGGATGTGGAGAACGTTTAGACGAAGTTTCAGACGAAGAGCAATCTGATGAGGAAAATGGTTTTGTTGATGAATTATAAGCGATGCGAGATAATGTTGTGAGCAGCAATGTCAGAACAGGAAGCATTCCAGGACTTGCGACGAGATGTTCCATGCTCAGCATTTCGATGTCGGCTCCGACACTGTAAACATGCTCGGCAGCTAATGAAAAAATATGCCTAAAAAAGGAGAACATTATTCCGGAATGAAGAGCGTTGAAGTTGGGGACCCATTCAGATGACAATGATTGTAAGACGTTAGCTTTACGTGAACCGGTTTTTGTCGGAAGGGCTGCAGCGCCACACATAGACACGTGAAAATCCAACAACGCGTATTCTTTAGAGTCAGAGACAGCAGATTCGAATTCGGCAGGGTCCACTAATGTGTTGAGAGTTGTGAAGATTTGGCGCTCAGAGATGCCTAGCTTTGAGATGAACTCACTGGCAAAGCCGTCGACGTAAAAGTAGCAGTATGCGAGCACTTTACCTGAAAATGCAGCTAGCGGTAACGAAACTTTTATTTGTGACTTTGGCATGACATAATTCGCGGTGGATAACAATGCTTTAGAGTAAGTAGCAAAGGCTCTGCCGGACGTGTCGAGTGGGTTAAGCCACTCTGAGCGCGACATTAAACCGGACAACGCTTCCAGATATGCGGGGCGATCTGAGGAAGAGATCGTATGATTTGGGCGCGATTTCGAATCATTCAGCGAGTGTAATATTTCTGTCCACCAGTTATAGAAGATTGTGATGCAGTGAAGGAGCTCAGCCTGCGAGGTGAAGTCTTGTGGATGAGCGGCTGCCGATCTTAAGAAGGGCAGGAGCGATGTGCGGAGGATATTTGCTTGTGTGATACCAGATTTAGTGGTGAATCGTGGCAATATTGATGCGAGGTCGCGGTAGGTCAATGTTGCTGGCGATGCAGAAGCCATTACTGGCCTGTCCTTTGCGACCGTGTACGATTTGACAGGCAAATCTACCACTGAGGGCCCTACGGATCGTAGAGAAGTCATAGTATGCAAATATACGGCAATCACTGCTGTATATGAGTGGAATGCTAGAAGAAACAAGAACGGAAGAGAACCGCCTTATTTCGAAGAAGGAGAATGGGTTGGGAGGCTCACCCTTAATCAGTTGTACGGGCCAAGATTATGCGGCCGATTAAGGGAGTCAGATGCTAATGGTAGAAATGAAGCGATAGCGAACGTAATGGTTACCGGAAGAAAAGAATCTCCGGCCTTCCTAAGGTCTTGAGGGAGAGCGAGGGAAAGATAAGCGGTCAAGTTGATGGGAATCCTCAAGAGTTAAGCTGTAGATGCAAACAAAGGAAGGTATAAGCTTAATTGGTGCATTCTTGAGGCGTTGTGATTGGTCAATAAAAGGCCTAATTAACTCTTGCAGAACGGGTCCCCTTGGCAAACATTATAACGGTGTCCGCATACCTACTACAAAGAGTCAAATATTCCCCTGGGTAAAGGGTACATTAAGTATATATTACTTGTTTTGTCAAAAATTAGTGTTGACATTGTTACGTGATTCATAGCGGGCAGTTTCTGCATGTGGTGGCTTTGGGTTAAGGTTCATGTTCGACGAGTCGGCCGCATAGAGTGTATTTTGCGGCCAATCGCGATTCCCACTGGTCAAGACTGTCTCGTTCTGCTGGAGAGAGATCGTCCAGTGGATCGATCGGTTTGTCAATATCGGTAAGCACTTCGCTGTCGAAACTATTGTATGCAAGTCCCCGCGAAGCGTCGCGCCCGGCGAAATTGTGGTATGGAGCGCCTGGACCATAAAAGTTCGCCCCCTTCGACACATCGTACACCTTCCTGTTAACAGCTATAAGTATTTTTGGGTGGTCTTTGCCGTTAAACTTCACCAGCGTTTGCGGCGTATAGTCTTCAAACACAATTGTCGATTTCTGTACATCGGAGTTCCGCGCCGGAACAGCCTTTATGCGACTGTCAGAGAACAAATTTCTAAGCAAAATATACAGCACCAGGCCGCCAATAAGCAGTAGAATCAGCGACGGCATATTTCAGGGTACTCTGCTGACAGTCTTGTGATATTTCCGTGGGATATAGAGGAATGCGAGTCTCTTTCCGAGTTATATCGCGGTCCCAACATCCTGTTCCCCACACTCCAGCCGCACGCTGAAGTATGCAGAACAGCAGCGAACAGTAGCGAACAGTAGCGAACAGCAGCGAACAGCAGCGCAAATGTCTAGAACCGCTCAGCGGCTTCGTTGATTACTTTAGCAGCACGTATTACACGCGCCATAGCTATATCCGCAGCACCGAGCCGCAGGGCATCCTTGATGGCCGGAAACGTGCCGTCCGATATGTCGGGCTCAACGGAAGGCCATTCCTGCGGACCGAACAGAACGTGTCGGAAAAACTGCAATCGTTCGTTACCTGTTCCGTAGAGACCGTGAAGTTGCTGCTGTTTCTCGTCACTCACTAGCAGTTTCTTGAAAGTTTCGGGTATCTGTTTCCCGGGAACGTACGGGGCGCCGTCGAGGAGATGTGTGTCTATCTTTGTCAGGTGCCCGTTCCAAGTCCATCGCTGGACTGTCCATATCGGCGTTTCGAGGCCGTTGTTCACTGAGAGTTCGCGCGTCAACGTCATCTTCCATCTTTTGAAATGGCTGGATCGACTGACGAACTCCGTGCCGGCTTCGAGCAACGGGTCGATAGAGAAAAGGTGTCTGTCTTGTTCGGGCAGCACTTTGTCTGCGTACCTGCCAAGCGCCCTTGCAAATTTAGTAATAGACGTTCCGAACTCGATAGGATCGTACGGGTATACTGCGTCATTGCTGAGCCGCAGCGCCAATAATGCAATTGCCTCAATTAGCGAAGACAGTTTGGGCAGCGTGAACGTCTGTATTTCGTTATTCGATATTGCAAAACGAGATGGGGGATCTTTCACTCTGGTCAGAAGGTCCATGTTATCGTAGCATGATCCCTCGGGAAACTGGTTATAAGACTTCACAGACGTAGGCAAATTAGAAGCGTACCCCAAGTTGATAGACGGGATGCCTGCGAATGACTGGAACACCTTCGCACTGCCTACATCTGGGTCTGGTGGCAGGTACTGGTCGGTTTCTCTGCGTCTAGCCAGATTCCGCAGCATGCTGTCAGGCGCAGACGAACGATCCATAACCATATCGAGCACCTCTTTCAGCAGACTCTCGAAAGCAGGGTGTCCGCGTGCTTGCAGCGTATCGCCAGATATCAGGTTTGTGAGGTCGATGTAGGTGTAAGCGTCCTCAAACAGTTCTCTGAGATGCTTGTCGAGAAATGCCATTGGTCCAGCCAAATTGTATGCTTGTGCATCCCAGGAAATAAAATGAATACTTCGTAAAGGCCGCCAGTTCATTTCTATTGATAAGGCCGAAAGGACGCGCATCAGTTCAAGAAGAACCACAGTAGAAGCCATATTACTTGACCCGCCTTCACACCAGCTATCACGTGGAGCACCAATAATGATAGTTCTTGACTGCTGCTCAATGCCGGGAATGGCAGCAAGTATATTCCATACCTTGTGATTCTTTCGCTGAGCGACTTGGTTTTTAACCTCCACCACGTAGCCCGAGTCCTTAGATCCAGAGTACCATGAGGATATTTCAGGCCGTGCAGCTTTCCAGTTCTCCGGGACTTCAATTCCTTTGTCCTTCAGCGGCTCGAGAAGCGCCTTTGCGTCGGCCAAAGATATAGGGAGACTGGGTATACTTATGATGTCCTGGCGAGGGAATCGCGGATTGTTAGGCGAGCCCGGGTACGGTAGGTCGATGCCTGCACGCAATATAGCGTCTTCTGGAATGTTGAAAACGGAGCCTGATGAGTCAGGGAACATTAAGACCGCGGCGGCTCCGTGCATCTGCGCAAGAGCCATCTTCCTGCCAGCAGTGAGGCCGCCGTAACGGACGATTACCACGCAATTATCTACGGCGATGCCCATTTCCTCAAGATACCTGAAATCTTCGAGAGAGCCATAGTTTGCATACACCAGAGGTCCAGAAACGTTTCCTGGAGCGGAGTAGCCATGAAATGCATGAGCCTTCTGGTCGACGTTGTGTTCAAGTAGTGGGGCAGAATACATGATAGTGCCGTCCGGTGCGCGCAAGACCACCGCCGATCCGTCTATAGGGTAGTTTATATCGATACTGGACGCTTTGTATGAAGTGACAGGCATGTTCCATGTCTTCATTTCCTCATGTACGAACTCTGAGAGGGCGAGGTCACCCTCTGTGCCAGCGATATGTGGCATAGACGTTAGATACTCTAGTCTTTCTAGGAGACCGTCAGGGTTTATTTGCGAATGCACGTAGTCGCCAAGAACGCTAAATTCGTAAAACCGTGGCGAGTAGAGTGAACCGTTAGGGCCCGTGGGGAGGGGCAATATTCCAGAATTGAAGCCGAGAAAGACTATAAGGGATGCGGTGAATATAAAGATGAGCCGTTTGATGAGGATTGGATTTCCGACGCGGGACAAGTAATGATCTATGAGAATCTCGAATGACTTCAGCCACTGGGTGACAGGTCTGACGAAGTTCAAAGAGGCGGTGAACTGGCGGGTCTTGTTAAGCATAGCCGCAAAGTTGAACGATGACTGTTGAACTGGGTCTTCGATTTGGAACTGTTCCATTTCGGCATGAAGTTCGGAAATATCATCATTTTCATCGATCAAGTAGTGATCCTCGTCATTTGGATCATATGGTGGCGGAGTTTCGTCGTACTCGGCCATGCGAAAGCGTATAGAGAGGCTTGATTGAGGTTCGGTAGTCTAAAAGGAGGCTAAAGGAAAATAAGGTTTTGGTGGGGGCAACAACTGCAACGTTTACGGTCAGCAGGTGAACAAAAGTGTTCTGTGCTTTTACAAAGCGTAACTAAGAAAATAAGCGAATGGCACTAAAGAGACAAAAAGAGCACAGCGATACGGGCTGCGGGGACAATGGGGATCAAATCGCGTAGGCGGTAACGGTACTGGTTATGGTAGTGGTCGAGGTCGATACAGCCGACAGCGAGAGGAGATCTTCGGTGAACCAGGTACACGTCGAGTAGAGTGAGTCGTACTCTTCGTCGGAGATGTCGTCGGTATAGCCAGTATACGCGGGGTTGGCAGTAGTGGTGACGGCAGCCGTGTAGGGCGGTGTGGATGCCGGTACTGGCGGCGATTGGAAGGTAGCTAGAACGGTTTCGTTGCGGAACGCCGCAAGAACTGCTGTACTGGTCGCGGTAGTCACAGTCTTGGTGAGTGTCGTGTAGGAAGTCGACTCTTCTGTGATTGTGTTGTATACTGTGGTTGTTGAAGTGGATTCCGGGGCTGGTGCGGTAGCTGTGTTGGCGTTGACGTTGATATTGACATCGGCTTTGACGTTGGCGGTTTCGGTTGTGGTCGTGGTTTTCTTGGTAGTGGTCGCTTTTATGACAGCTTCGACAGCTTCAGTTTTCACAGTGACCACGGGGGAATGAACCAGAGTAGTCTTTGATTCCAGCAACGTCACAACCTTCGTCACGGGCGCGATCACAGGCACAGTCGTGTAGCCCTGAAGCGCTGATTTTGAGACGTCAGCGCTAGCGGGCTTGCAATCGACACATTTCGCCGGATAAACGACTGGAACCTTATACTCGACGACGTAGCATCCCTCAGAGACTGTAGGAAGGTCTGATCTCTCGAATAAATCCAGTGGAGAAGCGTTCACTGCCATCATAGACCAAGCAATAGCTGCTGCCTTGTAGATGTTCACCATAATTTGTAAATGAGTGTAGTTTGGGGCCTTTTGAGGTTGAAAACGAAAGATTTGCGGCTTGAAGAATAAGTTTAATAAATAAAAGAATGTATATAGTTGGAGATCTGGTATTGACAGACGATTCGTATTTGGTTAAGCGATAGTACAATAGTGATGTAAAAGGAAATCTGCGATCCGAGAACGAAAGGGAATATATAAGACATCTATCGGGCTGGCTGGCTGTCTAATGGTCTGAGAGATTTAAGGCGGCTGGGTGGCATATATTTAGACACATGTCAAACCGTGATTTGACTAAATAGGTATTGAGCTATCGGTTTGCGCAAACAATCATTCGTTAGCATGCTTATTAGAGATTTAATGAAAGGCTGGCAGATAGATTGGCCAATAGTGGTATTTCAAGTGTCCCAGTTGTTGAACCTTGTAAGCATTAGACTCTCGTCATTGGATGAATTTCTTTAATAAGGTTTATTAAGAGAGGCTGGCTCTGAGCGTTCTTTAGCTGTAGATAGTATTAGCTACTTATGAGATATTAAAAACAGTGAATTTAATTCATACTTATGTTGACATAAATATTTGACTTTTTCTTACAGTCTGGCAACCCGACAACGTATGTTATCGTAGGTTCAAGACTATACTGCCCCAAAGTCAAATGAGCCGCATAAACTTTGTTAGGATATGTCATACGCCAAACTGTGCACGTTACCAAGCCAGAGGTATTAAACGCGCTTTTCCTTAATTAAGGGGTTCTCCCTTTTTCCTTTCAGTTAGCAGCGAAATCTCGCATAAATCGACAAATCCTTTAGGCTGCAAGAAACATGAATCGTGACCATTCACACGATTCGCTTCTATCATCGCTGCCGTCTAGTGCTTCAATATATGGTCTGAACCGTGAATACACCGAAAGTATTATCGCGAGTCGATCGACGAAAACGGTCAATTCAGGGCTCACAAAGGCCGAATCTGTGCTAAGAGAGAGCAATAGAGAGCAAACAGGGTCTATATGCTCAAATGAGAGTAAGAGAGAACGTAGTGCGGCCAGTATAAAAGCGGCCCCTGCAAGCTCGACGCGAACTATCCGGAACTCTGTACAATCTGATTTCATACCGTCGAATCTCATGGGAGTGTCTATGGCGCGAATTCCGCGCAGCGAGTCAAGCGCGCATCTGGACGCGCTAGAAGACAAGATAAGCACTACTGAAAGAGATCTCGAGACGTACCGGCGCAAAATAGACGTACTTGAGCGGCTATTGCCACCTTTCCCCTGCACGCACGACGAGCGGGCACTCGATAAGATCCGTACAGAGCTGAACAAATGCAAAGACAAAGTCGCCGAACTGGAGCGATCAAAGTATGAGAATGGGATCCTGCTGCGGAGGGCCTGGCGGAAGAAGCAAGACGCAAAAGGCAGAGGAACGATGTTCTTTTCCGCAAGACATTCGGACGAAATGTGATGACGTGGTAGAGGTGTACTTGTATAGTTGTTCTAGTGTAATATATTATATAAACGGAGTTTACAATTTCTTAGAATGTGCGCCAGAGAAGCAATAATCCCCTTACATACTGCACGATCTCGCTGCTACTCAGCTTGCTCTCGCCGTACAGGCGGTCGACGAAGCTGATAGGCACTTCGCCCACAGTGCAGCCGGCGGCTTTTGCACGTACCATCATTTCCATCTGGAACACGTATCCTTTGCTGGTAGTTTCAGAGATAACTTTCTCTAGAACTTCCCGGCGATAGAGACGGAAACTACCAGTCAAGTCAGACACACCAGGGTTCAGCAATACGGTCGCAAGCAAGTTAGCGGTTCTCGAAATGATTTTTCGCTTGAGGTCCCATCCATAAACGCCACCGTCACCAGCATACCTTGTTCCTGTGACGATGTCGTAATTGTGTTTCTTTTGCAGTTCGATGAATTTAGGTATGAACTTAGGGTGATGAGAGAAATCTGCGTCCATGATGATGACAAAATCGCCAGAACAAAATTGCAGACCATGAACATAGGCAGTACCGAGTCCAAGCAAACCAGGACGCGGTTTTAACAGTATTCTGTCAGCACCATAGATCTTAATTAGTTCCTTAGCGATGTCTTGAGTGCCATCAGGTGAAGCGTCATCGACAATGACAAGTTCCCAGTCAATTTTGTTTTCATTAAACGCCTTGGCCAATAACCACGTCACAATTGGAAGATTGTCGCGCTCGTTATAGGTCGGTAGAATAACACTGTACTTGGCCATGGTGTCGTAAAGGGCAGGTGGGAGGTGGCTAGGAGGAACGAATGTATACGCGCTAGCAGGTTAGCAGAAAGACCACGATGGTATGTTGTTACTGTGTTCTAGAATACATCAATTTATTCAAATACTTATAAATTAAAGCGTACGATAAAAGGAATAATGCAGTGGTTTGTGGGTATAGTGGCGCCGGGTCATAACGCGTTAAAGTCGTGGCGCCGAGTCATCACGCTTTAAGGTCGTTACTGTCGTTATTCCTTCAGGTTTGGTCATTCATTTTCTCGCCAATATGGTAAGTCTCCGAGAGAATAATAGCGTATTTATTAAGCAATTTGTCTGAATCGTTCAGATTCTGTAGCAGAATATCAAGGTTATCATCTGATTTCTTCAATGCATCGATCAACGATCGAACAACGTTGTTCAGGTCTTTCGCCAGCGCCGCTTCTTTCAGAATATCATCAACATCAACAGACTTGCTGTCATTTAATGGGAATTTAATAGACATGTCTGCCAGCGATTCTGTCAGCCTTTGCAGGCGATTTGGATCAAAATTGGTATCATCCATGCCGTTTATTGTAACTTGGGAAGTTAATTACGCGGTATCACACAACATACACATGTGGTTGTCAATCTAGATTGTAGTTATCTTTATAGTTATTCGCATATTATATAAGTGCCCCATTCTTTCACTTATTCGGTTTACTTTAAACTTTATCTAACTCGTAATCATCGGTTTTGCGGTAATGTCGGTGTTTGCGTCGACGAACGTCAGCAAGCCGGCCGCAGTATCGGTACATCGTATACACGACACCAATAATACTGAATCCAACAAGAAATCCAACAATGGTCACAAGAATCCAGTGATCGTTCATCCACATAATAGTCTTGGCATCTTCTCTGTGCCAAGATGAGCCTACATAATAATCGAAAAACGAGTCAGAGGCGTCAGAGTATTCGTTAGACGTTAACAGTCTGAGCGGTATGTATTCAGGCTTGCTAAACATCGTCCGCTTGTACTCTTTCCACATAACCGACAAAAACAGCGGACCAGTAGAGTACATCACAGTAATGTAGGGCATACCCCAGTTTCGATTGTACTTTTTCAGTGAATCGATCACTTTCTTGAAGAACGGGTGGTGCGGTTCGGCCAACATGATGTTATTTGAAATGCCCGTGGGTTCTGTTCGTCTCACAAGGGCAGGAAACTGAAGAAGCGGATCTAACGGTCTTCGACAACCAATGTCTAGGTCCATGTATACTCCGCCGTAATAATAAAGAATAAAGTACCTGATCGCGTCGGCACGCATAATAGGAAACGGATAAGAATCGAATGTTTCTAAAAACCAAGGATATTTCTCCGCAATAAATACACGCGCTGATTCGTCCGTCCAGAACATGTACTTATAATCCTGGTTCTGATTTAGTACAGACGCTTGTGCCTGTTTCCATTCCTCTGGTATGCTCTCATTGATGTATGTCTGGTGTATAATTTTAGGCACACGCATAGTTGCGTCTTCATTTTCAAGTTCTTTCACGAGAACATAGTCACCGCTGCCCTCGTCAAATAGCAGCGTGAACAACGTGAAGACCTGCGAGAACAAAAAACCTACAAGTGACACCAATAAAAAACAGAAAATGACGAGGTCTCTTCGCATTCTCATGATTGCAGACTGAAAAGAAAAATCGCGCTTACAGAAAAAAACTCAGAATCGGGATCTGCTAACTAGCGCGTCGGTCGAAGAGAATGAAGAGATTTGTATATTGGAAAAGACACGTAATAGTGCCAGAAAACGACTCTATGCGAAATGAGAACGAAAAGATGCAGTTCGTTTGCGTTACGCTGGAGGATCTCAAAGGTATTAATATAATTTAGATCGCGCTCGGAATCTAAATTAGAGGTTGTCTCTTGTCGCCGAACTAGGGAGGCTTTGCAGGGTTTGATTCGTGGACAAGGGTACGGGGAACCAGAAGCCCGGCCAAATATGCAGGCTGAAACAGGTAATAAAGGACCAAATATACTCGCAGAAGGCTCTGAAAGATCCAACTGCCAATTCAATTAATGAAATATAAAACTACTAAGACACAGAAATAGTATCTGTATATAGTTATCAGGTTATAATCACCTCGTTTGCGGGCCCCTTAACCTCTTAGTTGACCAGTCTGAAGTCAAGTTCACATTAAGCACGCTACATAAGCGTTATCTTTTGACTGTTGGTTGCTACAGCAACACAGGTACAACCGACGCGCGTACGTTTTGACCAGACCAATAAGCGCAATAGATATACGATCTTTGTTTACAGAAGTTCTATATAGATTGATTGTCATTTGACGGTATTGTAAGATTACGTAATATTGCTATTGTCATCTTTCTTTCTTTAATGTAACACAAACGATCTCGAACCCGCCATTGGCTCTCTCTATCTCTAACCGGCGCTTTTCATAGAGCGGGAACGCGATATTCTGCGTCACACAGATCGCGTGCTTCATAGCTTGCAATTGATCCATGTACACCTTCATTGCGCTATCGTATAATAGTTTTGATCCGTTAATGAACCAGATCACATCCGGCGACGACCATCTGATCCCTGACGGTATATCTCTTTCGTTTCCATATGACTCGCATGCAGCTCTATAAGTGTTAGCGTTGAACCCAGCAAACACACGCTTGCACCGCACTCGACGCATCTTCTCGTTCACATTGTGTTGCGTATTCCCGTGTACTTGTGTGGCGGGGTACAGACACAAGTCGAACCGACTGTGCAGTTCCTCGACACAATGGTTAAACCACTGCAGATGACTATTTTTGGGTATCTTGTAGTTGCACACACGGCTTTGCTGGCTGTCTGTAACGGCTTCAAAAACTGTGAGATTTGCCTCACATATGATCATCTCGCCGCCATTGTTTAACACTCTATGCAGCTCCTGCCAGAGCGTCTTCATTCCACTGCGTTGTGAGTACTCAAACACACTGCTCATGTCCTGTATGTGGATCCCGTCGAAGTACTGGTCCGTAAATGGTAGATACCTATTGGTACTGAGATTTGTTTCTACGAACTTCCACTGAGGTGGCATGTCAAGCCCCACGGTCAGGTTCAGCAAGTCGATACCAACATATTCCGTCTCAAAAGTATCTCCTGAATTCATATACCGCTTATGTTGTTCATTGATCCATGTCCCTGTGCCGCATCCTAGATCTAATACCCTCCCTTTGTGCTGATGAAAATACATGTCGTCCTCAAGCAGTTCTTCGTAGAACTGATACTTCTGTCTCTGCCGCAGTAATTCAAGTGGATCACACGGCAAATAGTACGTCCTGGCTATACTGGGATTAATAAAACGCCGCGTGCCGTATTTCAGTATAAATCCTACCCCGGAATGTGCTGATCCGGTAGTACTTATGCTGCTTCTCCTGGCCGCCTGCAGGGCATCAGGCGCACTACTTCTCCTATTCTTGGCTGCATTCCGATTTTTGGTTGAAGTGCTTATTACAATTTTTGGAATTAAAGGTATTCTCCAGCCGGTTTTACTCTCGTTATGTTCCGAGGACATTGTTATAGTCTGGTTTGATGCGTGCTGGTGGCTGGATTTGTACTTTCAAGGGTCTAGTCCTTACGGTAGGCAGGGGCATAAACCCGTATAATGTATGCCCGACTTTTATACGCTGTGCAAAATTGTCTGATTATTTTGACGGATCTTTAAAAAGAACTCTATAAGAAAGAGGCCGGTTTCTACTTCTGTTCCGGGACAACGGTAAGAAGCTTGCCGTTCTTCAACGCTGACTCGATATTCGACACAACCAACGCATCCATGTTGTATTGAGTCTCATAGGTAGCGGTACCTATATGAGGAAGCAAGTATGCATTGGGGTGCTCAATCAATCCTGGATGGATTTCAGGTTCCTTCTCGAACACGTCTAAGCCAACGCTGAACAGCTTACCAGAATTTAAAGCCTCGAACATAGCCGATTCGTCGATGACTGCGCCTCTAGCAGTGTTCACAATTATAGCCCCGTCTTTCATTTTGGCGAATTCGGCGGGTCCTAGGAAATGTCTAGTATTTTTGTTCAAGGGAAGATGCACTGAAATGATATCTGATTCAGCTAGAAGCTCGTCCAAAGACACATATTTAGCGCCAATTCTTGCTTCAGAGTCTGGCTTTCTGTTTCTGTTGTGATAGATAATTCTCACGTCGTCAAAGCAGGAACACCGTTTAGCAAATGCTTCACCAATGCCGCCCATTCCAAGAATTCCAATTGTCTTTCCCTCGGGGTCGTGACCCAGCGGAGTGGCTCCACGGAACTTACCCTTGCGCAGTTCGGTTTCAGGGATGTAAGCGCGACGTAAAGCACCGAGCATAAGTTGCAATGCGACGTTGGCAGTGGCATTGTCGACGGCGGTGGGGGTATTCGCGACAAGGATGCCTTTAGCAGTGCATGCATCGACATCAATCTGGTCGTAACCTGCGCCGTGATGGGCAATGAATTTTAGCGATGGTGGGAAATGATCTATTAGCTCTTTGTCAAACAGTCCAGTGAAATTCTGCGAAGGATATGTGTGCAAAATTGCTACTACGTCGTTATAGACGCCAGCGTCGAGATCTGAAATAAACTGTTCGCGAGAACCAGAGTTTAGTTCCTTGAGTTCGGCTACAGATGCCAGTTCGTCCCATTTAGCTTTGGCGTGGTCTAGAGTACCTAATAAAAGAGCTACAGGTTTACTCATTTTGCAAATGAAATGGGGGGACAGTAATGTCGATCGAATGTTTATATATTCTACCGCCCTCGGCTAAATAGATAGTGCGGGGCGTGGGGGAGGGCACGCTAATTCAGCCGTGGGGATGATAAGCTTTACGGCTGATTCTCTCCCCCCACGGAATGGGGACTGGATATAAGTAATGATCTGTCATTCAAAGCATCTAGAAAGCCAACCAGCCGCCATCAACAGGAATCACAGCACCGTCAACATAATTGGAAGCCCGTGAAGCAAGGAACACAGCTGTACCGCCAATATCCTCGCTGGGTTTACCCCAACGACCGGCAGGAATACGTTCCATGATCTTTTTACCTCGCTCGGACTCGAGCAAAGATGCGGTCAAATCAGTATAATAATAACCAGGAGCAATACAGTTAACATGCACGTGTCGAGAAGCCCACTCGTTAGCCATGTTCTTGGTCAATTGAGCAATTCCACCTTTAGCGGAGGCGTAGGCAGCGGTGAGCAGACCACCCTGGAAGGACATGATCGAGCCGATATTGATAATCTTTCCGCGGCAGCCAATGACCGGATCTATTTCATAAGATAGCATGCGCTTGCCAGCCTCGCGAGCGAGCTGAAAGCAGCTGGTTAAGTCGACTTGGATAACTTTGTCCCAGGATTCGTCGTCGAACTCTTCTGCTTTTCTGCGCAGAGTCATTCCGGCGCAGTTGAGCAAAATTCGCACTTCTACTCCAAGTTTGTCTACCTGTTCCATGACCTTGTATGCTTCGTTGGCCACACCGAGGTCTGCAATAACAATGTCGACTTTTCTACCGAGAGCCTCGGCCTTGGTCTTGGTGTCGACGTTCGAAGCGTCGCGCTGAACAAGAATCAGGTTGGCGCCTGCACGCGCAAGTTCCAAGGCCATTCCCTGACCAATACCGCGTGAACCTCCAGTTATTAAAGCGGTGACTCCTTCTAAACTGAACAAACTAGACATATTGCTGAAACTTTTCGAAATAAAAGCTCTTTGTCGGAACTCCTGCACCTATATATATAGGTATTCCCCCCACACTTGTTATAGTTTCTAATTGGTCGACTACAAACCTTAATCGGTTATCGATATCAGTGTTCTAGCACTAATATTAAATACTTGGTTTATAGAGACAAACACCTGATTAGAGAGTCAATGCCATGAGCGGTGCGTTTAAAGGGAGTACCTGAACCGGGGATCGCTGTCCCCGAGGTTTTCGAGCTTTTCGCAAGGCAGATCGAACTTCCAGACCTCTTTCCCGGCGTCTCGTCGGGCAATGGCACGACGTATACCGAGGTAGAATAAGGTGAATGCAGCAAGAGAGGCAACTGTGAACGCGATACCTGTGATGTATCCAGACGCGTAGCCCGGCGCGTGGGTGCTCTGAAACAGGATAGAGGCAATGAGCCCCCCGATGTTGCCTATACCGATCTGTACGGCCGAGAAGATTGCGCGCTTGTAGTGACCAGATATGTTGTTCTGGAGCCATGCGAGAGCCAGAGGTTGTGCGGTAAAGCAGCCGCTCACCAGGAGGAAACACGCGAAGTACTTGACGCCAGATGCTACTGTGTCCTGACCGACATATAGGATCAGGTAACCGGTGAGTAGAGTTAGTGCTCCTAGCATACTCACGGGGTAACGTTGTTCACGTTTGTCGGCGTACCAAGCACCGCAGAATGAAACAATTACGCTAACAATATAAATAGGGATCAGCATAAGCTGTGTGCGTTGCGGAGTGTAGGCGCCGAGTCCATATACGATCGAGGGCATCACTACCGTTGCAGACACGCCGGAATAGTTGATCAGCATGTACATCAAAGTACCAATGTACAATTTCCAGTCAGTGAGGAGAAGAGTCCATGTGAACGAGTTTAGTTTGTTCATAGTACCAATATGCTCAGTGGAGCGTACCTGACGCTCGTATATGTATACGCGTTCTTCAGCATTAAGGAACCGGGCCTTTTCGGGCATATTAGGCACGAAAATGTACGCAAGAACAGCAACAAGTACCGACAATATACCTTCCATTATGAATATCCATCGCCAGCCCTCTATACCTCGGATTCCATGCATCTGCATGAAAGCGAAGGCGAGGAGTCCGCCGAAGGCGCCAGCAATGACGCTTGCAGCAAAGAATATAGTGATTCGTCGTTGGAGTTCGCACTGCTTGTAGTACATGGATATAAGATATATGCTTCCGGGCATGAGTCCTGCCTCGAAGATGCCCATGAAGACTCTTGCAGTGACGAGTCCCGCGAAGTTAGTTGTGAACCCCATACCGATGGCGGTGATGCCCCACAACGATACAATACTGCCAAACCAGATGCTCGGAGTAATGCTTTTCAGGATCAAATTGCTAGGTATCTCTAAAAGAATGTACGGCACAAAGAACACCAGGACGGCGATGTTGAACTGGTTGCCCTGCATGCCCAGGGACTGCTCAATGCCTGCGATCTGTGCATTACCAATACTGATACGGTCCGTGAAGGCACAAAGAAAGATGAGAAACAGAATAGGTATGACGTGGAGATCAACTTTCCACATAAGCTTGCAGTCGTCAATAGTGCAGACCGAGAAGTATGAGGAGTTAGTTGTTTGCTGGCCGAGTGCAGGTTTATCGGAGAGTGTTGAACCGGACTCCTGTGGTTTTTTGAACATTTTTTGCGAGTTTTGAAGAATGAGATCTGATCTTTAGGGCGCTTGTACTTAAGCAGCGCCATGGGTTGCGCATAACGCGAAATTCAGGGTGCATTTATGCAGATCCGCCAAATCTCAAACGCGACTTAAGATCTGCATATCTTACTTCAAACAGTCCATATTAAGATTCGTAATATGAATATATTACATTTTACCCCGCAGAATGGTGCAGCAATGCAGGTATTCGGGGTTTCGTGGACGTTGGAACGCTGAAGCGCTGGAGCACTAGAATGCATCGAGGAACCCATTAGATGACGTATTCGCTTTGAAGAGTGACATATTGTTGTACTTTATGCAATTGCAATCTCGATATTCATACGTACGCCATAGACTAGACACAGATAGTATGTTCTGTATCGATTTATGTTAATTGTTGCGCGTATTGATTGTCTGTACTGGTATTAAGGCGTCGTCGAGGAAGTAATTGTCATGACAACTACATTCTGATTTTTGGCAGGTGTTTATGGCCGTGCGCGCAGTGTATATTGCTGCTAGATTTGTTTGAGGTGCTTGAATAGTTTGAGTATTTTGTAAAAGAAAACTGAACTTGTCTGTAGCTGTCTGCAGCTGCCTGAACCTGCCTGAACTTGGAACGAGAACTTTCGGAGCCACGAACATACTTTAACGGCACGACCAATGCGCGCAGATGTTAACCCCGCAAAGTTTATTCACATTAGAGTTTAATTGAGAACCTGGGGAAACAACCGCTTTAATACTGACTTTTTTCCGCTGCGGACTAGCCGATGTGATTTATCCTGAGACAGCACAGAGATTGCTTTATATGGGTCAAGATGGCCGAAAAGAAAGCGAAGAAACGAGAAAAGTACGCAGTACAAGCGTGCGACAGCTGTAAGAAACGGAAAGTGAAGTGTGACGGTAATCTACCTTGTAAACGTTGCTTCAAGGTGAATTCACATTGCTCTTATATGACGTCTAGTATAGCCATATCACGGCGGCCAGTGATTCGCTCGATGATTCAGAATGGACGGTTGGGTTATCATAACTCACTGAGCAGCCGACTTGAGTCGCCAGACGCTTCTGGCGGTGACAAGTCAGAAGACGACCCCGTTTATGGCGAGTCCTCTCTCAATCAGGTACTTGATGCGATCGAAAAGGCGTTCAGCACATCTATTATTCG
This sequence comes from Tortispora caseinolytica NRRL Y-17796, assembly GCA_001661475.1. NCBI lineage: Eukaryota > Fungi > Ascomycota > Trigonopsidomycetes > Trigonopsidales > Trigonopsidaceae > Tortispora > Tortispora caseinolytica. The sequence goes on from KV453841.1 coordinate 244,512, forward strand.
AACTACACGCCCGTCAGTGTTCAAGACGAACTATACAGATAAACCACATGAGAAAGAGTCACAGAGAGGCGCTACTGAGTCCATGACTAGAGTTGTACCTGATCTGTCTGCTTTTCTTTCGTTCGAATACGATTCTAGTCACTACGCCAAATTGCTAGAAGTCTACTTTAACCAGTGCAATATCTTATACCCTGTGATTCATCCGCCTAGTTTATGGGAATTCTTCTTTGCCTTAAACTCAGTGAAGACAGAACAGGACTTAGGATCCCGTCATATGCATCTGTACTCCAACCAGTTCCAGGAACGCTTAGCACAGGTATATTTATGTTTAGCTATTGCTGAATCAATGCAAATACCTTCAGATGAGTCAGTTTTAAAGAAAGACGTTCCTCCAGGATCGAAATACTTCCATATCGCTGAATCCTTAATCGGTCAAAGCGACATAATCAACATATTCAGCCTCAAACCTACAAAAATGCCTTCGATAGAGCTGCTGCAGTGTATCATACTTGTAGCTATGTTTTACTACCGCTTGGACTACTACGAAAAAGCCGAATCGGCTATTCAACAGGCGCTACGTTTAGCGCTGATGTGCGGTATTAACCGCAACGAAACTTACAACTCGCTAAGCGTAGTCGAAGCTGAAATTCGCAAACGTCTCTGGTTCTCATTGCAAGCTATTGACTACCGATGCGCAATAGCCGGTGGTGTACCTTATTGTACACATATGGCTGCGGATATTCAGGCCCCTTTGGATATTACTGACAAGGAATACGAAAGACTTAGAATGCAACCACTAGGAAGGTACGACGTTGTAACTCTTTCTGAAGCAGCTTTAGACCCGGCTCTAGATCTGCTCACAGCTTCCGAGGATGATTTCGCAGAAGTATCATTTCTGAAATACAATATAGATATAGTACATATCGGAGGAACTATGTGGCGGACTCTGTACTGTTCTGGTGCGCGCATAAAGATGGTATCGGTTGCACAGATCAATGATATTTGCAACAAGCTGGATGTATGGCAGCAACAGGTGCCCTTATACCTTCAATGGGACGCGCTGTCAGTTAACGACAATATGACAAAGATTCCACCATGGCTGTGCAAACAGCGACTTATTTTGCATGTCAGCTGTTGGCAGATCAAACTACTGGCAGCACGGACAGTACTATTCTCTTCAGAGAACCTGACGCAGCCAGGGTTCCAGGAGTGCGCACAGGATAATGCCAATATAGCGCTGTCGGTGATACAGCTATGTGACGAGATATTTGCACAATGGCCCGCTGTTTTCTGTTCATGGGTGTTCCCGCTTGATCAGTACCTTCTTTCAGCAACAATGTTTCTGCTAGGACTGATGGTGAACTGTCCTGAGACGTATTTGACAAGCGAAAACAGCAACAATCTGCAGACTTCGTTAAACATTCTCGCCAACGGATCTTGCCGCGTGTGGAGATCACCTGCTATTAAGAAAGCAATTGCATGCGTCGATCGACTGGTGCAGGTGCTGAACCAGGTAGGATCGGAGCAACAAGAACAACGACAACAGTCGCCTTCTGCGGATTTCTCAGAGTTTCTGTCCAATTCATGTGTAGCAGAGCTCAGGAAGTACTTAGATGAATCACAAGACCTGAAATACGACAGCAGTTTGCCTGCACTGACGTCAAACAGCCAAGACCATTGGCTAGACATCTCTTCGTTATTGAACTGGAGTCTTACATCTTAATAAACGAATAGTTATTTATTTTCGATACTACATAGCACTTACTCTTTCTTTAGTCTGCTCGAGGAGCGACTCAAGGAAAGCAGGATCGCGGGGACGTAAACGTAGCAAGAATGGCGCCGACTCGGCCACGAGGGCAGAAGGGGCCATATTGGATTTCATGGGGTCGGGGTTCATGGCGTCTTTAGGGTCAAGCGGCGGCAAGATCTCAAATGCGACGATCATGCGAATGAACGCAGTAAACAATTCTCTGTTAGCGAGATGCGATCCAGCGCACATGCGTAGACCGGCACCATAACCGTAATGAGGAGTGCCCATAGAAGCGTTCTTGGTGTCCAAGTACCGTTCAGGAATGAACTCATGGGGGTTCTCGAAGTAAGACTCATCATTGTCAGCTGCATAGGCGTTCATGTAGTACATAGTGTTCGCAGGTATGACAGCGTCTTCGTATTTGACGGGTTTGGTGCTTAATCGAGGCAAGCACATAGGTATAACAGTAGAATGACGTAACGTCTCTTTGACTAGCGCAGTGACATATGGAACCTTCTCTTCCTCGAGGCAGCGATCCCATGCGTCACCACCAGGGTATGCTTTCATGATCTCGTCGTAAGCCTTCTGTTGGATGCGCATGCCGTAGCCTTCCTGAGAAAGGTGACCGATTCCAAGTATGAGATTGGCCGGCACGGTGTCGAGACCGGCAGAGACCATTGTCAGACAGATACTTTTGAGCTCAGCTTCATTCAGTTTAGCGTCAGGATCCTTAATGACGTTTCCAGTGATACATGGTTTGTCTGTACCGGCCTTGATTTCGGCTTTAAGCTTGTCGAGCAGCGTCTTGAGGTATGCGTCGCGGCGTAGACGAAGTTCTTTAGCGTCAGCTTTCTTAGAAAAGTCAAAGAAGCGCAAGAACGGCAGATAGTCAATGTAATTGTTCGTGTGCGAGCGGAGACGGGAAATACCAGTTTCAGTTTCGACGATATCGCGAAGCATCTTGTTGTCGACTGTCTCTAGACGAGTACCGTAATTGAGTGTAAGCGAGGTGTTGAGAGCAAATCTTTGGAACACAGGTTTGATGTCGACATGCCCATTGCCGTTTTTGGAAGATGCATACAGGTCTCTGATGGCCTCGTAGGATTCCAGATCAATAATAGGCATGTACGACTGGACAGCTGGTCTATTCAATGCAGTAGCAGCGGTTTTACGTCTACGCTTGCAAGACTCGTCCCAAGGAGAGGTACCAATTGTGAATCCTTGTGAGCTAGAGACGACTTTGTGGAAAGTATAGAGCATAGGACGTGAGATCAAAGCTGATTGGTTGTCAATCCAGAGTTTACGTACTGATTCAAAAGTATTGGCAATGACAACACGTTTGTTACCCAAACGAACCTGGAACACAGGTCCGTAATTTTCAGCCCATTTCTTGTATACAACTGCATGATTTTCACCTAATTGGAATAAGTTACCGACAATAGGCCAACCAGGAACTTCGGGAAGGCCTTTGATGCGCGGGACGTCTGTGCCTAAGCCTAAAAGCCAGTCAACTAGCACGTAGAACAGAAAAGAAGCTACTGCTGCTCCTGCAAGTTGCGTATACGTTAAAATCATTGTATGAATAAAGTATTAATCCAATTCCAGGAAATTATAAATGCAAATTGTCGACTATTATGCGGTCAGGATTAATGGTCTGATTTACTGGTCTCCTATGTGTTGGGAATAAATAGCCAGCGATCTTTAGCGCTCTGTGAAGAGTTTCTGCAATTCCTAGAAGTTTAGGCAAATCAATAGTGAACTATTTAAATACAGACGTAGAAAAGGAACCTGGTCCATTATATAATTGTAGCATTACGCCTGCCGTCGGAACCATTCCGTGCAGGTAGAGTTCAAAATCTGGGGTAACTGTTTGGGCGATGTTGTGCCCTAACCGCGCAAGTCTATCACCTTTAGTCTATATTCACCCAGTACTACAAGACGCACAGCTCAATGCTAGGTACAGTGAGATATCCAAACCACTGCTCTAACAATTTAATAGTTCTCTGTTTCTGGCAGAGAATCGCCAGATAAGAGATGGTCTGTGCCTCTATGTCCGGTATTTGCAATTACATGTCAGTCTAAAGATCGAAACTTTAATCACAGTGGACCAATCACACACAACGAAACTCTACCCCTCGAAATACTGTTCAGCGCGGAACGATTCCGTTTAATGAAAACAGCGGCGCCGTCTATGGACAGATAGCGAACTTTATTGATCTACGTATCGTAATGGACTAACTGTGACTGGCCGTTCTATTACGGAACAGTGCTTAGAGTTTAGCGGGGGGAGTGCTGAGCGTGATGCCGGAAGACGTAGTGATGTCTAGGGCCAGTGCGCGAGCGCTCATAGTTTCTTCCTTTGACGCGCCGTTGTTCAATGCACCCTTGAGATGACCTTTGAGTTGCGGGTTGACGTCTTGCGGGACTAGCGAAGCAATAATCACTAGCGAAGTCTCCTTTGCAGTCAGAATACCCGTGAAACTGAGCAGCGCACCATAGGCGTGCGGGATCACATACTGCGCTAGATCGGGGTACGATGTCGACATTTGCGTGAACACACGATTCGAGATCTTGGTGTAAACGCGATCAAAGAATTCTTTGCCAATTCTATAGTTTTCTTCGGCCGACCGCTCGGTGCGGATCGGCTTCTCTTGTCGGAGGTGCGCGGGTGTCGCATCTTTCAGGCGCATCAGACTGTTGATAGTCTTAGGGATTCCACCAAGCGCGCCACTCTTCAGAATTGCTTCACGTAAGCGGTCTGCAATTTCCTTCTGCGCAGCCTGGTCGCTGCCGGCCTCATGTTCTAAGGCGTACTTGAACAAAATAGGTACGTCCTCCGGGCGGTTGCTCACTGAAAGCGCTGCCGCAGCTACAAGGTACCAGGTCTTTCTGAGGTGTGGGTACGATCTCAGCTGGTTTAAGTAAGTGTTCGTCAGAAAAGTTGGCATAATGGAGGGCAAGTAAAATATAAGTTAGGTAGCGAGATGGTTCAAATGTATGACCGAGGTACAAAGTCGAACGGAAGATAGGTCGATAGTCGGCAGTAGTCATTTGCGGTTCAGGGTTCAAAACTCCCGAATTCTACAATCGACGCCGAAGTGTCTGCGGGGAGACCAGTAGCTTATATATTTATTGTTCTAGCGTCAGCGAGGGTCTATTTCTTTAGGCCTGGCACTAGATTCCATTGCTCTTTGGTCAATGTAGTTGGTCGGCCAAAACTTTGGTCGATGTCCATTAGCACTCGGAGCGCATTGCGGCTTCGCAGGAAAGATATTGGGCTCTGATTAGCTTCTCCAGTGGGCACTGCGTGGCCAGCCTCAGAATGGTGTGCACGTAATGATTCAGGAACAGGCAGCATACTTTGAAGAAGCTCATACATCGCCAATGTACAGCCGAATTGTGGGGAAGATCGGAAAATACGCGCAGGACCTCCCTTGAAAAACGCGGCAAATCCTTCCTCCTTGAACACAGTAGTAGCACAATGCATCAAATTCCTGTAATGCGTCTGACCTTTACGAGCTTCAACTTGTAGACGCGTCTTTATAACGTCAAACGGCGTAGTGAAGTAGGCTGCAGGCATACCGGCAACAGCACCAGCAATGAGAAGCTGGCCGATGTTCAGCCGCTTTCCTGTACTTTCGCCAAAGTAGTCCTTTTTCAAGTGCGCATAAGTCGGGAAATAAATAGCAGAGAATGGCACATCTCTGAGAAGACAAGCCGTAGCACCTTTATACAGACCGACCAAACCTAAAGATCGTACAATGGAAATAGCAGACCTTTTAGGCACATCACTTCCGGCTTTAGCTGCTTCACCTTGAACCTGGAGACGGATTTTGACAATTTCAAGCGGGTTTGTGAACACAACTTGACATGCACCAGCAGAACCACCGGCAAGGACTTCGGCAGGCCATTCAATAGAACCGTCAGGTTTTGACAGCTTGCCACGTACAAGATCATTCACTGTGAGCTTGATGGCCTTTTCTGGAGCGACACCAATAAGCTGCGGGCCCAGACCAGAGTAAAGTCCACGGAAACCTTCACGTTGCACGACCTTTTTGAAACAGTCCATAGAGTTTTTATACATTAACTGACCGGGAACGCTACTACGTTGATTCTGCATGCGAGTCTTGACGAGATCAATCGGGTATACAATAGTTGCTCCAAAAGCGCCAGCAACTGAGCCTAAAGCGAAATGGTAGACGGATTCGAACACTTCACCGAGAAAGCTGGAGGGAACGAAAATACTGGCTTTTTTCGCGGCTTCGGCTTTGGCGGTCGTAGCAACTCTGTACAACGTTTCTGAATCACGCCACGATGGATCGAGGACGCGATCGAAATCGTCTTTTGAAAGCAGTCCAGTGGGGTTATCCATAGATGCAAAGCGGAAAAGTAGATCGATTTCGAGAGGGGAGAAAATACCGAACTGCGTTGAACGAGTGGCCTCTTCTGCAAACTCGGATTTTGAGATTTTGCCCGTAGAAGATTTGCTGCAGGCTCTGTAGACTATGAGTTTAACAATATCAAATTCTCGTAGCAGGTTTTCGAATGCACGGACAGTAGCATATGAAACTTTACTACTGAGATAATCTATGGAGTCAAGATTAGAGATCAATTGCGCGCTTAGTTTATGACCAGACGTCTTGATCATGATATCTTTGAAGTTTTCGGTAGAAATGTAACCTGTACCAGCTTTGTCGTAATATAAGAAGGCCTGACGGACGCGCTCACCGTGCAAGGCCTTTAGCATCTGGCTGAATTGTTCATAGGTTAATCTGTGGCGTTTGTTCTTAGAGCCGACATAAAGCTGTGTCCATTTGTTATTCCAGTCAAAGGGCAAAGCGTCATCAGACTTGTTTTCATTATAGAATTTGACGAACTGGTCGAAGTCGACGGAGCCGGTGCGTTTAGGATCAAACACGCGGAATGCGAGTCTGTATTCAGCATCGGGTGTGGCGAGAACACGCTCGAAATCAATCCAGTCGTCGACAGTGAGGTAACCTCTGCATGCGCGGTCGGCCGCCGCAAACAGGACAATGTAGGAGCTTTTTGGTATGACTGTGTAATTCTCGTTCTCAGGGGCTATTGCATTGACGAAGTTCTCGGGTGTCATTATCCGCTGGCCGTCAGCATTTTCAACTGAAAACTGGTTGAAGACGGCTCTTGAGTTTTCGACCCGTTTCGACAGATTCGGAGAAATAGGAGCCATGACAATAGAAAAACTGCAGATAAGTTAGCACTGGAAACAGGAACGATGGGACGTCAGATGTGCCGAGGATATAATCACTATAAACACGAGTGGTATAACAAAAGCAGACAATACTCTGTCAGTCAATGTAAACAAGCACTAAATAGCTCTTACTTGCACTTTACGATCTAACAATAAGAGTATAAGTCCGATAAACAAGGCCACCTAGACACTTTATGGACGAATGGAAGTGGGAGAGGGGAAAGGAAAAAGTATTGAAGACGTACCTTTAACAAAGACGAGCAAAAAACGACAAACAGATGTACTAAAAAACAAATTACAGCTCGATATATAGCTATACTGTGCTGTAAATCAAATTTATCTCTATGAAAATATATCAAAAACCACCGCGGAGTGGCTGAAAAGCAAGTGAAAGGAACGATTAAGTACAACGGGTCTCCACTTTTGTCCGATGACTAGAATCGGAAAACACTAAAAGCCGTGCACTGTAACCCGCTCCAGCCAATAGGAATACATCATGCTGAGGAAGCATCCGGAAAGTCTAAAGACCAAACGCGCGATAGTCAGTGCTATTAAATTAGTGCGATGCTGTTATTAAATGTGAAATTATTGTGATGGCGGAACGTTAGGTGCGACAAACGTCGATCCTGGCGGTACAGGCATGGCGATGTTGATGACAGAGAAGGGCGCCTGTCGCTGCAGAGTGCTCAGCGGAATCTGCGTGCTGCCAGAAACAATGACCGGTCCATCCGCCGCGTCTTTGATTTTAAATACAATATAGTCGTCAGGAGCAGGGGATGCAAAAGGCCAATTGATAGTATCTTCTTCTTCGTTGGAAGTTGAGTGAGTTGGTACTGGGCGCGTGTGTGTGGGCGATGGTGCGCTAGGTGCCCAGGCTGTATCAGTCGTGCCCGTCGTATGATGGTCAGCAGCACCGGTCGTTGGCCTGTTTAACGGTGCGGGTGCGGATGTAGCAGCCGTCGGCTGAAACGTTTGAGTGATAGTTCGAGCAACTGATGTTTGTGTCCGTGTACTGCTAGAAAACCTTTCCGGTTGGACGGGCTGCCGACAGGTGGGACAGCGCTGTTGGCGCTCCAGCCAGCTTTTTAAGCAGCCTAGATGCAGAATATGTGAACAAGGAAGTTTCTTTGGTTTTCTCCTTGTACGTTGGTCAGGATTAAGAGTCATTTCCTCGCGACATATAATGCAAACATTGTCACGGTCGAGTTCTTCAGGGGTCGGATCGGCGTAACAGGAATTCATTTGTTGGACAGCTTTTCTGTACTTTATGAAATCGCGGATCCGTGTAATAAACGACCGTGTAGTTCTATATACATCTCGGACAATATGCAGCGGCAGGCCATAGAAGGATATGACAATGGCGAAGAAAGCCATGTATATGAGGATGCTCAGGGCGTCAGCGAACAGATCGAACACGAACACGTACAGCATTTTCGGCTCCCACACTTCTTCGTCAATAGTCTCGACTCCCTCAAGGTCGTTCTCACGCTGCAGCTGGGCGCGCAAAATTCGACGATACACGTAAACCTCGTAGCAGTCTAGAGCGTAATGGTAGATGTTCCTGAAACACTGCACCTCCAGTAGGGCGAATTCAAAGGCGAATATTAGCATCTGGTTCGCACGCTTATTAAACATGTCTTGAAGACAATAATCTATCAATACAGCATCAACCACGAACAGCATTGTCAACGTGGAGATGCATCTGACGTGAAACAAGAGCTTTTGCGCATCGGGAATGAGATCAAGATACTTGATTCTTTCGGTTATCAGCCAATGGAACACTTTGACAAACATTAGAAGTAAAAGTACGGAAAGGAACCGCAAATCAAAGGCATCTCTGAATATAGTTAGCGCCAGGCCTGTCTCCATGCCTGTGAACCAAAGTTGTTCGTAGAGTCGTTCCGTCTCATGGCTCCTTAGATCGCCAAAAAATATCGTTAATGCAAGCCTCTCAATAAATATAGTTATCATAACAGCCAGATTGCATAGGATCAAGAAAGCGATGTTATTCTGTGATAGATATATAGCTGCTGAGTAGAAGTTAGGCCGTTGGTAGAAAGCTACGAACACGGCAGTTACCACTAAAAGCGTGCTGGTCTGTAGAAGTTAGTATTTTTGCTATAAATTAAATCCATATAATTCGGGATCAAAACAGAAATACAATCTGCTCGGTACTTACCAATCCATAGACTGCCAGTTTCATGATGGCAAATGGTGAAGGTGGGTGGGAGATTCTGGAATGTAAGTGACATGGTGTCACGTTATACGCTATAAGGAGGTGGAACTCCCTTTTGGTCAGTGTCTCCGCTGCCCAATATCATTGTTATCCAAAATGTCATTATTCTGCTTAGATATTCATATGATATCACTCTTTGTAGGTGTAAGCAACTGGCAATACCATTTGCAAGCTAGTTTCTGCGTCCTATGGTGTTACACGTAGCTGCAAGTAAACTAGACGTCAAAACCGTCATCTACGTCAATGCCATCAACGCACAAGTTTCCAGTTTCTTCGTCAATGACCATATTCGACGCTCGTTTCCGGGCAGACATCAAATATTGAACCAGAGATAACCAATTCCTAGAAGCCGCTTTCCGCTCTGGAGAATCGCCAAAATGTGCTTGGGCTGACTCATAGAACACGCGCAGAGCCTCTTCTAACAAATCGAAATCTTGCAAAGTTCCATCTTTACACTCAGTAAGTATAATGTCAATTGTTTTGACATGAGGATACTCTTCTTGAAATTTTTCTGAATCCTTCAACTGCCAGAGAGTATGCTTGCGATCCATTTTAATCGCCCATTCAACAACTTCCTGGCATAATATCGATCTGAAATTATACACCATATCAATACACTTGCCGGTAAGCTGCTCAATTTCCAGCGAATACGACTCGCGCGAGCAGACAAGCTCTGCTAAGTGTCTCAGGTGCTCAACGTCTTTCTTCAATGCCTCTGCAAACTCTTTACGTTCTTTCAACTCTGACTCATATAGGTCCGAATGGTCCGGTAACATTTCCAACTCCATTTGAAGCCGCTTAACTAAAGCCGCGCCTCTTTTCATCTCTCGTTTAAGCGTCCAGTAGCGGCATATTTCCGCTAGCACTTGACGTTTCCTGCCGAATTCAAAACCCTTTATACCGCTCAGAACTGCCAGAAAAATCTTGCGCGGTATAACAGGACCTCCTCCTGGGGTTTTCCAACGTTCTGCTAGCGTCAAGTCTGATACTTTCAGAAGCTGATTTCTATTCTTTCCTAATTTGATATGCAGCGTGATTTTAGGGCTGAATGAGTTATTTTGATGACCGGTATTTCGAGCTCGTTCAGAGTATCTGAACTCATCCTGTATTCGAGTAACATGATAATCTGTGTCATTCGTCCTTTTCCAGTCAGCAGGGCTGTGCTTGTCACAAAACGCTTCCAGCGCATTTGGATCAAGAATTACACCTTGCGCTCCTCCTCTCATGTGCATGTAAAGTTTGGCACGTCTAGCGCATGAAGGATGAAACGCAGTAAAACAAGTTTTATTGTAACATTGTATGCAAGCACCTATTCTCTGGTGGCACAGAAAACAGTTCAGTTTCCAGCGACTCTTTGGTATATTCTCTATGCCTTGAATTGGCTCCATGTATACTAGATTCCCAATAGTGGTTTCAGGAATCCAAATAGCGCACGCCAAATGAGCCCAGTTGTTGCAGTCTGTGCGTTTGAAAGCACCATTGGTATTTGGGCACAGGATGCAAGATATATTATGTTTCGGAGCAATTAAACAGCGTCTGCACATCCATTGTCCTTCAGGGATAAAAGGCACTCCGTAGCAGTCTTGATGTACAGCGATATCACACCCATCGCAAAACACAATAGCGTTATTGTTTTCACTCTCTCCGTCGTCACAGACAGCGCATTTAGCATCGACTAGATCGTCTTCTTCTTGTAACTGCTTTTTAAACTCCAGTCTTTTTGGAATCATTTGTTTCTCTAATCTAAACCATTCCTTTTCAATGCTCGTCATAATCATTTCAAATAGTTCGCAAGAAATCGTAGGAGATCCGTCTTTACCGCAGCGATAGTTAATAGACTCAAGAAACTTGCTATCCTGTTCATCCATGTCGTATTCCACAACAAAAGCTTTGTCGCTAATCAGAGAAGCGTCGTTCTGAATTCGTGGATCATCAACAGGTTCACGAAAGAGACCCGGCGACTGGGGAAACCGACGCTCGTAGTGGTATCCAACCGCAGACAGCAAGTCCAGGTCCTCGCGACGGCAAGAAAAGGACGGTTTTGTAATTTTCTTAAACGAAGGTTTGTGTGGAGGTTTTATTCGCGCAGTGAGTATAGGATCGAGAGTACTTGGCGATCTGGTTCGCGTCCGTTTAGGTTTGTGTGCGAGTTCCAGATCATCTGGCTTGTGGTCCGGGAAATCATCAGCTTCTGTACTTAGAAAAAGGGGCAATTTCGCCCGCAAATCTAAATCAGGATAAAAATCCGTATATGACCGCTCTTCGCGCGGCTTATCGGCAATATTATGGTCCATCTACGCCATACGCAGAGCTCACTCGTATAGAATAGTGGGAGCTAAAATTGTCACGGGGCAACCTTTAAGACCAGCAACCGACTTTTGGGTAATATTGAGCAATTAGGTCCTATTCACTGTGTGCCTCCACAAATCAAAACCAGATTGTAAAAGTAACGCGCGTGTTTGGAGCTAGTTTATTGTGAAAATTCCACGGGATGTTGTCAGGTAACGGTTGCACAGGCGCACTCAGTGGGGAGTGTTAGTGGGCCAGGCGACAACACAGATTTCCAGTATTATGTGAATACAGACGCGCTTAACCCCTCAACCCTAAAAACAGCAGATAAACTGCGGCCAGTTTAGTTCAGATTTGCAGAATGGAATCAGTGGCCTGAGTATTTGGTTTTTTCCTGAGTGCAGAGAACCGCGCTGAAATTGATTTACCGAACTTTGAAACCCCCTGAATAGCGTTTTCTGCTCCTTCACGGAGAGTTGATCCAAATTGCTGCACGGAATCTCGTTGCCAAGTCGCAGTGTTATCAGGCACAGGTTCCTGATCGGTGTAACGTTCATGGGGTAAAAATGAGGAGGTCGGATGATCGGCATATGAAGGTGTAAATTCGGAAACGTTGTAGGTCTCGGTAGGTGCCGATTGAGTAGATAACAGAGATGATCGTAGCTGTATTTCGCGGGTGATAAGATCGCGGCCTTCAGCAACATTAAAGTCTTCAGTGCCGCTAGTTTCATCATCGTCGAAATTGATATCATAGGCTAAAATCTTCGAGAGCTTATCGTAAATGTTGAATCCTGTGAGAATGACAGGGATCAGAATAAAGCGCGGAAGCCAATCGTTGATTGACTCAGAGATGACGCTGAGGTTGATGGACTTTCCCAAGAACTCTTCGAACATGGACGAACGATCCAATTGCAACGTGAGATAATTATAGCTTAGTGGAATTGTGAGACGACACAAATACATTGAGTAGAATATCGCTGAGCTATAGTCTGTATGACCTTTGACAATGGAGTAGAGCTGAGTAACACGGACTTTAGAGAGACTGTAGAATGCGGTGAGACAGACGTAGAGCAGGATTGCAGACGAAAGAATCTGCTGACCAAGTCCACTAGTATGAGAGACGGTAAGACCTATCAGATTTAGCCGTGTACCATGTGTCACTTCTGAGGACACGAGAACAGATGATAAGAAGATCAATGCAAAGCCTACTAGGCGTGATAGCCACGGAGATATCAAGGTATAGATAATGTAAGACATGCGCGGGTTGAAGAGATTTTTGGATTCTGAAAAGACTAGAGATCTCGTAGAACGAGAATTGACTAGTTCCTGGGTCTTGATAGCGGAATGTACAAGTTGGTTCCACTCAGCTTCGGTTCGTATACGTCTTCTGTGGACGGCATGAAGGCGATTCGATAAGGAAGCAAGATATTTAGATGATATTGATGCAGGATCAGGTGACCTGAAGTTGCGGGAGGAGGCAGTTGCAGGTATCATTGCAAGGAGGGAGTCTATCCAATCTTCGAAGGCGCCAGCCTTGACGGGAGCGAGAGCGAGTACCTCTGAGCAGATATCAGTGAGATCAGACTCTGCATCCATGAATGCATCGTGAGCACGAGGGGCCGATTTATAGAGGCGATTGAGGTAGTGTTCATGAAAGGATTTGACGAGGACCATTCGTGGGACGTTTACGAGGCCATGGCCCAGGAGCCAGATGGCGCCGATGAGGGTGTAGCAGTGCGAGAGGGCGATAGCGAGCGCTTTAACGGAGGCGAGAGAGAGGCCGGCGGATATGGTGAGATAAACAATACCGACTATGCCAGCGGTGAGCATTGCGAGCTGGAACTTTGCGTTGTACCTGAGAGAGTCGGCGAGCTTTCTGGAGGGAAGGTCTTGGCCACTTTCTATGTATCCTTGTAAGATAGGGAGGATAAGCCAAGTGAGGGCGAACTGGAGCCAGTAAAGCATGCGCCATAATGCGAGAATTATTTTGTTTGATATGCAAAAAATAGTGTGAGATGACTGACAGGAGAGGTCAATAGGGAGGAGGATTATGATAGAGGAGGGGATATAGATGGCGAGGAATATAGGGATGAAGATGTATAGAGGTGTAGTTTTGATAGATATGAACCGTTGAATCAGTATAAATACTGCAAATACTGTGAATATAAAAGGGAATATTGCAAACTAGAGTGTTAGAGGTGTCATTACAGCAGAAAAAAAGGTCGACTTACCATTTGGAATTGTTGGTGAAAGTTAAGTAGGTTTTGATCGGTTCATGATTGATCTACTAACATAAGCGTATCTGTCATTATATGATTCTGTCAGTACGAGATCCAAAGTATGATTGTAAGCCCAATTCTGCGTATGAGTATTTATTTCATTCTTTATGGGCCTTGAGAAGAGTTTTGGCAGTTTCAAGGACGCAGTCGAGCTGAGAGAGGTATCGTTTGACGATCGGCTCGAAATGCTCTCGGCGATGTCTCTATACCACATCTAATTGTCATAAGATGCGCTAAGAAGTATTAACACATTATATACTGTTTCTGACAATATGGGTGCTGCATTACGCGAGCTTGGAATTCGCCCAATGCTGTTGCAATGCTTCACAGCCCCTGGTCAACACCCGGACCAAGTCACAGACCAATACCACCTATAATATATGAAAAAAGACAATAGACTAAATCATTAATACTAGTAGCCATTTTTGCCCATTAACCAACCTCGATCCTAGATAGCGGCTGGTCTGCATAGACTGGTGATCGATAGTCGATCGGCCGCTCACAAGAAGGATCCGCCCTAGTTGCACAACATAAAAGCATAGACACTTCCTGTCAGATACCTCACTGCATCCTGTAAATTCGATTTTGCAATCAAACAAGCCTTCCGTAGTTCCAGGTCTTTGACCCGACTATATTGACTCTTTGTCGGGTTGTCTAGTTCCTGCTTTAACGTCACACTGTCTCTGTGGTTTCTGCCAAGTTGAATGATTTTAAAATTTCAGTATCGTGTTTCTATATATTTAGCACAGCAATCGTAGCGCTAATTGCTGTTCAACCAAACAAAGTGATCTTTGACGCTAGAAAGTTGTGAATGCAGGTCGTCTATGGTGCAAGCCTTGGGCGGTCTGATCATATCACTAATAGTTTATCTAGTGTATATGCCATAAGAAAGCAATTACGTTACTTATAAGTAGTCATACTTCTGTTCCTCGCCAAACGTGCTACGGTGGCGTTACTAATTGGCAGATCGGTCGATCGATTACTGCTTAGCAATAAGGTTCATGTGTATTCGACGAGCCAGCATGCCATAGAGCGGATCACTTGCTGTACAAGACAATAATTGTTATACGTTTTTAATAAGTACAACGTGATTACATTTTGCAGTATTCTCTTTTGTCTATAGCCGTTTGCAGTGGACTCTAACGATATCAACAGTCATAGACATTTATCACGTGACTTTCGCGGTGTGGTGTGTCACCCTTTTGCATAGGCGCGAACTTGACTGTCTCCCAAAACCGTGAGCACGTAAACAATGGAAACCGCAGAAACTGCTGTAGAAAACCACTTTGAGAACCAACAACTCTCTATAGAAGAAGAAGATGACTATGGTCCGGTTCATATTAGCAAGCTAGAGAAGAACGGTGTCACAGCTGCCGATATCAAGCGTCTGCAAGAGTGTGGGTTTAACACGGTCGAATCGGTCGCTTTTCGCACAAAAAAAGAACTCATCGGCGTCAAGGGCATTTCCGAGGCTAAGGCCGACAAACTGATTGCTGAAGCGCTCGAACTCGTTCCTATGGGATTCACCACCGCAAAAGAGTTTGATCGCAGAAGGCAGGACTTGATCTGCATCTCTACTGGGTCGAAGCAGCTTGATAACCTTTTGGGGGGCGGTGTCGAAACTGGGTCTGTAACAGAAATTTACGGCGAGTTCCGCACGGGAAAAAGCCAGCTGTGTCACACTTTAGCTGTAAACTGCCAGTTGCCGATTGATATGGGCGGTGGCGAAGGAAAGTGTCTGTACATTGACACTGAGGGAACGTTTCGACCGGGCCGCTTGAAATCGATTGCTGAAAGGTACGGCCTGAATGCCGATGATGTTTTGGACAATGTCGCTTATGCCCGTGCACATAATTCCGACATGCAAATGGCGTTTTTAGATCAAGCTGCAAGAATGATGACTGAATCGAGATTCTCTTTAATGATTGTTGACTCTGTGATGGCTCTTTACCGCACAGATTTCAGCGGTCGTGGCGAACTAGCCGACCGTCAAAGACATCTTGCTAAATTTTTGCGTGTACTACAAAGACTTGCTGATGAGTTCGGTGTGGCTGTGGTAGTCACTAACCAGGTTGTTTCTCAGGTCGATGGCCAGAGCAACATGTACAATCCGGACCCGAAGAAGCCCATTGGTGGTAACATCATGGCGCATGCATCCACTACACGTCTGTACTTCCGCAAAGGAAGAGGTGAACAGCGTATCTGCCGAATTGTCGATTCCCCATGCTTACCTGAAAGCGAGGCTGTGTTTGCTATCTACGAAGACGGCATAGGCGACCCTAGAGAAGATCCTAACTAAACGTGTCTGAATACTTCTCACGCCAAAATAACAGAAAAGACAACTAGCTTACACTTGTCCGGTTCAATCATGCGAATGTATGATCTGCTTACTTGCTCCATTACTGCGATGACACGGTGATCTGAGACAGATCAGCAAGGTCGTCAATGTTGCTTCCGTGTACACTGCACACCGAAACTTTAACCATCGACACAACAAATACCCATGCTACAATGAATAAACAAACACGGCTAAAGCAAGTATTTAAGGCTAATAAACACCTTAATCTAATAGATAGTAAAGCTTGGAATATTGTATGGGATTATTTGAATTTGGACCAGTATCCTTTGCCACCGTCCAAAGAGATCAAGATTGCCTTTGCCTCTCTTGATCCGAGCTCTGTCTTCAGCGCCTATTCTTCTGCTGTTCATTCACATTTTCTGAAAAACGCTTCACCCCTATTAACACATCAATCCTGTGACAATGACGTGTGCAACTTGGCTAATACCGTGAACGTGGTGAAGGTTCATTATGTGCAACGCTGGATCGCATTGAACGGTCCTCCTGCTCATAATCAGAAACTGCTCGACGCCTGCAGCGCCCTTATAGAAGTCTCACTCCCGTCAGAAATTGAACAAATGACTACTGACCTGTATATACACGCAATAGAGGCACGGAATCCCGAAAGAGCGCGTACTGTTTACTCGGTGTTCCGCGAATGCGGGCTCCACACATTCTCTGACTCTTGCTTGACCTCCGCAGTTAAACACACCGTCACTTCACATGTCACAAACTCTTACCGAAAAACATGGGATTCTTCTGCATACGACGATCTCATGTATTGGATATTCAATGTTGTGGTTTCTTCTCTTTCTTACATCACAGATCTAAAAGAATCGGAGCTGAACGCAGTGAATGACCTTGCATGCGACGCTTTGGCAGCTCTACGTATCGAAGAAATTTACGATATTGTTTGCAAAATGCCTCAAAGTGAACCGGCACTGAACGATTTGAGTGCAACCTTAAGAACGCCTAAACTGCGACTTGACCTAGTCAACACGTTCCTTTCGCAATCGAGCATTTCTCTTCTCCGTGCCGGAATTCCCACTTTGGAAATAATATGTCGGTATATTGCCACCATGGAAGCTTTTCGACGGATAGAGCCGCGTGGTGTACTCTTGGATAGAGTGGCGCGACCTATACGGAACTACCTTCGTGAGCGATCAGATACAGTGTCTCTGATCGTTGCGGGAATGCTCAATCGAGAAGATTCACCTATCAGCTATATCTCCGAATCCATCAAGAAAAAGCAAGCATATAGAGACACTGGAGATGACTATAATGATCCTGCATGGGTTCCTGACCCAGTTGATGCTGCGCCGGATTTTAGCAGTTCTCAAATGGACATTGTCGGATCCTTGCTCAACATATTTGAATCTAACGATGTTTTCATAAGAGAGATTTCCAACTGCCTAGCGAGCGACCTGCTAAAAGTCCGTGAGTATGACGTCAATACACTCGAATCACAATTAAAGGCTTTAAGGAACAGGTTTTCGGAGGCTGCAATGCAGTCGTGTAATATAATGATATGGGACGTGCAAGAGAGCGCTGCGACGGACGCCCATATTCATCAGTCATCAGACGACCTGTCTGTATTCCATTCACATATAATATCCAGGTACTTTTGGCCTTCATTGAAAGAAGAGCCATATAGGCTACCACAGTTCATCGAGGCACTGCAAGAACAATACGGAGTCCGATACTCAGAATACAAGCCCTTGCGCAAACTTAAGTGGTACGGAGTCGGCTCTGTGGCTATAAGCCTTGAGCTGCAGGATCGAACGTGTGCATTCAATGTGACCCCGCTGCAAGCAAGTTTCATTCTTTTGTTTGAAGACACAGCAGAGGGAATGACATTGGATACGATAAGCCAAAAGCTAGGTTGCACCAAGAGAGTTGCAGAAGGTGCAGCTAGTTTTTGGGTAAAGGAAGGTATTTTGACGCAGAACGGAACCATTTACACAGTGGTGGAAACTACGCAGGATGATTCAGATGCAGTTATGGAGGAAGATGTTGAAGTTGAGCCTAAAGATGAAGCACAAGAACTGCGAGACAGTCTGGGGGCATTTAAACCGTTCATCTCTGCCATGCTTACGAATTTAGGCCGTCTGCCAGCTGACCGGATCCATGCGTTTTTGAGTTCGCTATCTAGCGATGAAAACCCTTATCGATCGTCTAAACAGGAATTGATCAAGTATCTTGACATGCTGGTCGAGGAGGATTTCCTTGAATTCGACAAGGGCTACAAAGTCAGGAAATGAATCATCAAGTGATGTCCCAAAGGGGTGTTTGACCTGGCTGGGGGTCTAGATGAACCTACACTTTACACCACCACACAGACAAACAGGAAAATGAGCTCGCCGGCACCCGCTGTTTATGGAGGAGGTAAGTGCTTAGAAATTGGGTAGCATACTA
This sequence comes from Tortispora caseinolytica NRRL Y-17796, assembly GCA_001661475.1. Taxonomy (NCBI): domain Eukaryota; kingdom Fungi; phylum Ascomycota; class Trigonopsidomycetes; order Trigonopsidales; family Trigonopsidaceae; genus Tortispora; species Tortispora caseinolytica. The sequence goes on from KV453841.1 coordinate 263,046, forward strand.
GATTATGTATAGGACCGTGTTAACGAAAAAAATATAGATGAGATCTCTGCGATAGTGCTGGATCCTGGGTCGCAATGGACACGGGCTGGGTTCGCTGGAGAAGACAGTCCTAAAGCAGTAGTACCTACAGATTACATAGTCCACGACCCGCCATTTATTGGAGACGACTATATCCATGTTCCCCGATCTGGTGCGGAAGTGGCGAATCCGATGGCTGACGGTTTTGTCAGCGATTGGGATGGCGCAGTGAAGATATGGGACTACGCGGTGACGAAAAAGCTTGGTGTTTCTTTCTCGGACCATCCGTTGTTGATGACGGAACCTGCGTGGACATCGACAGCTGATCGCAAAAAGGCTGTTGAGATTGCATTTGAAGAGCTTCAAGTTCCAGCTTTTTACCTTGCGCGATCTTCTGTCTGCGCTTGCTTCGCTGCCGGAAAAGCGACTGCGCTGGTACTCGATGTCGGCCACAAGCAAATGAGCGCGACCCCCGTCTACGACGGGCTTATCTTGAAAAAGTCTAGTTTTCACAACGGTTTGGGAGGCGATTTCCTGAGCAAACAGATAGCAGCGAAGCTTGCGGCGCAAGACATAACGGTTACCCCGTATTGTCTCGTGTCAAGAAAAGCGGTCCAACTTGACCCCTTTCAGGCTGCCGACAGCGCTGTGGTCAAATCCGCTGCGGACCTTGGACTGACAGAATCTTTCTTGAATTTGGAGAAAGAGAGAGTCATTCATGAATTTAAAGAAAGCGTGTGTCAGGTAATGGAAGTCCCATATAACGAAGGGGGAGCAGAAACAAGACCTCCGCGCCCGTTTGAGTTCCCCGATGGCTACAATATCAATGTTACCACCGATAGGTTCACGACCTCAGAAGCGTTGTTCAACCCTAAAGGATACTCGGCGATAGATGTGCCAAAAGACACAGTGGGCGCTGCTAAAATGGTGTACGATAGTATAATGTCGTGTGATGTTGATGCTCGGGCGAATCTCGCGTACAACATTGTAATCACCGGCGGTACGAGTCTTGTTCAGGGATTCACAGAACGAGTTCAACAAGAACTGTTTGGACTTCTTCCTGGACTCAAAGTGCGTATCTACGCTGCAGGAAATAGTTCAGAAAGAAAATATGGAGGCTGGATTGGTGGAAGCGTTTTATCTAGTCTTGGTACGTTCCACCAGATGTGGATCTCTAAGAAAGAGTACGAAGAAGCTGGTTCGTCTATTGTTGAGAAGCGATGCAAATAGATAATTTTTTATCGAAAAATGCAGAAATAAAGAATGTATTATAATTGTTTAGTCGTTATAGAACTTATCGCTGTAATTGTCGTTTGCGGTTCATTGGTCGCTGAGTTTTGCGTGCGGGTTGCGGCCGTGTATTGCTCTTCTTCTTTGGTGCATCATCGATCAATAAAGTATCGAGTGGTAATGCATCAGGCAATATTATGTATCTGATAGTGTTACCTCTTATGTTTATATAATCTAAAGCGACAGGATCGCGGTCTTTTATAGCCATTTTCACTGTTTTCATTGTTGTGTTCATCGAAGGCGACACAGATGTGATTGTTCCCGATATCACCGTGCCATTTTTCAGCTCTATTTGGACTGTTTCTGAATTCAATTTCATTAAAAACCTATTGGTTAGATGCTTGTTTTATGTCTTGCATTGCAGTTGGACTTACCTCACTAGCTTCATGGTTGTGTGAATGTCGAATGGGAGGTTTATGTGGTGTTTAGAACCGCAGGTTGATACCACGTCTGATCTCTGATTCACGCACTTCGTACATCACCTGAACACCGGCAAAAAGGCACACAAATAACGTGGGGATCAGTAAATATAGATTTGAGGTACTCGATATTGTTTGCAGCATGCTCTCAAGGGCGTCGGGACCTGCAACAAACCCAATAGTGTTGGCGGTCATCATGAGAGCAATGTTGAACACCGATCCTACCGCACACATATGTCTGTAAATAGGGCTCTTGCTCCAAACCTTTGCAGGGAATATCACATGTGCTATATATTCTGGTAAAATGAACAGGGAAATGAGCCATCCCCAGATGAACAGTCGCAGCTGCACATCATGCCAAAACGCAACAAAAGTAAACACTATAAGCGTATTCAGTAGTGTGTTCTTACTGCCACCTAACGGTATGTAGATGTACCGCAAGACCCATTTATTGTAGCTCCTATGCCATGACCGCCAGAAGGCCATAGCGGAATAGTTGTTGCTCATACACCGCAGCATGTTCTCAGGTGTAACAATGCCATCAACCATTGCCCACAATCTGAAAAATCGCCACGGTATAAGCAGTTTCAGCCAAGTTACAACAAGATTAAAGTATGCAAGCATCAGGATTTCTGAGCCGGAGATAGCCAGCCAAGCACCAGCTTTGACTGTAGCTACTGGATGTATTATGTGCAGTAATATCTCCATGGTAAGGTGGCACACAATATATCGCACGGCATATTTAGCAATATGGACCCAGTTACGTGGAATCGGGTGGTTGATTTGGTATATGTAGTCATTGAAAGTTATAATTGGACCAGCAATGTATAGAGGTGTATATGTCACGTATGCAAGTAGAGCCGGGAAAGTGTAGGCTTTGATCTGAGCAGGAGTAGAGACTCTAGTTTTTTCAGAGATATGCACTCCATCTTTAATTTTTTTCTGTTGAGACCATTGTTAGTACTTGAATGTAATATCGCAACATGTCGGCGTCGACTGCTATTGTTGTTAATAATACTTACCTCAATGTCATCGGAAGAGGATTGCGCTTCGAGATAGTCCATAGTAAAAGAGATCATTCTCAGCATTGCAAAGTTAAAGTGAACAGCCCAACTTGGTAGCAAACCGCCAACAATATGATCAATATTTAGACCGAACAAGGCCTTGAACGAGAAGCCGTCGTACCAGTCAATCAGGAATATCAGCGTCAGCCCGTATATCCATGACACCCATTTTATAGTTCCGTGGCTCCAGGGGCGTGTTGCAATGCAATAGCCGCCATAAACCAATCCGAGAATTTTTAAGAAGTTAATGCCGTGCAGTGCAATCAAGAAGACAGCGCCGAATCCTATGTCAAAGCTGATTCGTGGGTATTTCTTGAGCAAATGACGCGCTGCTTGGTGTAGGGCCATGACAATTGCAAGAGCAGGAAAATTACCTCTGAATGCTCTGTATTGGGTATCGGAATTGTCAAATCGCATGCCAAAGAACCAGCCATCAATTAAACGTTGGTCAATGTACATATACGTTTCATTGTGGGGTCCCGTTGCACGACGTGCTATAATAAACATCTGAGGGACCGCTAACAAGAATACTAGATAGTAAAAGTAGAATTCATAAGACTTCCATCTAGAAGGTTTGGCTTGCGATTTTATAAGTTGCAATTTCTCATTTTCAGGGATTAATTCGTCATCTAGAGACTCTACGGAAAATAAATCCATGGGGCGGCCAAGTGTCGTGGAAGAAGATGCGTTGTTGCTAGTTTGGGAGGGTATTATAGCAACACGGTTCAGCGTGTTTGAACGCACGGCTATGCTGCCCTCTCAAACGTGGAGAGTTCAGTATAATCATTTTAATTCAGTAGGAACATTTAAGAACGATCCTTCCTCTTCTTTAGTTTTCCAGAATAGCTCGCCGACGTCGTGGTTGCCGTGATACACCCATCCAGTTTCCTTGACGTGATATAGATTGATAGATCCGCCACTGAATGCGTCTCTGTGGGTGGCAGCAAGAATACTTCTTTTGCCTAGAGCAAGCGCTTCTTCGACGGTCAGGTCCCAATGGTAGTTGGCATCTAAAACACCGTAGGCAAAAGTCTGACCAGATCCCACACAGAACATATCTCCTTTAAGACGAGTTCCGTCGGAATCGACATAATAGATGGCCGGACCTTCACGAGCAGTCACACCGCATATCATGGTTCCCATTGATAGTCCCATGCCCTTGTATTGGTACACCAGATTCGATAACATTTTGCTAGCGGCAGATACCGTTATACGTTCCTTCTCACGAAGTTCGTGCATACGACATTGAGATCCTAACCATGTCTCCCAGAACTGGCAGTCGGCCGCACCGCCAGCCATAGTGCCCAGCAGCATCGGGTTGATTTCAATGACTTTCTTAACTGTTTGTGACGCAATCCAGTTGCCAGCAGTAGCTCGAGAATCTACAGCCACTATAATTCCTTCCTTGAATCTAAAAGCAAGTGTGGTGGTACCGTGAGCTATCTTAATTGCACAATCGGGGTTCTTTGAATCGTCCGTGTGTGCCCGCAAGAACTCGGACGGGTTCGGAACTAATGGTATCTCAAATTTAGGTACCATATTATTCTCATTGAGATTCAACTCATCATTTGCATATTCATTCCGGAACTTTCGCGCGATGCTTTCCATTGTCGCCGCTTTTGCCTTGTAGTGGTGGTGGTTAAGTGTGGTTGGTACGCCCTGACAACCATTAACTACAACTGAACGTCGCCTATTCATTCACGTCATGGCTACATTTACTAGCCATTCGGACCCCTCTGGTTCGGCGATAAAAATGACTACCGCTCCTGTTGAACGCTCTTCTAATTTTATGAATTTCCTTAAACCCTTCTTCCCCTCGGCTCGAGGCGCGACAACTGTCATGGTCCTTCTAATTAGCATGGCCGTCAAGTTCGCTATTGGTTTAGGCCCATACTCTGGTTATCAGATTGATCCAATGCACGGTGACTTTGAAGCACAGCGCCACTGGCTGGAAATAACGACTCATCTTCCGATTAACCGATGGTACTTTTATGATCTGCAGTGGTGGGGACTGGACTACCCTCCTCTCACTGCATACCATTCGTACATACTCGGTTTAGTAGGTTCATTCCTTAACCCGGAATGGTTTGCGCTTGGTACCTCCCGGGCCCTTGATGACCCCCAATTGAAGGCCTATATGCGTGCAACAGTAGTATTTTCGGAACTACTGGTGTACATTCCTCCACTGCTCTGGTACCTCTCCTACAAACGGCAGCACGACCTCCACCGCAATGTGACACTCGGCGCTATACTCTTAGCCCCCCCAATGCTACTCATTGACCATGGTCATTTTCAATATAATTCTGTGATGTTAGGATTTGCTCTTTTTGCTATTTGCAATTTCCTTTATCGAAACTACCTTTTTGGATCAATGATGTTCGTAATGTCTCTTTGCTACAAACAGATGGCTTTATTCTACGCGCCGGTGGTTTTTGCATACCTTTTAGGACAGTGTGTTATCTCATTTCGTCCACTTTATTTTGACCTTGGAAGGTTTCTGGGTATTAGTTTCATAACTGTCTCTACCTTTGTTTGCATCTTTGCGCCAGTTGTTCTGTCTGACGGCTCCTCAATCACTAGGATATCTACACAGTTTTTCCAGGCTCTGCACAGAATTTTCCCCTTCGAGCGCGGCCTATGGGAGGGCAAGGTGGCTTCTGTGTGGTGTGCTGCGAATGCGGTTATAAAAATTCGCGAACGTTTCAGCCACGAAGATCTAAAGCTTTTAAGCTTGATTGCCACCGCCGTTGCCAGTTTGCCTTCTTGTGTATTTATCTTCTTTAGTCCTTTAAGAGTTCGAAACCGTCTTCTTGTTCCTGCTCTTGCTTCATGCTCTTTGTCCTTTTTTTTATTCTCTTTTCAAGTGCACGAGAAATCGATACTTCTTCCATTGATGCCGCTATTGCTAATGCTCTGTGACGTCAGGCCTGATCTCGAATTAGGCTCTATGATCGTATGGTTCACCAATCTATCCACATTTAGTCTTTGGCCATTAATGCAGCTTGACCAACTTCAGTTGCAATTCTGGGTCACCTGGGCAATGTGGAACTTTTTGTTCATCGACCAAAGAATGCCGCTCATGCCACGATCAATACTGCTCAAAATACCTGTTGCTTTGAGCTACCTGGGGATGATAGCTACGTTTATTGCAGAGCAAGTAGTTGTCCCTCCTGCAAAATGGCCTGATTTATTTGTAGTCGCCAATGTTGTGCAGACTTGTGCCGGACTAACAGTTACTTGGGTTTTCTTACATGGCTACATGATCTCGGTGATGAAAGATGACTTCGCTATACACAAAAGCAAGAGCAAGTGATAGGCTGATGGTGATAATATTTACAGAACATAGCCACTCATAGGGGCGAAATGGAGAGACGTCTAATCTCGTTCCACTATACTTCGAAGCCGTATCCTTTCATGCACTTTCTGTGGGCTTCTATTAAGTCTTTGCATTTCACATCGCCGTCTGGGAACTTCAACATGCAGTCATCACGAGCGGCTTTTTCGTCTAAACATACACAGCAGGGTTTTGGGGCCTGTTTCGGCTTTGAATCTGATGCTGATTGCGTCATTAGCGTTCAGCGGAGCGATCGGAGTTCGTATGTATCAATCGAAGTAAGCAGCTCGAGGATTGGGTTTACAGGCCTTTTTTCAGCTGACTACCAACTCTAATTAAATAGCGTTTTGCCTGTTTGGAATTGAACGGCGGTGATTGTTCATCAGGCACAGTGGTTTGTGCTTTACTATCGTGCCAGTGATGCTCAGAAGAAGGCTTGGCTATGACAATACCATTGCATGTCGTACATCGCATTGCTGAACGACATTTTACAGACAATCGACAGACTCGAATATACGACACGACGTGATTTTGGGCTCGAATTGGGACAATGGTGTGCTGCGGTTTCTGTGATTGGTCGAGCTGACGATCATCGCCCATCGAACGGCAGGCGTATACGATGCCCTCGTAAAGTTGCAAAACGTGATCGACAACTTCCCGTACTGGCTAACAGTTCTCGAAGAGATGCCTAATATGTCTATGTGACGCGTATACTTACGTTTCCCATCCGTGGAAGTCTGTTTGGACCAATGCCAGGGTCCTTTTGCGAACTCTAGGGCCACCTGAAGAATGAGGCTTGGCCTTCCCCAAGTTTTACTAGGCAGAAAAACTAAACTTATGAGCTAAGATTAAGGATGTGCCAGAAACTTAAAATGAAAAGCAAGTACGCTACTACAAAAACCCTGCCTCTGCCACCGATATCCCCCATCCCACGTTTGACTGAATCGCCTTATTCCACCAACACACAGTCTAGCATTTTTGAGCGCCGTTACAGCTAGCAAATCGATTCACATTCATAATGGTCTATTACTGTAAGTACTCTTAGAATGCGAAACATCGCAGATGCGTCATCGCTTTCCTCTCCACATCGATCGAAAATACTAACAAATGACAGATTACGACAACAGTGCTTGGTACTCATGGGGTAAATGGGTCGTAGTCGGAATATGCTGCTTTCTAGCCGTTCTATTTTTTTCATGCGCCTTTTGGCGTCGTAAGCGCGGTCAAAGCGTCATTCCTTACACTAATATAGGACGTCCGCCACCTTATACCCCTCCTGCTCAACCGCAGTACGGTCAATATCCAGGCTACCAGAACAACGGCTATCAGAACACTGCCCCGCAAGGATATCAACAGCCTGCTGCCGGCACAAATGCTGGATACTACGGCAATCAATCGTCTCCTTCTAATGGGCAAATGGGCGGATACAACGCAGGCATTAATAACAACCCAGAGGGCACGTCACCGTATCCACCTGCTTACAAGTCCTAGAACGTGTCGTCCTGCACAGCTAGAATTGTTATCTTAATATCTACAAACTAAAAGGCAGTCGATCTGCTTTTGTCGCTTAATCGCTTTCGGGATTATTCTATTTCGACTCTCAGCACTTGTTTTTTTTCTCTTCTCACGCACTTTCTTACCATCCTTGTACACCGCTCGAGCGTGGTCTACTACCGGCGCTTACACGCGCTGCTATATCAACTGCTGTCCGCTGTTGTCAGCAGTGGTGGCACGCCTGTTACAACTCAACCTCCATATTTACATGCAATACTACTCTTTTTAACGTCTGTAACACTCTCGCAACGTGATAATCACCTCTGCGACGTAGCATTAGCCCTAACCCCAATTACTATCACCCATCGCCGAATGCTTGAACTGAGCCGAACCAAACCAGACCGCACCACAACACAACACAACACACTAATCACTCTATTCTGACGATGAAGCCATTCTATGACGAAGAAGTACCTGCTGCCGAACCTGTAGAGGCCACAAAAGTAGAACCCCTGGCACCTGGAGCCCCGGTACACGCTTTTGTTAAACCGGAACAAGTGCCCAACCTGATGAGCTCCGTTCACCAGGCCAGACTTTGGACCGCAGGAAAGTTGCAATACGCTGAGAATAAGATCGACAGCTGGGTGTCGAGCTTCATATCTACAGAGAAGAAAACCACTGCTGTGATTGCAGGGCTTAAGGACCGCGAAGAGCCGCTCCTTTCGTCCGCTGTCTATATTATTGTGGCCGGTCTTTCCGGGTCGATTTTTGCCAGAGCCCGCTCGTTCCCTGTTAGATTCTTAGCTCCACCTGTGTTTGCTACCACGGTATTTGCTTACACTATGCCCAACACCTTCGCCAATACGAAGACATTACTCTGGAATATAGAAAAGGAACATGCTCCTCCCTCCGTTATAGAGGCTCAACTTCAAGCCGATTCAGCGATAAAGAATGCGGCTGTTCAGACCGAGGAAATATCGCAGCAGGCAACCTCTAAAGTTACAGCAGGTGTCTCCAATGTGCGCAAGTTCATTGCGAAAACTACAGGTCTCAAGGTCGACTAATGCCTATGAGAAGTGCTGCCCTTCATCCAGCCTCTTCCAGAGATTCTAACTTTCAGTATATCTTACCGCATGTCTTGAATACACTGAAGTGACGTCTCTATTTTCCTAGGACCCTGTATAATCCGCTACGCCTCTTCAAATCCACGATAACCGCTTTTCGATTATCTCGTTCTCTTATAGTAAACCTAACCCTGGTGTTTATTGATTTCGCTACACCATCCTCCCGTTTACACCGTACTTCCCCACCACCACACAGCCGCTTATGCATCGCTTTTCATTCAATGAAGGCATTCGCGGGCTGTCTGATCTAAACAAACATATCTCTCATGATATATCTGATGTTGAATCCACTTATACTGATAATTTCCGTGAGCCTACGCAACGCCCAGACTCTGCCAGCCCGTCCTGCTCCACCCCTCTTGCTACCAATACCGAATACCAATGCAACTTCACTTCTCCTGTCTCACCATTACGAATACCAATATCCGCCAGCACTACTACCTATTCCTGTGCGCAAAATCCGCCCAAATCCAGATCTAGCGGATTTGTGAGATCTATCCGCACTGCTGTCTCCGTCTCTCCCGGGTACGGCCAGCCAGCGCGCTCTGGACGGGGCGTGATTCCTCCCTACGAAGAAACCAAACTGAGTCGTCCAAAATCCTCTTTATCTCGCATGGCGAGCAAATATTTCATTGACCCAATTCGTAGATCGGCATTGCCTACAATGTCTCATCGCCTGTTCAACATCATCAAGCAGGAAAAATACTACCAGGACGATATCCGTAATGCTGCTGCCGCCCGCCGCGAAATTAGCAGAGCTTTTGCTGAATGGGGCTCCCGATGTGTTGACAACTCTGTAGTTGCTGTTACAGAAGGCATGCGCATCCTGTTTGCTCAATTATCTAATGCTGACGCAATTTTCGCTAAAGACCTAGACCGTTACCGTGCGGAGCTGAAGCTGATCCGCGACACGGAATCCAGCATATCGCCGATCCAGAAATCGAGCAATGCATCTATGCAGGACATAGCAAAGGCTAAAGCAAATCCGCATTTTTCTGCTCAAAAGTTACGCATTTTAGAGCAAGAGTACGAGCGACTACAAATTCAGGAAAGCATGGCTTGGAATCAGCTCTTCATTGTCACGCACAACGGTCTCCGTCACGCCTTGCAATTGTACTTCAAGTCTATGGCCGATAAAGCCAAAAGGGACAGTATTATTGCAGAGCATGGTATGCGTTTAGCGGATGCATTGACTCTTATTGAAGATTCAGATACGGGTGCCGCTGTTTCTGAACTGTGCTCGCGAAACACGTCTGATGTCATTTCGGAGAACATCGATGATATGGTGAAGCACATTGTAGAGAGCCTAAACAACTTGCTCCTTTCTAATGATGAAACAGATGCGCAAAGCTGCTTTGACCAGTACAGCACTGCTGGCATTCGTTCTGTTGAATGCGATGCCAGCATTGCATCGGATGCCTACGTTGACCGCTCGAGCCCTAGTCAGCGTCAAGGAACATCTGGGATTAATCTAATTTCCATATCATCACCGACAGCCTCTAATGTGCCTACAAATGTGAGCGTGCGTGAGCATAGTGCGGCTATGTGTGATATCGAGAACACGTACCATATGCAATCCCGCATAACTCGCTCTGATGCGAATACGGATTATTCAAGCAAGGAGAACATTGGAGTTCTTGAAGCTGATCGCATAAAACGTGAATGGGCCTCTTCGAGGTTTCAAGCTCATGAACAGAACTACATATGATACTAGTATGTGGACAATTTAAGTGTATACAGAGTGTGTATATAAGTTTGCGAGTCTGAGTGAAATGCTAGGTATATATTAATTATTAAACAGACTCTTCGTAACGTCGTAAGAGGATATCATGATGGCACATGCGGGCGATATTTTGAGCACTCGAGGTGAAAGACCCTTAAATAGGCCAGCGAGCCCTTCAGATCTGCCGATATCCATCATTGTGGAGATCATTGAAGAAGAGGTTGCTGCCTTGTTGCCATCGATGTAGACTTGCATCCTCGTCTTGCCTACATCGAACGGCGTGGTGATAAATGCAGCGATGCTCCCAGAAAGAGCACCGGCAATAAATGCGGGAGTGAATGAATCGCTGTCTGGTCGTTTGTCTAGATATGACGCTTTAATGGTTTCAAAGCCAAGCCAGTATATGGCTGAGAACGGCACGTCTCTCCACAAGGTGAGGCCGAGGCCACGCCATAGTGTGTGTAAGCCTTCTCTTTTGATTAGTGATGATATTTCAATGTAAGTTGACCGGAAAGCGGTTACTTTTGGGCGTTCTGATCCGTTGTTGACGCTAGCAAGAGACTGTAGACGTGTCCGAAACAGCTCCATAGGAGACGTGAGCGAGCTAGCAAAGAGACGCGCTATGGCACCACATATTAATGGACTAGTATATTCAGTGTACCTGCTAGAGAATATTTGAGAGTCCCGTAAGAATTCGTAGCCTGCGAAATACATCATGTTTGACGGGACGGCCATAAGTACTGTGACAGAAAGGCCTCGCCACAATGAGCTGAGACCTTCGTAACGCGCAATCTTCGAGAGGCCTTCCCATGTTCCTACAAATCGACGTTGTTTGACGTTTTCGACAGCACATGAATCTAGCTCTGATGCCACACAGTAAGGCATCGCGGTTTCCATCGCAGGTAAGACATCGCGGCAACAAGCAGTTATACCAATGTTAGCCTTCACTGCATTAGAGACATCTGAATTGAGAACACTTTTAAGGGCCTGGTTTGTGAATACGGGCTTTTTATGATCTTGGATCTGCATCCGCACGCGTACTACGTCGAGTGGAGTCATAAACACCGCCGTCAAAAGCGATCCTGCAGTGGCTGCCACCATCCGCTGATATGTGCTCAACGAGTCGCTAGAACTCGGCCGGTCTACTATTTCCGACTCTGCAATATCGGATGTATCCATTTGGCAGTATTTACCGCACCTAAAATGCCTAAAAATCAGTAGATACAAGTCGAATGCGGCGTTAAAGTGAAGGTTGTCCGCGCCCGGTGATTGTATTTGCCTTAGCGGAACTTTTTATCAGATGGGATTACGCTGTGTGATTGGCTAATTTTAAGGTTATGTAAGGTTCAGGCTAATAGTATTTTCATCATTTCGAAAGCTAAATGTGCTCCAACATAACAGAAGAATATGTGTAGACAGAAAAGGAGCATTGACGCATAAAAAAAAGTCTAACCATTCAGCGGCCAATAGCTATATCATCAATTCGAAGAATAGTCTTGACAGTTTCTGAAGCGAGTTGAAAAGCAGAAATCGTAACAAGTGAGGGTTGGATGACATGTTCTTCGGTGATATCTGAGGCAACGCCCTTCTTCACAGACACACCTGCCTTAACCTGCCCCATATTATGACGATTTCTCAAATCAGTAACTATATCAATAGAGTTCAGTCCAGCGTTCTCTGCAAGTGTCGTGGGTATAACTTCTAGAGCAGAAGCAAATTCCTGCCAGCAGACCGCTTGAGTGCCTGCTAGTTTCATCGCATCTTGAGTCAGTACTCTGGCTACTTCAATTTCAGGCGCAGCCCCTCCAGCAACCATAGATTTTTGCTTCACAAGACATCTGATTACACATAGAGCGTCGTGCAAAGACCGTTCGGCTTCGTCGAGGATCATGTTGTTGGCTCCGCGTATCAATATAGACACAGTAATTGGTGTAGACGAGGCTGCTGCTGCAGTAGCAACAAGAGAAGGCGCCGTGGGAAGTTTTATTCCTGAAACTTGAACAATTCTAGACCCTCCAGAGAGCGATACCTCTTCAACTAAGTCGGCCGAGCCGAGCTTATCTTCGGTAAAAGAGTCAATATCAGCGATTGGTTTGCATCCTGTAGATTTGGCTATGAATTCAATATCATCGCGCTCAATATCCTTAACAACAAGTATGTTAAGCTTGGCGAGGAAGTGAAGAGAAAGATCGTTAACGGCATCACGTAGTATGGATTTTTGTACAAACAAGACGTTGCATTTTGCTTTCTTAATCTTCTTGCACATGTTGAGCAGATATTGGCGCTCTTCTTTGAGAATCTTGTCCATCTGACGGTAGTCATTCACTACTATCTGGTTATCCAAATCGGGTTTAGGAGGAGACAGTTGGAATTGGACAAGTCCTATTTTCGCCTTCTCGATTCTGGTTGGTCCACCAGCGGACTTGACCGCAGGAGTATCGAGAATAAGGCCATCAATCAGTTCTGTGTCTTCAAGCGTACCGCCTATACTTTTTACAAGTTTGATGTTATTCAAGTCGACATTTTCGGCTGTAGAGGGCTCGATGACCCTGAGGACAGCGTCGACCGCCATAGGAGGTAGCAGCGACGAGTACTGGGCGACAATCTTGGAGTTCAGGGAAGTAGCAGCGGCGCGCACCAAAGCAGATCTATCCGAAAGCTCTATAGGATCAGACATATCCTTGATGATTTCTACGGCGCGTTCTGTTGCGCGTTGGAATGCGTCAGATATAATCGTGGGATGGAGTCCACGCGCCAGAAGTCTTTCGGCGGCGCCGAGAAGAGCACCAGCAAGAACAACAACCGAAGTAGTTCCATCACCGGCTTCAACGTCTTGAGCAGCAGACAGATCGACGAGGATCTTGGCCGCAGGGTGCATTACAGCCATGTGCTTTAAAATGGTGTGGCCATCGTTAGTAATAAGGACCTGACCAGAAGACGTTTGAATCATCTTGTCCATGCCCTTTGGACCAAGTGAGGTTCTGATTGCGTCAGCAACCGACCGTGCAGCGGCAATATTGGCCTTTCTGACCTCTTGCGGTTTCTCCTTATCCTTGTAGACGCCTTGAGCCATGATAGTTGTAGTCGGAAAAAAAGCAATAGGGTTGTAGAAGGTGCACGAAGTAAAGATAGACTAGGGTTCCCGGGTGGTGTATTGACGCGGGCGAAATCCCACTTGGCCACCGACCGCCGACCACCTGCCCAAACAACACCAATAGCCATCTAACAATGCCGCCTAAAGCAGATTGGGAAAAGTACAGAGCTCCTATAGACGACGAGGAGAAAGAGGAAAAGATAGTGCCGTTGTCTGAGGGTGACATCCAGGTACTCAAGACATATGGCACTGCACCGTACGGCGAAGTGCTTAAGCGTATAGAAAAGGACATCAAAGAGCTGCAATCGAGCATCAGCGAGAAAGTCGGCATTAAAGAGTCTGATACTGGATTAGCGCCACCGCATATGTGGGATGTGAATGCCGACAAGCAGAGTTTAATGACTGAGCAAGCGTTACAGGTCGCGCGATGTACCAAGATTATTGAAGACCCAGATGACAAAGAGAAGTCTCAGTATGTGATAAATATAAAGCAGATTGCTAAGTTTGTTGTTGCACTAGGTGATACCGTTTCAGTTACAGACATCGAAGAAGGTATGCGCGTGGGCGTCGACAGACATAAGTATCAAATTCAACTGCCGTTGCCTCCCAAGATTGATCCTTCGGTGACTATGATGACAGTCGAGGAGAAACCTGATGTGACCTATGGCGATGTGGGAGGTTGCAAAGAGCAAATTGAGAAACTCCGTGAGGTCGTTGAGTTGCCACTGCTTTCGCCAGACAGGTTTGTAAAATTAGGAATCGACCCCCCTAAGGGTATTCTCCTTTACGGCCCCCCTGGAACTGGCAAAACACTGTGTGCGCGAGCTGTAGCGAACCGCACTGATGCTACCTTTATTCGCGTAATTGGATCTGAGCTGGTACAAAAGTACGTCGGTGAAGGTGCGCGAATGGTGCGGGAGCTGTTTGAGATGGCTCGATCCAAGAAAGCATGCATCATATTTTTTGACGAGGTGGACGCGATTGGCGGGGCCCGTTTTGACGACGGAGCAGGTGGTGACAATGAAGTGCAGCGCACTATGCTTGAATTAATTACGCAGCTTGATGGATTTGACCCACGCGGCAACATTAAGGTAATGTTTGCTACTAACAGGCCCAACACGCTAGACCCTGCCCTTTTACGACCTGGCCGTATCGACCGCAAAGTAGAGTTTTCTCTGCCGGATGTGGAAGGACGTGCGAACATCTTTAGAATTCACACCAAATCTATGTCAGTGGACAGAAATATACGCTGGGAATTGATCTCACGATTGTGTCCTAATGCCACTGGTGCAGAGTTACGCTCCGTCTGCACGGAGGCTGGAATGTTTGCGATCCGATCACGCAGGAAGGTCGCCACCGAAAAGGATTTCCTGGCTGCAGTCGACAAGGTGATTAAAGGAAACTTGAAGTTTTCATCGACTTCTGAATACCTTCAGTATAATTAAATAGAGTTGCGGGGACGAACTTGGTTTAAGCTTTGTGTAGTTGATCTCATTCGGTAGTGCTCGGGGCAACCCAGACAATTCCAACGCTTCTTATTGGACAATCGCTCGCCCAGGTATCTCTCATTCACTCACAAATCCTGATTCTTGAAATTCGATTACATTTAGCCAGAGAAAAGATGCTACGTTTCACTGTGCGCTCAAGGGTAAGTACACAATATACAGATCTCATACGGTTGTTTCTCTTGTAGCCTTTGCTTGTCTGCTGCCAGGCTCACCTCTGCGACCTGTTTGGTCGAACAGTCCAGTTTTTGGTCTTTTTTCGGCTTTCAAGGAACTGTTCTAACATATGCAAATTAGCTAGCACGCTCTTTCCACACATCCCGCGTTGCTAATCAGGTTGTCGCAAATGGAAAAGTCAACGGAAAAGCTGCTCCGGATCACATGACTCGCAAGTACGCTATTGTCGACCACGAATACGACGCCGTAGTTGTCGGCGCTGGTGGAGCCGGCTTACGTGCGGCTTTTGGTCTCGCTGAGGCTGGATTCAATACCGCATGTGTAACTAAACTATTCCCTACCCGTTCTCACACTGTGGCTGCTCAAGGTGGTATCAATGCCGCTCTTGGAAATATGCACCCGGATGACTGGCATTGGCACATGTATGATACCGTCAAAGGCTCTGATTGGCTTGGTGACCAAGACGCTATCCACTACATGACCCGCGAGGCGCCTCAGTCTATTATCGAGCTGGAGCACTACGGTGTGCCTTTCTCCCGTACCGAGGAAGGCCGCATCTACCAGCGTGCCTTTGGTGGTCAATCTCGCAACTACGGAAAGGACGGTCAGGCCTATCGTACCTGCGCCGTCGCTGACCGTACCGGACACGCCCTCCTCCATACGCTCTACGGACAGTCTCTCCGTCACAATACTCAGTTCTTCATTGAGTACTTTGCCATGGACCTCCTCATGGAGGACGGAAAGTGTGTTGGAATAATCGCTTACAACCAAGAAGACGGTACTCTCCACAGATTCCGCGCCCACCACACTATCATAGCCACTGGTGGATACGGCCGTGCCTACTTCTCCTGTACCTCTGCCCACACATGTACCGGTGACGGTCACGGTATGGTCCAGCGTGCTGGTCTCCCTCTCCAGGATCTTGAATTTGTTCAATTCCACCCTACTGGTATCTATGGTGCCGGCTGCTTGATTACTGAGGGTTCTCGTGGTGAAGGTGGTTACTTGCTTAACTCTGAGGGTGAGCGTTTTATGGAACGTTATGCTCCTCATGCTAAGGATTTAGCCTCCAGAGACGTTGTCTCTCGCTCAATGACTCTTGAGATCCGTGAAGGTCGTGGTGTTGGCCCTGAAAAGGACCACATCTACCTTCAACTTTCTCATCTTCCTGCCTCTGTTCTCCACGAACGTCTGCCTGGTATCTCTGAGACTGCTGCTATCTTTGCTGGTGTCGATGTGACCAAGGAACCCATTCCCGTGCTTCCTACTGTTCACTACAATATGGGTGGTATCCCTACCAAATGGTCTGGTGAAGCGCTCACTATTGACGAGAACGGCAATGACAAGGTCGTTCCTGGTCTATATGCTTGTGGTGAGGCTGCCTGCGTGTCCGTCCACGGTGCTAACCGTCTTGGAGCGAACTCGCTTCTCGATTTGGTTGTTTTTGGTCGCGCTGTTGCTCACACTATCCGTGACAACAACAGTCCCCACACGCCGCACAAACCTGTTTCCGAGGACCTTGGAAAGGAGTCGATTGCCAACCTAGACAAGCTGCGCACTGCTGATGGACCTCGTTCTACTGCGTCTATCAGGCTCGCTATGCAAAAGACGATGCAGAAGGATATTTCTGTGTTCCGTATGCAGGAGTCACTAGAGGAGGGTGTCAGGAACATGACTGAAGTCGATCGCACATTCCCTGAAGTTGGTATCAAGGACCGTTCCATGATCTGGAACAGTGATTTGGTCGAGACATTGGAATTACAGAACTTGCTCACATGTGCAATGCAAACCGCTTACAGTGCCGTTGCTCGTAAGGAATCTCGTGGTGCTCACGCTCGCGAGGACTATTCTGAGCGTGACGATGTCAATTGGATGAAGCACACCTTATCTTGGCAACGCAATGTTGGCGATCCCGTCGAACTCAAGTACCGCAACGTTATCTATGAAACCCTGGACGAGTCTGAATGCAAGAGCGTCCCGCCCGCTAAGCGCACTTATTAGTTATGTACAATGCATGATAACACTGTTTATATATATTCTAACGTATTTGTAGACCGACCCTGCTACCCGACCTGGTCGCACTTTAAAGTTTAAAAAGGAGAGCGGGGTGATTAGTATATATACATCCCCCACGAGTCCTTTCTAACCTTTAACCCACTATTTCCATGTCTAATTCGCTCAAAGGAAAAGGTGTGCTTGTAACTGGCGGTTCTGCCGGATTGGGCGCTGAAACTGTTCGCAAGTTCGCACGTGAAGGCTGCAATGTAGTCATCAACTATGCCAACAATCAATCTCGAGCCGACGATCTCGCTGAAGAAGTTATCGAGCAGTACGGAATTAAAGCCTATGTCTTGAAAGCCGACCTCGGTAACATCGCAGACATTGAGAAACTTGTTGAAGACTCTATCAGCAAACTCGGCAGACTTGATATCGTCATATCAAACGCTGGATGGACTAGATTCATCAATTTCGCCGATATAGATGAGGTCACTGAAGCCGACTGGGATCGCACTTGCAACATGAACATAAAATCACACTTTTGGCTCTATAAGTATTCTAGAAAATATCTCAATGAAGGCCCAGGCACTCAGCACTTCATTGTGACTGCTTCAATCGCTGGCCTACGTCCTTCTGGATCGTCCTTACCTTACTCCAGTACAAAAGCTGCTCTTATCCACATGGTTAAAGGCCTCGCAAAAGTATCTGGACCTAATGTATGTGTGAACGCAATTTGCCCAGGTCTTTTACTCACTGAGTGGGGACTCAAATTTGGACCAGAGATCATCGCTAATATCGAAAACAGCCTGCCATTGAAGCATGCCCCTACTATCTCCGACACTGCTGAGGCCTTCGTTTATGTTTCTAAAAGCACATCGGTCACAGGTACCGCAATTCCAATTGATGCCGGTAATATGGTTGTTTAGGCCCAATTGCTAAGCTCAATCGTTAACTGCTCAAAATCAATTCGATATAGCTGTAATTTCAAATCTCATTTAGTCACGTGACGTATGAACCTTATTCTGTATTTTTTTCTCTTCCCATCTTGTGCTACATCTTATTGACCTACCATCACAGTACTTGTCTCCTTCTTTTGCCTCCGACATAATGTTTTCCATACAACAGGGAAGCCCTGAAGCTGAAGAACTCCGCCAGTTTATAATCAAATGTCTTACAGATTTGAAAGTTGACGCTGATGATCCAGGTTTAGTAGCAGAATATGCTTGCATTTTGATATGCAACGAGAAATCTCTAATGGAAGTCACCGAAGAGCTACGAAGCGTTCTAAACTCAGACGACCAAGCCTACCCTGTGGCCGAATCCATATTCAACTTTTGTGAATCAAAATGGGGCAAGAAGGTAGAATTCCCGCCTTTGCCGGTTGCAACGCAGCCTACTTCTGGTCTTCGCAGGCTTGGCCCTGACCGATCCAAACGAGATCGTCAGAATAATGCTAGAAATGCCACCCCTTACGAGAACCCCACTAAGCCAGTTTCTGCTCCTGCCAATAGGAATGGTCAATCCAAAGACCCGCGCAGTTCCATAGGTAAAGTGCGGTGCAAGAGATGGCCTAACTGCCAAGTCACAACCTGCAAATTTGCTCATCCATATGAAAGATGCCTCGAGTATCCTAACTGTCCAAACCCGAGAGGGAAATGCCCTAAGCTCCATGTAGGCGAAGATATGTCTGAAGAGGACTCTATCAAGTATCTGGAAACTGGAATTCTACCTCGAAGCATGTCTAGTGCTTTGCCTAAGCGCCCCCCGACTCTAAAAGTATGTCAGTTCGGCTTAGGGTGCAAGAATGCAAAGTGCTACTTCCTGCACCCCTCCAAACTGAAGACAACATCTGATCCTTTGACTCATGAAAAATGCCCAGAGGATCCTTTTTGCCAGAAACCAGATTGCAACTTTGGTCATTCCTCTCCAGCGGCTATCAATGCCGCTCTGAAACAACAGCATCAACAACAAATGGAGACGGGTGATGAATCAGAAATGGTTATTGGCGATGAAAAGTTAGACAGTACTATACAAAAACCTCTGTATCCAACTTGCAGATATGGCGCAGATTGCTCTAATCCTACCTGCCAATTCAGACACCCAAAATCCCCTATACCGTGTCGTGCCGGTGATCAATGTCCTCGACCGGATTGTTTCTTTATGCATTCTATTCACATTCCTTGCAAGTACGGCGTCAACTGCGCTACCGAGCTTTGCATATACGAGCATCCTCCTACCCGTCGAGTTAATGCCCACCACAACACCTGGGTTGCGGACACTCAGAATAACGCACTCATGGCAGAGTAAACCTTTCTCCCATGAGATGTCACCCCCACCAGATTACCGTTGCTTTTTTCCGATTTTACCGGCCCGCCAACGTTTATAAATAAGCGTTGTATATATTTCCACGCTATTATTTTTAGCTTATTGGCCTAATGAATACTACGGGTGGGCGAACGGTTACGAAAACTGAACTTTAAAATTCTTTCCTGATATATTTTGGCGATTCATCACCTATTCCTCCATCTTACCACTACTCGCTGCGACAAATGGTATTTGTTCTCCTCTCTTCATAATCTCAAAAAGCAAGGAAAAATCTGTACTCTTGGATCGTTCAATTGCTATATTTCTCACTACTTGGCGCTTCGGCAGTCACATCACATCTAAACATCATGTCGTACAAGTTTGACATTGATCGACCGATTAGACATCTGCAACGACATGACTTGCTTGCTAAGCTTCCACCCTATATCAGCAGATTTCTAGGCTATCGAGATCCTTCAGAGCCGCACAAAGGTGATACCGCTATTCATGATACTGTTTTAATTGTTTGGATTTTTTTTTCAACGTTTATTGGAGTTTTGATTCCCGGTATGGTTTTCCACTTCCATACTATATTCTCAGATCACAATGCGCCTCTTCTAATTGCCTCGTTCGGAGCGTCGGCTATTCTATTATTCAATGCCATTGAGATCCCTGTTTCTCAACCTCGTAACTTTATCTGTTCTCATTTGATTGGCTGCATTGTTGGCATCTCTTTGCGTCAGCTATTCTGGATGACAGACAACCCAAATGATTACGTGTGGATTGCTTGTGCGATAGCTTGTTCAGTTTGTTCACTTGTTATGTATGTGACGAAAACTATCCACCCCCCTGGAGGTGCAACTGCTTTACTTCCCTTGGTCGATGAACAGATTGGGGAAATGACCTGGTTCTTTATACCGGTTGTACTTACCAGTCTTGCGATAATGTTAGGAACTGCACTGGTGTTAAACAATTTCAGACGTCGATACCCCGTATTTTGGTGGTTTCCAGATGATTACGATGACCCTGAGGTCGAAAAGCCTGAACTGGCGTTCATTCCGCAACCTACAGCTTCGCGTCTTTCTCGATCTGAATCACGTGCTTCCAGCCTATCTCGACATGGATCTCTTGTTTCTGGTTAGCAAGAGGATAGAATTGACGATATCATATGACCTGCGCTTATTTAAGTAACTACTATAACACTACTCACACTTCTAATACCGAACATGTAAAAATCTATCAGATTATGAATTAATAAAGCATTATGTAAAAGTCATGAACAAAAGTACTGACGAAAGAAAGAGTTAGATGGAACTTCATGATTAAACTGGCATAAACAATCGTAGATGTTACGAAGTTCATAAACGACTGTTACGTAGAGTGTTTGTTCGTCTCAGTTCATCATCTTGACTCAATTCTTCGTTAATAAGATGCGTATAATCAGCATCTAAGATGCTGGCCATGGAAGCACGTGTCTGGCTAGGTCGTAGGTCATTAGACTGATCAAATTCAGAGCTTCTTTCATTTCCCGATTCCTCATCTTTCTTGACATCCGCAGAATCTATGTCATTGAATAAAGATTTGCTGCGAAGCTTTTTTCCATATAATCTGAATAACCACGGGATGGGAATCATTGCAATTGAAAGGAAGCCAAATAATGAACAAGCCCAGTCAATTCCAAGGTTTTCGTACATTTGTATTGTGAAAAGTGGAAAGACACCAGCAAAAATGTACCTTTCAAAATTGTTTGCTGCCATCGCAGAAGCACTCACTAATGGAGAGTAAGCATAAGCAAAATATGTGACAATGCTCATAAATACTAAAACGAGCCCTGCGCCAAATGCAAGTCCTGAGAGTACAGGAGAAATCCAGTGAACAGAAGGCCTGGAAGACCAGCCTAACCAGAAGAGACCGATGGGAATCAGAGGAGCACCTATGATAGCACCAAGAAGTCTTAATTCAGGGGTAACTTCCTCTGGCGGTAACTTGGAATAGGAAAAAACGTCGGTAAGAATGAAGACAAACAAGCCCAGAACTAGTCCAACTCCGATACCAATGAAAGTTAGACCAATCTGTTCCAAATTGAAGTCGTACACAGTTTGGAATATGAAAGGGATGGCTTCGAAGTAAGCAAATAGCACAGCAAATATAAAAGAGCTATACAAGCTAAAAAGACCGACAGTTGGTTCAGCAACCATCATAAGTGCAGGTCGCTTAAGCAGCACATTGACCAAGACTTTTGTGCCGCCTGCAGGTCTTCGAATTTTGTAGCCGAGTTTTTTGTATTTGCGAGTCAGAATCGCATTCTTATAAGTTTCTTTACAGAACAGCATAAGAAACCATGCAACTCCCATGAACATCATTTGAACATACGAAGTCCAACGCCAATCCTTGCGAGTTACTACAAAACCGCCAATTAAGGGGCCAATGACTGGACCTGTGAAAGGCATGAGTCCGAATATACAGGCAGCCTTGCCTATATCTTTATCATCCCATAAGTCGACCATTGTACCGCTTGAGATTGCCATTACTGGAGAAGCGAATACTCCGGCAAAGAACCTACATACCAGAATGGTCCCGATATTATTAGCTTGAGCAATTCCCACGTTGAATAGAATTGCACAAGGCATAGAAGATAAATAGACAATTTCACGACCCAGGATTTCCGAAACAGGTGCGCCCAACATTGGGCCAGCACTAAGGCCAAATAGATATAATGTCAGTCCAAGGAGACTAACAGTTCTCGAGACATGCATTTCGTACATGATCTCTACTGATCCTGAGACGTATACAGATGAGCCGAATGTGACCGCCAGAAACATGAATCCTGCAGAGATTGTGATGTACCATTTATAGGCTCTGGACCAGTTTCTCGGGTTAGCCGGATCATCTGGACCATCGTACTGGAGATCAGCAAGATCAATGATCTTCTCTGCGTGCGGGTTTGTGAATGTTTGGCTGATTGTCCGCGATAATTCGATGACTGCTGCCATTGTTAGTCGTTTTTGCTATGCAATAGTGCGATTAACTTAGTTATATATCTTGGAAAGGCCAAGTCTAACCGATACTGCCCTTATATTCTATTCACGCTTATTCACATGCCTGATAATCGGAAAAACTCGTTCGAATGACTGATAGTAACCGACCAATAATAAGCACTAAGGAAACTTAATCCATTTTATCCTCCAATTAATCGTATAGAAGTTTCTATGACGTTGTGCATGGTGAACTTTATCAGTTTCGATCAGGCTAAATTAGGGTCTGTTATCATTGTACAAATAGGACAAATCGTGGCTGTATAAGCGAAACTGTTATTGATATTCTCTTTTCTTCTTTACAGATGTATTGTTCATAGCAATGAGGTATGGCTGAAGTGTCAATTGCAAGATATTGAATTGTGGCTGGATTTCAAACCAAAAAAAGTTAATTATCTCACGTGCCCATACTCGGACAATTGCCGAGGCAGCATATGCCAAGGCAAATTAGTGAAGGCACACATAACCGTGCACCCAAACCTGATAGTCAAATGACCTTAGTTTCTACTTAAGTTTGGCTAATTTCTGTAAATTTGACAAGAATGCAGCCTGGTGACTACGGCGCCGAGTCTTTAAAGGCAATTATTCTAGATGCAGATTCAGTAAAAGCTCAAATTAGTACATTAAACAATGTCAATCCACCTTTAAAAGTCATTGGAGCCATCGCCGCAGCGATCGAAGCAAGTATCTATAAAATGGCTGTTGCTCTCAAACCCCCAGCCAACCAGGAAATGGTCGACAAAATAGCAAATGAAGTGTCTAATCTACTAGGTAGAGCCGCAGCTCCATATGCCATGTACTCTATTAATTGGTCTGACGAAGATGTGCAAGTCAATCCACAGCTATCTGCGACTTTTCATGGCGGCCCTCTTTCACGACAGGCAACCACTGCAGAATTGAAAATGCTAGCTTCACAAAACTGGCATACAATTACAACTACTGATCTGAAACGTCGCCTAGCTGATGTTCAACATCTGAAACGGTTCCTTAAGGTCACAGTGAGCGACCTTTACCACGAAACGATATCGACGAACATTGCATACTTTAAAAGCAACTTAGACGATCTCGAAGTCTTCTTATCAGATGATCTGGAGCACGATATCGATATGAATACTTTTGACTACACAGACATTGATCTGTCAGTCGCTTCTGACATTGTTGCGCACAAACTGGCAAAATGTTTGGCCTGGAAACAGCTCCTTCTTCAGCTAGTGGCAGCAACACAGCAACTCGACGCTGCCCTCGACTTGATCGATCCAAGCAAATGGACCATGCTGTATACTACTCTTACAAATTGTCAAACAGAAATTGACGACCTATTGGGCGAGTTCCTCGAAGACGAAGGTGTACCGTCGTTCGACAACGCACCTCCCTCCGTTAAAGCCTATCTAGAGTTCGCCAGCTCCATAACGCCTAACACATCATGACTAACGACCCTTGACTGATACACATAAATATCTGTTTGTACGCGTATATAGATGTATTCGTTATAGATGCTTCAGCTACTACGTGCCTCACAGGCCAGCTCTTACGCACATCAGAATTGGTATGTTTAACCTAACCCTATTCACTGAACAACCCAATCACAACATCTGTTTTAGCTACCTAAACCTCTTTCTTGCACTCTTGCTTTCTGCAACTACGCACACAAAATGGTACTACGTGGTGGCCCACAACCGGTTTGGAAGAAATACACTACCCCGTCTAAGGGTATATGGGAAAAGATTCGTCAGTGGCTGGCTATTGCTCCTAATCGATCGTCCGGTAACCCATACGTTCCCTACAATCGCGATCCTCAGCCTTTTTCTCGTCCAGAATCAAAGGTCTACCGCGACCCACTGACCATCCCGTCCGGCGACATTGCCGACAACCCGTACTGGAAGCGCGATGTGCGCCGAGATTACCCGAAACTTTCATTCGTTGATCAGAAGACAGTAAGCACATTGCTGACTGTCGGATCGGCACAAAACCCACGCTTACCCGTGGGCGCTGCCGGTGAGAAGGCGCTGACCTTGGCTACGTCTTCTACGGAACCCCTGAGCAACGTTCTATCAAAACTGGATGCCTCAATTATATCTGGGGAGATCTTGGGAAAGGATGGTCTACCACCAAAGCCCGTCAGCCAGACAGAGAACAAGCTGCGCATCCTCACATTCGAAGAAGGTGCCACATACCCACCTAACTACCCTGTGCGATCCTTCCAGTAATTGACTACATGCGAGAGAAACCTCATTCTTTGAATACATACACATACACACACAAACATTGTGTTAGATAGCAAGGCGTTCTTGCAAAATGTGGAGCTCTTTTTGGAGTTCCGCTGCCGCCGCTGAACGGACCGACTCTGTTAGTCCAATTAAGACATTTCGACGAACTAGATCATCAAATATTTCGAACTTCTGTACCGTAGCCTCTGTGACTCTTAAGTTAAGTCTCTTGTAGAGCAGTTTGAGTAGCTCGAACAGGCAAGATGCCGCGACAGGGCCTGAGAGCGCGAAAGGCACTATACTTGAGGGGCTTGTTGAGCTCGAATACGATACCCAAGACCAATAATCGGCGAATCCTGAGTTCCATGTCCATTCCGACGCTTTCTTTGATGCTTGCAGATTAGAATCACTTTTCTTCTTTGATCGCGACAGACCTAGCCAAGACCGACTGGGTTTCAGTGTCTGTGGCGTCTGGACGCCAAACGTCGAACATGTGAGGCCAATCAGTGTGTCTAGAATTTCGTCAATCGGCATGACATCCATATGTCGTAATAGCGGGTCCATAGACTGTGCGAGATCATAGTAGTGTACCGTGGCTGAAGGGTTGCACAGCGTTTCGGGCTGTAGGTTCAGTCGACGTACTGTGGACAGCGATGCGGGTGATCCATCTATACACAACACCCCTATTATAGTGTTGAACAATTCTATTCTTCGTGATACTACGTTGTGTACACGATCGAGCGATCCAGAGTCCACGAGCGTCGGCGAATTCATGGCCTAGAAAGGGGGTGTCGGTGTTTAGGTAGAGTTAGAGATGGTAAAGGCAGCACTAAAAGGTATTAGAAAATGTCATGATCATTGAAAATCGAATTTAATTATTATGCAAAAAGGAACCAATTCCAGGAGTTAAATGTACAATATCCTCGTCAAGGTCGTCAAATTCGTGGTCAGGAATGTCTGTACGATCGGCTTCCTGTACGTGTCTGGGGACGGTCTCATCCTCGCCTTTGATGAGACGAACCTGTGCTGTATTGTAACTTCCGCAGTTGTCACATCGTAGACCGAGGAAATGAAATTTTATGTTCGATTTGCAACTGCAGTCGTTGCATCCGATCACAACGCGCCAGTTGCAATAAGGCTGCGGCAACTGCGTCATCTCGATCTCTCTATCCAGCATGCGGAACTTCGACTCCATGTTGATGATAGAACGCGCACACGTCGGGCATTTATAGCTTCGGCGAGTGTGCTCGTAGTAGCAAGACTGGTGAATAGAGTGGCCACACGGCATAAACACCACCGTCTGAGTGCTCGTAAACATGTATTCGCCGCATATGGGGCAGTCGCAGTCCGTGGAGTTCTCAACACAGCGGTGTGAGTCTTCAAGCGATATGTCCATGCACACATTGCATGTCTTGCAGTGAAAAAAATCCTTGCCTAGACCCTGGCCAACACGGCAGATTCCGCACTCTGAACAGTGGTAAATGCTTTTAGTCACGTCGTCGTCCCACAGCTTGCACTTATCGCAATAGTAGTGCGCTGTGCAGGCGCCGCATTCGTAGCAGTCAGCGGCGCAGGGTTGGATAGTCGAACACCGCATACAGAGCATGTTCTTCGTTTCGGAGCGGATCAGACGATGATCGCGTTCTACCTCGTCGTGGCAAAACCGGCACGTGTACCATCTGCCACAATGCGAGCACTGGACCTTGACTCCTCGTTGATAATGCGCACACCCAAGTATATCGTTTTCCTTATCCCAGTACGTTGGAAGCAGGTTTGACCGCGGCAGGATCTTCTTGTTAGCAGTCAATGCATAGAATTTTGCGGTCATGAGTTTCTGCATCTCGCGTGTCAGCTCACGGTCAGAAAGCCCGCCGCTTTTTAAGTCTCTAATTTTCGCTCGAAGTGCAGACTGCTCATCAGCGAGTTCTGGATCTGTCGCTGAAGCTGTGTCGTTTTGTGAGGCGCCATTCTCATTGTCGGGCGATGTGGTACCACCTTCACATTGTTGCGGCGTATCAAGACTCAGGCAGTCGTGCGCCCGAGTGTCGCCAGAAGCCACAGAAACTTGTGCAGTATCTGTTAATTCTGGCGGCATTAAATATGTTTATTAGGTTGTACGCGTAAATACAGGCCAACGATCAGTAAAAAAGGCGAGCAGAATGAGGGAGTGTCCGTGTTTGTGCGGTCTGAACTGTGTATAAGGTTAAGGCTGCTGTAGTGTTACCCTACCAGGCAGGCCCTACAACCACCCTACTTAACGGTGATCAGTTTCACGTCGATTTGCGTTGTAGGACCGTCCAATGGATCGCAGCAAGGCCCTGAGTCGGTACCGCGCGCTTATTCGGTGGGGCCACCGCGCTGTGCAGCACGTGCAGCCTCAGAAGCGACTATTGGACGCATACATACGCCAGCGGATGGCAACAGCGGCGCGAACTAAATGGTTTGATGAATCGCCCGAAGAGGAGGAGCGACGGTTCAGAAACACCCTCGAAATGTTGCGTACAGCTGGAGACTACCGAGGTATAGAGCATAAGCTCGTTAAGAACCTCACGCATATGCACTGGGGCCGCACAGGGCGTAAACGGCAGGTCGTTCGTGCAGGGAAATCGAAAAAGATACAGGCTGCGATAGAAGCTGGCAATTACTTAGAAGGATCTATTGAAGAGACAAAAAAGGCATTCATGAAGCAGACTCATGTGTATGTTTAGAAACAGAAACTATAGCACAGGCTAATGGCCGTTGCTCTAATTATAGAGCTCATTTCGTGAGAACCATCTTGACGGGCTCGGAATCGTTGATGTACAGCTGATGCTGTCGGATATAATGTATAACAGAATTCGGCAGCAAATACTGCACCGACATTCCGCGTCTAATAAATAGACGCACTTTGGTAGACGAAATATCGTTGTAGATTAGTTGTTTGACGACTAAAACGTTTTTGCGGTGCTCGTACATAATATCGTGAGACAGCAAGAAGTTACGCACATCTGAACCTGTCCGTTCAACGATCAAGCAGCCGTACCAGCCAAGAATGTGATGCAGGTCGGCATCTGCCCAGACATTGGGCTCGCCCATTGATTCGATCAAATCGCCGCCCGCCAACAGCATGATACGAGCCTTGCGGCCGTCAATACCGCCGCGCTTGACGTTTATTTCCTCATTGAAGTGGTCGAGTACAAGCGATGTGCGCGTATACGTCGGCTGTAAGCTCTCCCAGGCATCTACCATAAGCCACGACGATGTGCGCTCGCACGCCAATTCACACATACGTACTCTATGGTGTGACTCAGCGAGTCCCGGCTTGCGGTAGTTGTCTGAGACGGGTGAGTAGTATCCACCTACAACCTCGAAGCGGGTACTTTCGGTGACGGCGTCGAGTGCCATCTCGAACATACGCAAGTGCAGGTACGTTATTGGTGAAAATGACCCGCACGCCACCACTACAAGCGGGTGCTTTTCCGGATCTTTGAGTCGTGTGCGTAGACGGTATGTGGGAAACTCATAGTCATCCAGCGATCGCGCTTGCCGGGAGATTCCTCTCGGTATCTCTTCGAGATCGCCTAATGAGATCCGCGAAGCATTGTTTGAACCGCCACGCGGACGCGGAACAGAATCGTCGTCATTTTTACCCTCGCCGGGCACCATATCCTCGTCAAGCGCAAGCTCAACGATAGGAGGCATGTCGACCGCTGGCGGTTGCATTACAGGGACGCTCCCCTCGGGCACTTCGAGTGGAGGTACAAAATTCGGATCTAACGACGGATCCATGTTCACCTTTCCCTTTTAGCCGCCTTTGCTGTGATCAATTCTATGTGCAAGTACGTCTAGTGGAGAAGTCGGTTAAAAAGCCTGAATTTCTGCCACTCGCCCGGGCGCCCCCCTCCTTACTCATAACCGCACTGCGCAACCTTGTGACTTAGCATTAGCCGTAGCCGTGCGGTGCGGCGCATTTAAACTTTTTCGAAGCTCCATAGAACAAACTATACATCCTTTCTTCCGTGTCAAATGATAAACGGCGCGTTTTTACATTAATCGAGCATCTCGATAACAGATTCTGAAACACTGCAGCGTCTTTTGTCATGCGTCGAACATGCGGTTACCCTGCAAGCTAATTTGCGCACGTTGCACGTTGCAGTTGCTTCCCGTAAGGGTCCACACCTCGCAGATCGACAATACACTGTTGCACATATTCCCTCATATTCACTCTCTTTTAATCCTCAATTTTCTCACTTTCTTATCTATATAATGCCCTTCTTCGCCTCTTCTTTCTTATTACGAAAATGCACGCTCTTACACTTGCCCTATTCGCAACTAGCGCTTTATCCGCCCCTTTGAGCCCCGAAGGTCGGGCCCAGGCCGAAGCAGTTGCTGCTGCCAGCGCCAACTCTTACGCCAACGCCAATGCTAAAGCTGAAGCTAACGCAGCTGCAGGTGCCAGTGTCGGCCCCAGTGCCTCGGCTAACGCAACTGCCTTAGCCACGTCCAATTCTACTGCCCTTTCCAATGCCGAGTCTTTCGCTGTCGTCAACATCGACGGCCTGCCTTTCTTCACCAAAGACAACGTGAAAGACTCCAAGTCTGTCCAGTCTAAAGTCGAGGCTAACGGCAAAGTAGTCGTATACATCAACGGCAAACCTCTTGAGACTAAAAAAAGGAAAATTGAAATCACAGAGTACGCTCAGTGCTCAGGAGGTGACAGTTGTGTCTCGTTTTACTCCTTCCCCAGCATGCAGAAGCTCTCGAAAACTTCTAAGGGATCTGGCGATCAGGCATCCAACAGCGACCGTCAAAGTCTTATCGGGAAAAACAAAGATAACAAGAGCGCTGCTACTCCACAAGACAAACAAAGTGGTCAGTCGCAGTCTTCCAGCGGCTCAAAGAAGAATGACGCTTCATCCTCTGGAAATAAGTCTCACCAGAAGGACAATAAGAACTCTTCTTGCAACAAAAAGAACGAGAAAGACTCTCAAGCCACCAAGAGCAAGCCGCACAACTGTCAAAAATGTAAGCAGGGCGCACCTTGTTCTAGCTGCAAGACATTTGCCTCCACAAGGACTATAGAGTCTGTTGAATCTGCAACCATGTTTTCAATTGCAATTACAGCTGAAGCACAAGCTAGCGCTCAGATTGATACGAAGGCACAAGCTGACGTTAAAGCTGATGCTAGCGCACAGGCCGACGCTAAAGCTAGCGCACAAGCCGACGCTAAAGCACAAGCTGAGGCCAAAGCACAAGCTGAGGCCAAAGCACAAGTTGACGCCAAAGCACAAGTTGACGCCAAAGCACAATCTGAAGCCAAAGCACAATCTGAAGCCAAAGCACAAGCTAAAGCACAAGCCGAGACAAATGATGCCATAAAGTCAGAAAACCAGGCAGGTATGCAAGGACAGGCCCATGCTAGTGCCAGTGCTAATGCTCAAGTCAAATCTAAGTCTGAAGAAGCAGCCAAAGTTGAAGCCAAAGCCAAAGCCAAGGCACAGGCGCAAGTTAAATCAGAATCTAATGGAAAAGTCAAAGCTGAATTCAACGCTCAAGCGCAAGCTCATGCTCATGCTCAATCTGGATCTAACGGTCAAGCCAGAGCAGGAGCAAAAGCCGAAGCTAAGGCACAAGCCAATGCTCAGTAATGAGCTTAATTAACTCTGTAAACTGAAGATAGAAACATTATAGAACACTGTTACATTCCTGGTATAGAAATGTAGACCGCTTAGCGAACAATGTCATTGTCCAATAGAGTTTAAGACTATAGGGATAAGTTTCATCACTATTAGTTGGTCCCTGTGTGAACTCTGCACCTTTATCAAAACTAGCCAAAACTTTGTAATGAAACAGGGGGAGACAATATGTATTCATTCACCAACATATCACCGTAAGTTGACACCATTAGACCAAGCATGCGCCGTAAGACCCACATAGACTAGTAGGCTGCATACCTACTGCGAATAGACCCTTATACATTCTGCGCAGATTAGCCAGAAAGCGAACAGACCCTGAGAAGTCGGTAAGAAATCTCACGCAAATCTGCGGAGAACCCTGAGAAAATGGAAAATGAAAAGAGTCCCATTTCCATATTTAGGGTAAGAAAGACGGGGTATCGGTTATACTGGACATATAAAGACACAATATCGATCATTGAGCAGATATGCATTCCAAAAGCTGAGAAGACTTGACCTGAAAAGGTAAGTCAATTAAATGTCACCAATTCTTGAAGTAATATTTATATGGGCATGTTTTCCTGGAATTTCTTCCATCTCAACCGACCTCGTTTTCATTCATTCGTTTTGAGAAAACATGCATTCATTCTTCTTATTGTTTCCCGCTTTGGCTGCTGCTGCCTCTACCTACGGTGCTGAATCCCATGCCAAATCTGCCGCTGACGCTAGCGCTGAAGTGGCAAAAGGTCTCCGTAGTGCAGGCGCTTCCAAGAATCCTACTGCTGCTTCTGCATCTGGATCTGCTTCCACCTCTGATTTCGTCATTATTGACATGATGGGTGCTCGCTTCATGTCAGCTGGTAACCTCACCGGTTCGGAAGCCTTCGCTCCTGCGACAGGCTCGAACGGTGAGTGCACCATCTCCATCAATGGCCAGGCCCTTGAAGTTATCCGCCGCACTGTGGAGCTCACTGAATTGGTGGGCCACAATGTGAGCCTTCTGCAGATCCCTCGCGAAATTGATAGCCGCACTCTTGACTGGTCCGAGGAGTGTTTCAGCACCGCACAAATTGTGTCTCCTATCGCTAAGCAGAGCCCGGCTCACCAGGAAGCTAAGCCTCATGCAGCGGGCACCAAAGAAGCCGCCAAACCCATGCCTAATAAGAAGCCTGAAGTCAAGTCTGCTGCTAAGCTTGAAAACAAGCCTGAACCCAAAGGCGCTGAAGCTCCTCAGCCTCAACAAAACTTCAATGAGCAAGGAAAGCCACAAGCCGCCGGTAACAGTAACATCCCCGCTGTTTCTGACTCCAGAAAACAAAGTGATTCTCATGCCGATGCCAATGCTCATGCCGATGCTCACGCTGCAGCTCATGCTACAGCTCAGTCCAGCGACAACAGACGCCCTTTCAGCCGCCCTGGAGCTGCCGGTCTAGAAGGACACAATAGCGGCGCTATCAGCGGCCACTCTGACGTCCACGGTGTTCCCCAGTCCAACAACAACGGCCGTCCCGAGTTCGCAGGAACTGAGAGACCTGGTTTCAACCGCGTCGAGAACAGTGCCAGTGCTAAAGCCGAAGCTCATGCTGAAGCCAAAGCTCATGCTGCAGCTTCCGCCCAGCAAGGTCAAGGTAAAGCCGAAGCTTATGCCAAAGCTAGCGCTGCTGCCAATGCTAAAGCCAATGATGATGCATCTGCCAGCGGCAGCAATGCCAGGCCTCAAGGACGTCCCTCTTTCCCTGTACATCAAAGCGGCAGCGGCAGCTCTCGTGGTTCCGCAAAATCCAACACCAACGCTAATTCCAATGGAAAGCCCGTCCAATTTGGACAAGGCTCTCAGGAGAAGGCACACGCTCAAGCCAGCGGCAATGCACATGCCTCAGGAAATGGAAAGGCACAGACTAATGCCAATGCCAATGCCAATGCTCAAGCTCAGGCCCAAAGAAAGTCAGACAACCACGCCGGACAGGGATTCAGACAACAAGGACAAGCTGAAGCTCAGCGCGCCAGAGAGGCCGCTATTTCTCAACAGGCCAGAGAAGCTGCTTTTGCTCAACAGAAGGCACGTTCTCAAGCGCAAGCCCAGGCCAAAGCTGAACAGGAGAGACTAGCACATGCACAAGCACAACAGAGCGCAAATCAGAGAGCATGTCAAGGATGTGGACGTATGGGTTGTAATGGCAACGGCTGTGGTCAAGGCCAGTGTCAAGGATGCGGTCAAGCTGGCTGCACAGGATGCAACCAGAGACAGACTACCTATGTTATTCCTGGAAACTACGGCCAGAACCAGAACCGTGGCTGTAATTACGGCTGCCGCGGTCCATGCAAGCATTAAGCTCGTAGTAGTATAGAATATTAGTAATTGTGAGTCATTTTGTAGGTGTTGTGGTGCAATTAGAGAGAAGGTCGCTTAGGGGGGTAGAAGATCAAGTCAAACTCTCACACAGACATGAACCAGAGTCTCAGGAATTTCAGCGAAAAGGGCAGTCCTTTAGAGATTGTCGATGGATCTTTAAAATCTGATGTAGCAGTGCAAATTATGCATGTAACTGATATAGGCAGATCAAAAGTGTCGCAGTTGCACGCGTTAGAGACTAGTATGGAGCCTAAACTGTACGACAACAATGACAATGACAATGACGAGGATGAGCAACCAAGCGCGCGGTCGTCATTCAGAGTAATCGCAGAAGACGCATATGGTAACGAATGTCTATTGTTTGTACAGAGTGGCCTTCATAGCATCAATACATCCACCGACCTCGGCACAAAATTGATTCTCTCAAAGGTGCCTTTCTGCAGAGGTGTGGGGTTCATCGATGATTCTAACTGTACAGTCGTCCCTAACAGCGGCGTTACTGATTGGAAGTCTATGAATACTAAAGAAAAAAGAATAGAACAACTAAAGTCGGAGATAAACGAACTCAAGGGTTAGTCGCCGAACACTAGATTAATCGATCTGATCGTCGTGCTCACTCTTGCCCGTCTTGGTCTTGTCGTCAACCTTGCCAGTAGAGCCTTTTGTCTCTGTCTTGGTCTCAACCTTCTCGTCTTCTTTGTCGTCATCCTCTTCGATTAAAAATGCATCTTCCGGCTCAGGCGCAACAACATTCAGCGGCTCCCAGCTCTTCTTCGATGCCTCTAGTTTCGGTGTCGAACTCGAGGTAGTGGCAGTCACTCCTCCACTAACACTGACATCACCCTTCTCCTCACTCGCGGGGCGTGGTGGGCGTGGAGGCGGAACATCGTCGTTGTCCTCAAAATCATCTCTCATTGCTAAGCGGTCGAAATCGTCATCTAGCATGCGATGGTCGTCATCGTAACCTCCACGTCGTCTGCGGGCGGGCCGACCTTGGCCTTGGCCATAGCGTCGAGAACCGTACGAATCATACTGGCTGCTATCGTCCTCTTCGCCATCCAGCTTCTTTCGCAAGTTCTCGACCCACGTGTTCACTTTCGTCCTTGTATCCTTGAAACCTTTCGTCAGGTTTTCTCTGATCTCCGGTAGGTCGTCATCCAAGAATGACCGTTCTTTGGTTGCAGCATTAACTGTGCCCGTAGGTGCTGGCCCGCGTGGTGGTCCACCACGATGCGGACGCGGAACACGTGGTCTGCCGCCCTGACCGCCATACTGTTCGGCCAATTGCCGTGCAATTTCTTCATCTTTCGCAGTGTCAACCGGCGGTGCAGGCGCCACAAAGTTCTTGTCGCCATACGCAAGCATGCCATAGAATCCCCATTCCTGGCTTCCCTGGCACGCAATCGCCACTGCCCGCACAACTTCGTCCGGTGCATCGGGGAATGCGTCTTTCAGCGTCTTCTTCAAGTCTGGCGTTTCTTCGTTTTTATCGCCCATTGCCGCAATTGCTGATGTTCGGGTTCGAAATTAGATTACGGTTTTTGACCTGTGTCTGTCTCCAACCCAGAGTGTCCCAAATCCGAGGCTACCCTCCATTTTAATAACCATCACCTGATTAGGAAATAGGGCTCAACCCTGGGGTTTTCATTCCCAAGCTCGTTTACGCGTTTCCCCTTCATTCCGCGGCACTGTCTACCTTGTTTGTTGCTTCTTTCCCCTCGACAGTCTTCTTCTTCGCGGGCTCTCGCCTCAACCCTTCTTTCTTCTGCTTATTTGTAGCATAATTACGTGTATTTACTACGCGTACAGCTTTCAGACTCTGTTAATTGTCTGTCCATTCGTTTACTCCCTCGAACAATGCCGTTCCTCGCGCTGAGGGCCAACTCTGATGAAGATTGCGGAACCCCGGCACAATGC
The DNA here is from genome assembly GCA_001661475.1 of Tortispora caseinolytica NRRL Y-17796. Classification (NCBI taxonomy): domain Eukaryota; kingdom Fungi; phylum Ascomycota; class Trigonopsidomycetes; order Trigonopsidales; family Trigonopsidaceae; genus Tortispora; species Tortispora caseinolytica. The sequence goes on from KV453841.1 coordinate 297,756, forward strand.
CAGAAACCAACATCTTCGGATAGCATCGTTCTCCCTGTCGTTCTAGGTATCACGCTTCCCATTGGACTTGCTTTGATTATTTTTGCATTTCTGTACCGTCGTCACGTTCGCCGTCTTAAGCGCGAACAAGAGGAGCTCGCTGACTTTGACGACAGCAACAGTTCGATCCACCGCATGTCGCAAATCGATCACTCCGATCACGTCCTTTCGCCATTTAATGATGTGAACTCTGGAACAAGATCTGTCACTTCATCGCTGCCTTCAAAAGAAGCCATTATCCCCGATTACTACGGTGTACCCACGGAGTCGCAAACGCGCACCAGTTTCGCGTCTTTTTCGCGTTCTGTTGACGTGAACGAGGATCCATACAACTTGCTCAACTCCCGTGTATCACTTACACGTGCGAACGAAAACTCTAAATCTGTCCTTTCTCTACACACTCTTGGATCTCACGCTTCTTATTTTAGCGTAGACTCCAATCTTCCCGTTCCGCCGTATGCTAAGGACATCGGCTTTGGTGGCTCAAATTCTACGGGGAACCCCTATAGCAGAAGTGTGACCGCCTCACTTTCTAGCGCTGCGCCCTCAATTCTATCTCCCACCTCTACCAACGAACGTTATAATGAGTTCGAAGACGGCGACATTGCTGATTTGCCGAGCGCTAAAGGTTCTCTCGCGCAGGATCCTATTCCGGAGGTGTCTGAATCAGCTGATTCAGTGCGTAGATCTACTTTGATCTCGCCAGACTTCAACATCCGTGCCTCTTTCGGCGCTTTCTCCCAAAACTCGACTGTTGAAAACTACTACGATGTGCCCTCAACCGCGCAAACGGCATCAACGCGCAGTGATCCAGAGTCCGAGCCTACAGTGTATCTCGATGTCGCGTCATCTCGAGGCACGCCTGCTACTTCAATTTACTCTGAGAGCATGGCACTTGCGTACTCTGACGATACTCCAAATGACACGCTTGTTCAACAGGACTCGGAAGAAAATCTCGAACTACATCGCACTTCGTCGTCGCGCACATGTGAAAATGTTTTTGATGATTCAATGGCTGTCAATGTATCAAATACTGATTCCCGGTCCTTGAAGACTGGCGCATTGTCTGATACTTCTTCTTTTATAGCCTTGTTTGACCAAAACAGAAGCGGACCAGAACTTTCGGAATCTACCGAGACAAATAGTCAAGAATTAGAAGAAGCTTCGAAGATGTTTCCGGACCAAGAACTTTATAGAAAACCCTCTATTGACATCGTGCCAGAAAACAGTGAGATCTCGCTTGATAGAATTGGACCAAATACGAGCCATTTGCATTCTTCTATTGTCAATGACATGCAATACGCGGATATTCAACATGTTGATCAAACACAGCTTGAAGCTTCTTATTCGGGAGAAATACTGAACGCTGATGCCGCCAATGATATGGAATCAGTTGTATCTGACTCTCCGAGTAATGGATACGCTCCGAGTGTATCTACTTTGCTTGCAGAATCTGAGCTGCGAGAAAATGAAGTACCGATAGCGCATCCTGAAAGTGCTGAATTTAACGTTGCTCCTGAATCCGAACCGAACTTTGATCTCGTGGATGAATGTGCCAGTCTCTCTTTGAAGGAAGCTCTCAGGGATTCTGGAACTGAACATGCAGCCGAACATGCAGACTCGACTGCAGTCGAGCCTACAGTTACTTCTACTGCCGGACTCTCAACTGAACTAGCGGCCGAACGAGAAGCAGAGCCTAGAGCTGAACTAATAGCTCAAACTGTCACTGAACCAATCACTCTCGCAGGGCTGGAAGCTGCTGAATTAAATGGCCACAGAATGGTTGATGAAGCTGCAGTTGCTGCAGAAACTCAATCTGAAGAGGCTGCGCAGCTTGATGTACAACCGCCCAAATTTACGGTCTCCTTTGAATCGGACGACGGAAGTCACTATTCTCTTCTGAGCACGAGCACTTCTCTGCAGCAAGATTATGTTTCTCAAGCAGCCGATGCCGAACCGGTTTCTGAAGATGGTGATCAGTCGTCTGCACATTCTTTAACGTCGGTGATGAATGTAGCAGAAGAGATGCTCCAAAACTCTAATGAAAATGCGAAGAATATTGTCACTGACGAAGATCAAGCAGAAGATGATGGATCGGTATACTCGAGCCATGTCTCTGGTATTAGTCAGTCAATCTCTATGGCATTCCAAGGGCTATTACGCGATAATTGCGAAACAGATAGAGATTCAATGAGCCCTGCACCTGGATTAACAGACAGCTCTGAGTTGAACGAAAACAGTAACTTCTCCACAACTGAAAGCATGTCACCGCGTACGCCAGGGTTATCTGCGAAACACGTCGCCACCCAGGACGAACAGTCGCACGCAGCAGAGCAAGATGGAACACTCGAAGACGACGCCGTAAGTATTATAGGCGAACTGCCTGCTAAAACCCTGCAGGATGAGGAAGACGACGATCTGCCGCCGCGATCTACCTCTCTGCGATCACATTCACGGCCCTTAAAACTAGAAATAGGCACAGTCGAAGAGAAAGAAGAATACGGAGAAGGACTCAATGACATCTTTGATGATGAGAGACTGCACCGAGGTATTGGGCTTGGACTGCATCAGAGTGGCCACGAAATGTTCCCACGTTCGATGTCTGTGGACCAGTTGAATCTAGATAAGAACGCTCGTGGAATGCAGTATTCTGCCAGCGATGCTGGTGCAGAGCGGTACGGCAGCTATACTGCTGGATATGACCAAGGATATGGCCATCCAAGATACGACTATGGCTATGGCAATGGCTACGGCGATGGCTATGGCTATGACTCTGACTACGGCCAGGGATATGACTATGACTATCCAAGATACTATGATGACAATGCCTATGGCTATCATCCTCGTCCCGGTGGGTCTGCTCACTCAGGATTTGGACACAGCACTCCTAAACGAAAGCAGGGCAGATGGACTAACGAGCCTCTCAAGGCACTGCCACAGCCGCACAGCATAGAAGAAGTATACAACAGTGTTCTGAGCTATGCCCCTCGAAAGAAACTGCCCAAGGCCCAATCGACTATGTCGTTGAGCACCTTGGCGAGATCCGGCGCGGGAGACATGGGAACAGGTGTAGTCCACCGCCGCCCCCTAAGAGAGCTGCCGCAGCCGTCAGCTATACGCAATTCTACGCTGCTGTCACCTGTCGACTTTGCGCCAATGAAGAAGTTCTCGCCAGGCACGAAATCGAATCCTGCCTCGCCGCTGCACATGGGATACTCCTGGGATCCTGTAACCAGTATCGATTTGGCGGGCGATCTGGTACCCAGCCCCCGAGATGCGAAGAGTTTCCGTCCCGTATGGGATCTCTCAAATGATATCGTTTAAGGCGAACTAATAGAATTATCACTGTACCTTTATTTCGATTTGCGCAACGCCTTTATTGTCGGCCCGCTCAATACTATATATCACGTGACATCCTGCAGAAAGTTCTATAACCGTTGTACACCCAACCAGTCCCCCCCCTCACCGCACCACACCGAACCACACCGAACCACCACAACAACCTTTGGGAAAGCTGCTTTTTCTGTATAATATCCACGAAAGTACGACGTAATGGAATCACTACTGGATTTTTCTAAGCCGTCTATTGATATCGAGCTGCTGGATCGTACTGTGGATGCGTTGTACACCGGGTCCGGCGATACGCAGAAAGAAGCTCAGACCGTGTTGACGCAATTCCAGGAACATCCAGATGCTTGGCAGCGCGCAGACCAGATCCTAGAAGGCTCAAACAACCCTCAAACGCGTTTTTTGGCACTCAGAATTCTCGATAAATTAATTGCTACCCGCTGGAAAACCCTTCCTTCGGAGCAGCGTCTCGGAATTCGCAACTTCGTCGTTTCCATGTCTCTTACTCTCGCCTCTGATGACGAGGTTTTGCAAACTCAGAAATCTTTGCTTAGCAAAGTAAACCTCACTTTAGTACAAATCTTAAAACAAGATTGGCCCCAGAACTGGCCTGAATTCATCCCGGAAATCGTCGCTTCTTCACGTTCAAGTATAAACGTTTGCGAGAACAACATGGCTATCTTGACCTTACTCTCGGAAGAAGTATTCGATTTCTCCGCTGACCAGATGACGTCCGCCAAAGCAAAAAACCTCAAGTCGCAATTGTGTCAGGAGTTCTCCGGCATTTTCCAGCTTTGCCTTGAAGTCCTTGAAAACGCCAAACGAAAAGACCTTATCCTCGCTACTCTTAATGCCCTACTCCGCTATCTCAACTGGATTCCTTTTGGCTATATATTTGAAACCAATATTATAGAGTTATTGGTTTCCAGATTTCTTGATCCGTTAGAGTTCCGCAACATCACCGTCAAATGTCTCACTGAAATAGCCTCTCTCAGCGCACCGAACCATGACCAGCAGTTTTACGCCATGTTTTTGACTGCAATGGAACATATTAATTCTATTATTCCTCTCAGCACTAATCTTCGCGAAACCTATCGCGATGTCCCCTCTCACGACCAGGAATTCATACAGAACTTAGCTCTGTTTTTGTCAGCTTTCTTATCGAATCATCTCGCCCTAATCGAGAACCCTGAAAACAAAGAACTTCTCATTAACGCTCACATGTATTTGATCCGCATCTCACAAATTGAAGAGCGTGAAATTTTCAAAATCTGTCTTGATTATTGGTCAACCCTAGTTTACAACTTTTACGAAGAAATTCAGCAGATTCCTCTTACCGATCTCAACCCTGTCAACCAACTACGGGTCGGCTCTGCTTCTGGAGGTGCTATAAACCCAGAGATACTTGCTAACTTCCCTCTTCGTGCGCACATTTATAAGGATGTTCTTTCTGAATTGAGACTCGTTGTTATAGAAAACATGGCCCGTCCAGAAGAAGTTCTAATCGAAGAAAACGATGAAGGCGAGATTGTCCGCTCTTTCTTCAAAGAATCTGATACTATCGCTCTCTATAAAACCATGCGCGAAGTCTTGGTTTATTTGACGCACCTGGACGTGGTCGACACTGAGCGAATCATGACTGAGAAATTGGCGCGCCAAATCGACGGTTCTGAGTGGAGCTGGAACGCTGTAAACTCTCTCTCTTGGGCTATCGGATCAATTTCAGGAGCTATGAATGAAGAAGTTGAAAAGCGATTTCTTGTTAATGTTATCAAGAATCTGCTTCATCTCACTGAAATTAAACGAGGAAAAGATAACAAAGCTGTTGTTGCGTCGAATATCATGTATGTGGTTGGACAATATCCTAGATTCCTGAGAGCGCACTGGAACTTTCTGAAAACTGTGGTTAATAAGCTATTTGAGTTCATGCATGAAACACATGATGGTGTACAAGATATGGCGATTGATACTTTTATGAAAATTTCCCAAAAATGCCGTCGACATTTCGTTTCGCCGCAAGGTTCTTCAGCCACTCCTTTCTTGGTTGAAATTATTCAAAAGATTCCCGAACATACTTCCGACCTGGATCCCAGACAAATTCACAGTTTTTATGAAGCTCTGGGCTATATGGTCTCTGCCCAACCGATTAGAAACGTACAGGAGAGGTATCTGGCTGATTTAATGGCTCTTCCAAACAGTGCATGGGATGCTATTATAGAACAAGCACAACAAGACAACAATTTGTTGTCGGATCCTGAGACTGTGAAGATATTGTCTAACATTATGAAAACTAATGTATCTGTTTGCACGTCCGTTGGACCTGCCTTTTACCCTCAGATTGCGAAGATATACATGGATATGTTATCTATGTATCATGCTACCTCAGAGCTAATATCGGCGGCAATTGCTGAGCAAGGAAAAATAGCTGCCAAGACGCCTAGGGTTCGTGGCTGGCGCACCATTAAGAAAGAGGTCTTAAAACTGATCGAGACGTATGTGTCCAAAGCGGACAATAAAGAAGCTATAATAAATGACATGATTGAACCGCTTCTCGGTGCGGTTCTGGAGGACTATCGACAGAATCTGCCTGATGCTCGCGATGCGGAAGTTTTGAGATGCATGTCTAGCCTTGTTAACAGACTTGGTCCAGCAATTGAGCCTTACATTCCCCGTATTATTGAGAACATTTTTGAATGTACCCTTGAAATGATCAATAAGGATTTCTCGGATTACATGGAGCACAGAATCGAATTCTTCAAACTGTTGAGATCTGTGAATGGTTCCTGTTTCCCTGCTCTGGCTAGTTTACCTCCTCCAATTTTTGCCCTGATAATCAACTCTTGTTTGTGGGCCATTAAGCACGACAATCGTGAGATTGAAAGCGATGGACTAAACTTGACAATTGAGATACTTGACAATGTTGGTACCAGGATCCCTGTTGACGGAAAACCATTTGTTGATGCCTTTTATGAGAATTTTTTCTTACCAATTCTAAAAGATACTTACTTTGTGTTGACCGATGCCGACCACAAAGCTGGATTCAAATTCCAAGCTATCCTTCTTGAAAGGATGTACGCGATTGCACAGGATCCTAATGTGACTGCGAACCTTGTTCCTGCGTCCGAAGGGATTCCAGTTGCCACGAGCAACGCAGAGGCTGTTCGTTTATACACTGTGAACATGTTGATGACTGCTTTTCCGCATGTTGACCGACAGCCTATTGAGGTGTTCTCGCGCGGCCTTTTGACATATGTTGGAAATCATGAAAGATTTAAGCAGAACTTGCGTGATTTCCTTGTACAGATCCGAGAAATCGGAGGAGGCGATACTGAATGGCTGTATCAAGAGGAAAGAGAATTAGAGAAGGCCGAGAAGGAGCGAGCTGAACTCGAACGAGCCAAGAAAGTCGGTGGACTAATAAGACCATCTGAAATGGATGATGATGCTTAGACGACACACTAATTAAAGATCCTACAAGTATACAAGAATCTTAAAAAATAAATAACTGAGCGATTTCGACTACTAAAATTACAGCGAATGCAGAAAAGAAAAAGACATAAAAAAGTATCATTAGTTATCATACTAATTGCATAATCCTAGTTATTTACAGTTCCTTAGGATGTTTAGGGGGCCTTATAGAATCTCTTATTCTAACGACGCCCTTTTTCGGTCCTGGTACGTGACCTTGAACAACCACGATGTCGTGTTCCGGTAGCACTTGCAGAACTTGCAGGTTTGTAACAGTGACGTTGTGTCCGCCCATGTGGCCAGCCATTCTCTTACCTGGCAGTACGCGGCCTGGCGTCGTACTTTGACCAATCGAACCGTGTGATCTGTGAGTAAGGGACACACCATGTGAAGCAGGAGAACCACTGAACCCATGTCGTTTCATAGGGCCTGCAAAACCTTTTCCCTTGCAGATCGCCTTGACGTCGACGTAGGATCCTACTTTGAATATGGATACAGATAGGTCAGCACCCACTTGTGGTAGCTCGGCGCGCGGGCTGATACGTAGTTCGACAACATCGCGCTTTACAGGGACGCCAGCCTTTATGAAATGGCCCAGTTCAGGTTTAGTGACGTTGCGCACTTTCTTGGATCCGATACCGACCTGGACAGCAGTGTACCCGTGTTTCTCTAACGTGCGTACATCTGTGACCTGGGGTCGATCGGCGAACAGGACAGTGGCGGGCACTCTGGTGCCATCGGATTTGAAGAAAGTAGTCATGCCCTGCTTGTACGCTGCGAGACCGGGTCGTTTTGGTAGATTCTTGCGAAACACGCTGGCTTCAGGTGTATGTTTCAGTAGTGGCAATGAATTCGAGGCGTCCGTAGACTGCCACCGCCGGAAAATCAGTCTAGCGGACAGCGTTGTACTTAGTTTCCGAGACATGCGCGCAGGCTCAGTTGACAAGAGAAAAGTCGACGGGAAGATGTTGGTGCAGTTACTTTAAATAGTCACGTGACAAGTAAACTTTGTGATTGGCTGAATTGTACATGTGCAAAGTTCACTACACCAGGTCCACCTCAGCATTTGCGACCTTTAGTATTAGCTATTATGTTTCGGTACTTGCGGCATGCTAATATGCGGCCTATAAGTCGGTACGGTGGTAGTGCCTACCGGAGCAGTCCCGTGTGGGTGAGAATGCAATCTACGACGAAGAAGCCCTACCACGACGACTACACGCTGGATTCTGCAGGCCGAACTGTTCATCCTGAAGGAGTACGGCCCGATGTAGCACTAGACGTTGACTTGCCGAATGTTAGTACACGGCCAAAAGGGTTGCTGGCATTTTTGGGATTTGTGGTGTTTTGTGCCGTAATTGGTGCGGGAATTATCAACAATGACAACTTGAACTCGAACATTGTTGGATCTGCATTGTACTCACTTCGCCGCTCACCGACTGCGCGCGAAGCTTTGGGCTCGAAAATCCAACTGAAAGGCGCTTTTCCGTGGTTGTGGGGGTCGTTGAATATTGTGCACGGCGATGTGCATTTCCAAGTGCCAATTAAAGGTGACAAAAACAGTGGCATATTGAGGTTCCGTGCAACGCGCCAATCACCAAATGAAGAATTCAAGCTTCTTGAATGGTCTATCGAAGTTGCGGGAAAGATATACGATCTACGAGACGATAACCCTGAGTTTAACATATCATAAATATGCATGTATATAGCAAAAAGACAAATACACAATAATTCGCACGCTTTAGTACTTCATGGTGTCTGTACCGACAAAAGACGAATAATGTTTCGAACGAAGACCGTCGGTATCCTCAGGAAGCGCATCCAAAGAGACGTGGCCGTCCGATTCGACTTCGCCAACCAACACCAACCCCAGTGCACGTATACTTGTAGCCAATGAAGGTACCAAGCTAAGCAGATCGATGCTCCAAATGACGCCCATAAGATTGTTAGTTTGCGCAAACTGGGTGGCTTCTCGAATGGCAACACAAGTCCTGTCTTCCTGCTTAGATTCAACGGCGCGGTATCCGTGCGCAGTAGTTGTGAAGAACTTAGTCTGTTCGCATTTGAGAGCAGAGCAATGGAAAAACACCGGGTAGTTTGGTTGTTTCCAGTTGAACGTAGAACAAACAGTAGCGTGAGAAGATGTGAATATGATCTCTCTTGAAGTGCCATTTAGCTGGTAAGATTGCCTTGTTGACTCAAACACTGAATTCAATATTGCATCGGCAAATATATTTACATCGACAATTCCGGAATTAGAGCCTTCTGTGCCTAATGCAATAGTGTCAGCGTCTGTCGGGTACAATAACTCCAGTTCAAGGCTCGTAGAGGATGGAAGTACAAATAAAAGGTCTTCCAAGAGCATAATACTGCCGCCGAGGAGCTTAACGATTTCAGAATCACGTCCCTCAGTAGCCTTAAGCTGATCTAAATGCACAAAATGCGGCAGCTGCGATATCTCAGATAAGTTAAGCGACCATAAAGGAACAGAAATACCCTCGTAGATATTAAGCATGAAATTATTGCAAACAATTGCCTTGCCGTCTTTGGTTATTTGGATAGGTGTGCGCAGATATTCTCCACGCAGAGAGTATGAAGTGACAAATGATTGAGTGCGTGCCGGTTTTAGTGTAGCCCCCGCGGGTGCAAGGCTGAATCTTGACGGTGACACCTGTCCAAGCTTGTGGCTCGGATCGGCTTCAGTAGTAGATTTCCAGTACGGCTCGAACCGAGTGATCTCTAATGGTGTGCCAACAAATGGGCGAATCACTAAGAAAGAGAAACTGATCTCACCTATAACTTTCAGTCGCGTGTCAAATAACGGGAGTGTAAATACACCACCAGCGTTACCTAAATCTGCAAACCTTTTGGTAAGGTGTTTGTCATTAAATAGATCTGGCAATCCAACAGTTCTTGCAACCATTTTTGATCCAAATGCTGGATATAGCTCAAACTCAATAGAGAATGCTTCCAGCTGGTCTACCTGGAAAGTGACCAGGTTGTCGTCGTCCGCAAGCGGAATAGGTAAGGTCCGCGGAAGTACATCCGAGTGCTTACTGGCGACCAGCAGCCTTGTAGATGGGTAGTCGTCGTTGTCGGAATAAAAAGTGATGGCTGGCTTTCCAGTATACTTGGAGTCAAAAGAAAGTCTGATCATAATCTTCCTGTCTAGATAATGGTGGCCGTATCTTCTCAGCGGCAGCATAGGGGGAGGAAGATATAGGTCAGGGATTGCATCTACCTCAGAGGAGAAATTTTGGCTGTTGCCTGATGCTGCGATCACAGAAATGTCGTCATCATCGTCAGATTCTATAGGACGTTTTCTAAGGGTATCATTCTTAGCCGGGATTTGCGTAATAGGAGCAAGGAGGTCTAGCGCTTTGGGGTTTCCCTCCCAGGCAGCATAATGCAAAGGAGCGTGATTTTTTTCGTCAGTGACAGACGGGTTGGCGCCGACACTCAGTAGTTCCTCGATGACCCTGTAGTGACCTTCGGAAGCGGCATAGAACAACGCGGTCCATCCATTAAATTTGCATAAATGATCTGGGTCAGCACCAGCTCTATGCAGCAAAGATATCAGTTCGTGGTGGCCAGCTCTCGCAGCAAGGTGTATAGGGAAAAGGCCCTCCACGTCGGGAAGCATTGGAGGAGAATGTTCAAGGAGAAGTTCGACGATTTCAGTAAGGCCATGCTGACACGCTAGATTTAAAGGAATGTAATTCTGAGTTGAAGTAGGGCCTGACGATGCGCCTGACGCTAGTAGAATCTTAGCAGCATTGAGTCGATTATTAATAATTGCGAACACAAGTGGGGAGTAGTTGTCGTTGTCTGTGGTATCGACCAGCGATGGAGATATTAGCAATGGCAATATAGAATCGTTGCCGTTTATTACGGCATAGTGGAGAGGGCTCCTTCCGAAATTGTCTTTGACGGAAGGATCAGCACCAAGATCAAGGCAAGCACGAATGATCTGCTCGCGGCCAGCGATTGCGGCTTCGTGCAGCGCGTTTCTAGCATTGATGTCGTCTGGCTGTGATAGGTCTACTAATCCTGAGTCAAGGAGAGACAGAATAGCAGAATCTGAGGAGGCTGGAGAGGCTATCAAGTGGAGAAACAGGCGAGTTACTTGGATTTTGGGGTTCGCGTCGTTTGCGCGGACTTGTTCGAGCCAGGGCTGGAGGACGTCAGGGTCGTCGAGCTGTGAAGCGACGAGATCAATTTCCGCAAAATGGTTAGGCGTGGTGGAGAACGATCTGATGGTTGCGAGCGTCTGTTGCGGCGGGTTCGGGTAGGAGTCCAGTTCCAACAATGCTTCAGATACCTTGTCGGAGAGCGTAGCAATAACGTCACGATGGAAAACAGGCTGGACCTCAACAGCGCGCGAGAGGTAGAGTTCCTTAACTTGACTTTTTGAGCGCTTATCCCACTTTTTGAGCACTTTAGAGAATCCAGTGCCGTTGAGCTCGACGAAAAGCTGGAGTCGGTCTAAGTCACGTCGGAAGCGCTGCAGGGCTTTGACCAAGGACATTGAATAGATTGCAGGCATTTCTGGTATTTGCGCTCGTTTTTCAAGCAATGAGTCGAGCCTCGATGAGAGCTCTGCCTCTTTGTTGAGGTAGCAGTCGTTGACCTTGTCGAGTTCGCGTTCTAGCCTGAAGAAGAAGACTGTCTTGTTAGCCAGAAGAGCCGCAGCGGACCCGTCACCCAGGTGTTTGATGAGTTTTTTGAGCGCCTTGTAATCCATGAAACATGAGGCATATTCTGGCAGCTCCAGCTGTCTTTTGGCCAGATATTTGCCGAATTTCATGGTTGATTGATGGGTAAAGGAGGGAAGCACGTGGGCCAGTTGATTCTGGCTTAAAGGTATTGGGTCGACCGGTCCCAAATAAAGATCGCTTGCAACAGCCGTACAGTAGGGTTAAGGGTTTCACTGCTACTTTTGGTTCTTTTGCGGGCACCGGGCATAATTGCAAGCGACCGGCCATGGACCCGTACAGTCAGGTTGAGGCGGACGTCATCGAGCAGCTAGAGACGCTGAGGAATGATGTGTACTCGCTGGAGCGGCTGCAGGGTACGCGCGGGCCAGAGTACGACGAAGCGGTGAAGGAGGCGAAGGCGCTCATCGACGAGGTCCGCGATACGTTCGAAGACATGAAAGTAGCGATCGAGACGGCTGAAGGCGATCCAAGCCAATATGGTGTCGATTTGGCTACTATACAACGGCGCAAAGTAAAGCTTAGAGAGTACGAGGAGCAACTTGCAGAACTGTGTCAGCCGCTGCAGAGTGCTGTGGCGGTGGAGGAGCCCGACAGGGACGAGACAGTTTCGCGGTTTGCTGCCGAGCAACAACAATTGATTATCGAGCAGCAGGACCGCGATCTAGACGGTGTGATGGGCTCTGTACAGACTCTGCGCAATCAGGCACAGCTTATGGGCGATGAACTACTTGAACACAGCGCGCTGATCGATGATATGGACTACCACATCGATCGCGTGCAGGACCGGCTGCGAAGAGGCATGAAGCGGATCAATTATGTGCTGGAAAACAATAAGGACACGGTTAGTAATTGCTGTATCGCTCTCCTTACGATCATTCTCATTGTGCTACTGGTGTTGCTGGTAGTGTGATAGGTTTATTAATGATAGATTATGACGGAAGTAATAGATGCAATATGCGTTGAGGGAGTCGTAAAGTGTTTTTCCCTGAGGCGGCAAAGAAAGCTGCTAGCCAGATGCAAAATTATTAAGATAATGTAGAAAGCGAGCACCCAACGGCATTAGAAATTGGCAGCAACTCCTCTTAGATTAGGGTCGGGAACAGATGCGTCAGAGTCGGAGTCAGGTAATCGTTTAGTGGTGGCCCAGCCGCGGTACTCTTCTTCGTCAGTGCTGTTTTTCTCGTTGATCTCTGGCGCATACTTTGGCGAGGTAGGAGATACATGAGAGGAGGCACCGGCAGCGGTAGCAATACCAGCAGCAGCAGCTGCTGCTGCTGCTGCGGCCTGCGGGGAGTCAGAGCGGAAATCGTAGTCATCGATGCTCTGTCGAGCTGCGTCGCGGTCGTTGCGTTTTTTGCGGAAGTGTCGAAACATGAGCAGACCGACAACTGCTACGATCACAAGCACACCTACAGGAACGCCCACGGCGACTCCGATAGTGGCGCTTCTGCTGAGACCAGAAGACGAAGAGGCAGTGCTCAGTGATGCAGGTGCATCACTGGTAGAAGACGGGGTAGTTGCGGCATTCGTAGCGATACTAGTAACCAAAGTCGGCGTCTCGGGGGTAGTTAGCAAAAGGGTTGAGGTTGTAACCACAACAGTGACTTGCGGTGAAGGAGTTGTTAATGCAGTAGTTGTTGTGAGTGTATCTACAGGGTTAGTTGATGTCGCTAATGTTGTTGAAATTTCAATTAAAGACGACGATGAAAAGAAAGGCGACGATGAAAACAAAGAAGACGATGAAACCGCGAACGACGACGACGACGATTCGACGTCTAGTGCGATCGATGAAGAATTCATCTTCTATTCTGATTCGTTTGGGCTGAAAAAGGGCGAGACTGGTGAGGGTCTCGGTTGACAAGGGAAGTTCGTGTAGTTGGAATGTTCTTTCAAAGCCACCCGGTCAAAGGGACGCAAAGAGCGGGACGATGTCGGTGAACCAAATGGCAACGTTTGGCTTCTGCTGAAAGGGTGTGCAGTCGATTTCAGTCACTCTATCCTCTCGTAATCAAACAGAGGCAAAAGAGTGTCTTTATTGACGAAAAATTATACGCTAAAGCGTGAAGATGATGTGAAAGGGAATTTTCGGCCCAAGGTTGGCACTAATTATAGGACGGGCAGTGTGCACACGGAGAAATACGAAACCTTAATTTTACATTCGTCCAATCATGATGTTTAGTTTATACTTACGCATTGTAGTCGGCGTTCCTGCAGAAATAATTGCAGAGCTTGCTGTGGTTGACGTTGCAGTTTCCGTTAGCTGGATGGTAGTTTGTGATGCGATTTTTGAAGTCTCGATAGTTGTCGGTTGCGAAGTAGAAGGTTTTGTGGTAATTACAGCGACTTCAGGGACGCTGTCATCTAGTTCGCTACTAGACATTAGTCGATCTTTTATGCCACCGCTGGTATTGGCAGTGCTATCGAACGGTTCATTCATTTATTTTGAGCAAACACAGCCAGTTAATTTACAACGAGCCTTTTACTTTTTTTTGAAAGCGGCTCGCGCGTGTATATATACTCAATTCGTGAAGAAGGCGTAGTTCCGAGCGGGTCCTGCGGGATCAGCTAGGTCTGGGGGTATCATGCTCGTATACCAGGCCCGCCTGGACTCCCATGTGTTATATTACTAATTGCCTATGTTGGCTAGACTTAGCACTCAGTTTAGGACCCTCTCAATCGCTCAGAAACGCGCTGGCAACGAGAGCTTGAAGGATTGGTTCAAGGGTGCATTTCGTGGTTTAGCGGCGTAGAAATAAGGTACCAAACTTTAATGACGACAAAGTTTTATGATGAGATTGGCGGCCGAGGAAACTGTGCATATATGCCAGGTGTATGCGGTGTAATTCAGTGCAGAGCATTAATATGTGTGCAAGTTTTATAAATTACGGCTTAATATTTGTCAGTATATCACTTTAAACGTCCACGATGAAAGCAGCTAGTTTTGTGTTTGCTGTTTCGGCTGCGGGCCAAGTGTACAAGAACAAAGGGCCCCAGAACCTTTTGGAGGTTATTGAGCCTCCTTGCCGGTCCCAGGAAGTGAACGAATGCATGAAAGGCACATTACAGTCTCTGTACTGCTGTGGAACCAAAGACCAGTACTGTCAATGTCTCAGCATGACGGATATGTTAAACAAATGCTACTCGTTCTGTCCAAAGGCGCGGATCACACACGCTGGCCAAGTGCAGTACGTCGAGGAGCTAATAGACGAACTGTGTCTGGCCAAGGATCACGGTCACGGGTTCCTGCGCTTTTTTGAGAACGATGGTATCTTCCAAGAGAATTACGACGTTGTGTCGCACTCGGCGTCAGTTGTAGCAGCTGCCGGCACGTCGGTAAGCTCCAGCTTGTCGTCAGTTGCTGTAGAGGTAGCTCAGGACACCGGTACGAGCGCATCCTTGGGCGTCTCCGCGACATTGTCCACTTTGTCCGCACAACCGGGCGCCGTCACGTCTATTAATGCCTCTGCAACTGCCTCTACGCCTGCTACAAGCACTTATAGTCCCATATCGGAGGGCAACAGCAGTAACAGCAGCAGTAGTACGCGCATTGTGCTAGCGACGGCCGCTCTGGGGCTCGTAGTGTCCTCGCTGATTATAGTTTGCGCGTAATCCCACCTCCTTTTCCCAGCTTATAGTACCATCTTGCACCAATTGCACCAGCAAACGATCTAATGGCTCCGACAGAGGGCGGCAAGACCGCTATCTGTGCGTCCGTAGCGTCCGTATGTTCGACCTCCGTAGGGTTCCCGTTTGATTCGGTCAAAACCAGAATGCAGGCCTACAAATTCGCGTCGGTATGGGACTGTGTGCGTACCACCCATCAGACAGAGGGTTTACGAGGTTTCTTCCGCGGTCTATCCGCACCGCTGGTCTCCGTGACAATGTCTCGTACCGCCTCCTTCTCCATCTACGTCACTATGCGTGAACGCTTTGCTGCTGCCCTTGGGATCAGCCCATTGCACTCAGGCATGCGCGGTACTGACTTCCTCATCAGCATCCTGCCCTGTGGTCTCGCAGGCTTGTCCGCAGGCGCAGTTGTCACCGTGTTCGCCTGCCCTTTCGAGTTCGCGAAACTCAGTGCACAGATAGAAAAACTCATGCTCCGCTCACAGGAAGCAATGTCCCCAGATTCCATCTCCCACGAGACCCCCCGTCGAGGCACGTTCCAGGCCATGAAACATATCATACAAACAAAAGGTATTGGTGGCCTCTACTCTGGATTCTACTACCATCTAATACGAGACTCAATCGGAACAGGTCTTTATTTTACTGTTTACGAATCCACAAAAGTGCTGCTCAGTTCGCCCGACCGGCCAATCACCGCGCAGGCTATCGCGTTTGCCGGCGCCCTCTGCGGCATGCTATCGTGGATGTTTGTCTTCCCTATCGACACCAAGAAAAGCATCTACCAGCGTGATATTCTCGCACACGGCTATGTGCGTAATCGAAAGATGCCAATGTTCAGTCGGCGCATGTATCGTGGGCTCGGAGTGTCGCTGGCTCGCACTGCGTTCACAAACATGACGTTCTTTTCCGTCTACGAGCTTCTACGCGCAGAAATGGAGCTGATCGACAACAAAACAGTGCCATTGGACTCGTAGACCGCCGTCAGACCGAGCACTCGGCGTCGTTCACGCAGCTTCCTGCCTACCGTCAAACTGGACCCCTCCTCTCATTGGCCACTTTGTCCACCTGGGCAAGACCAACTCTATCTTCGTCCAGTTACAATGATCGGAATGAGAGCAGCGAGCCAGCGGCTGCGCGTGACGAGTGTCATCGCAAATAGACGTTTCGCTACCACTATAACGACCAGAAGCATGAGTATAATGAATAGAGTCGGCGCGAGCAGCAGTGTGCTGCATAGAAGGGCATGGAACGCACACATGGTACGTCCCTTTGCCTGCCGCTATATGAGTGACGACACCAAATTTGCCATCGAAGAAGCTGTCAAATCCGCACCTGTGGTACTTTTCATGAAGGGTACGCCCGAGCAGCCCATGTGCGGGTTTTCACGCGCCACCATCCAGATCCTAGGACTGCAAGGAGTCGATCCGCAGAAGTTTGCTGCCTACAATGTACTAGAAGATAACGATTTGCGGGAGGGAATTAAGGAGTACTCGAACTGGCCGACTATTCCTCAGCTCTATGTAAACCAGGAATTCATTGGCGGCTGCGACATTGTGATGTCGATGCACAAGAGTGGCGAGCTCGCTGATCTTCTCGAGAAGAATGGCGTCCTTGTAGCCGAATGACTGTATATACCGCGCTATGTAAATTACATAATATATGTATACGATTACTGTATATTTAAGCGGTTAGTAGCACTGCATCGTATATGACCTTGTTCAGACCATCTTTAGCAGGTGGTTGGTTACAATGATTGTTCCTTCACCTTTTCCACTTCCACTTCGACAATGTCGGTGATTCTCGCCTCAGCCGGCTACGACCACACAATCAGGTTCTGGGAGGCACTGTCGGGGATATGTTCGCGGACGATTCAACACCCAGGCTCACAGGTGAACAGATTGGCCATTTCGCCCGATAAGAGGTTTCTGGCGGCAGCTGGACACCTTCACGTAAGGCTGTACGACATCACCACGCAGAACCCGAATCCCGTTATTACGTTCGAAGGCCACAAGAACAACGTGACGGCGGTGGCATTCCAATCGGACGGCAAATGGCTTGTCACGAGCTCAGAAGACGGTACCGTCAAGGTCTGGGATACGCGAACGCCGACGGTGCAGCGAAACTATAAGCACCACGGAGTGGCCGTGAACGATGTGGTCATCCACCCCAACCAGGGCGAGCTCATTTCGGGCGACCAAGACGGCAACATCCGGATCTGGGATCTAGGAGAAAGCACGTGCACGCATCAGCTCATTCCTGAGCAGGACGTGCCGGTGCGGTCGGTGTCGGTAGCCGCCGACGGATCGATGCTAGTTGCAGGCAATAACAAAGGCAACTGCTACATATGGAGAATGGTCAACGAGAACGACGCTACGAGTCTGCATCCAGTCACTAAGCTGCGTGCACATAATAAATATTTAACAAAAGCACTAATATCACCCGATGTGAAACATCTAGCGACTTGTTCCGCCGACCACACTGCACGAATATGGTCGCTCAACGGGTTCACCCTGGAGACTAGCCTGACGAACCATCAGCGATGGGTATGGGACTGCGCATTCAGTGCAGACAGCGCCTATCTGGTCACGGCGTCTAGCGACCATTACGCGCGGTTGTGGGAACTGTCCTCTTCGCAGATAATACGGCAGTACAACGGCCACCACAAGGGCGCCATCTGCGTCGCCCTCAATGACATATGAGCAGGGCAAGTTAGTGCACCCTCAGTGCGCTGAACTTGCTCAGCTCGTCAAACTCTGGCTCCTCTAATTCTTTTAGATCTTTTCGCATCTGGTATGCATCCTCGCCGTCGCCGTAGTATCCGCTCTCGATATCGACCAGCGTGAAGTTCAGGGATCGCTTGTACAAGTTCAGCGCTGCCCGGTTGGATTTTCGCACATGTAGCGAAACGTACTTTGCGCCGTATGTGTCTCTAAGCACGCGTAACGACATTTTCATCAGCTTATTCGCAATTCCGAGTCGTCTATAGTTTCGCAGTACTGAAATAGATGTGATATGGCCATGCTGCACGCCGTCGCTCGGTTCTTCTTCGATTTTTGCTAGCACGTAACCAACGACTTTGCCGTTCTCTTCCGCTACAAACGACGCTAAAGGCCACGAAAGTGCATGGTACAAATAATATTTTAGTGCGTAGTTCTCAGGCAAATTATGCAAATTGCAATTTTGCATCCCTACAAGGTCCCTGACCTCGGCCTGTCTGATGAGCATGGTCAATTAAAAGGTAAACTCTTGTGTCTTGT
Source organism: Tortispora caseinolytica NRRL Y-17796 (assembly GCA_001661475.1). NCBI lineage: Eukaryota > Fungi > Ascomycota > Trigonopsidomycetes > Trigonopsidales > Trigonopsidaceae > Tortispora > Tortispora caseinolytica. The sequence continues at coordinate 316,210 of KV453841.1, forward strand.
CTGATTCCACCTTCAACTTTAACAATGGACGAAGACGACGAACTCACACTGGCACCGCTCACTAGACCAAATTCCAATAAATCCGGTATATTTGTACCAGTATCCGCTAAGATCGCTTTTTCAAACCGAAAATTGAAACAAAATATCAAGTTCAATAGCGTGCTTTGGCCAATTACCGAAACATCATCTGACCATTTTGATCTGAACGTCAATCAAACAAGAACTCAGATCCGAAACATTCCAGCTCCTGCAAAGAAAACAGAAAAGTTGAACACAAAAAATTTACCAACGACCAATACCAATACCAGCGCAAATCTGCCAGCTAAATCCAAAACTACTCCTGCAATCGCTATTGAACCTACTCCTGCAATTAGCCACCGTACTACTCGAGTCCCTCGCTCTAAATCGATTACCAATACCAACACCGATTCTGAAAACAATCACCCCGTTGCTTCAAATAACTTCAGGAAACCTGCAAAAAAGAGAATTACTGCAGACTTGGGACCTTGCAAACCTGCTACAGAGTCGTTTGACATAAAAACGCCTCCACCAACATCTCCCCCTACAGCCTCCACTCCAAAAGTACCGTTGTCAAACATGTCTCTCTCAATCGGCAATATCCAACCGATACCAAAAACATATTCCCTTAGGAATCGATCTAAATTACGAAAGCTACCTGCTCATACGTTTGACTAAACTGGCATTATCATTACATACTTCTGCGCGATCTTCATTTTCCATTGCTTCATTCTTCATGCTTGGCCTTCTTACGTAAGCCAATCCTCATACAGACCTTTCCATCTGTATCTTTGTATACTTCATTATCTTGCTGCAATGGCTGCTTTCTTTTAACAATCTCCACTATCGTGATCAGCTTCCCGGCTGCTTGATGTTCGCTGAATACCTCTATACTCCCATCCTCCTCTAACTGCTTCAGTATCCGATTCACTCGAGACGCTATCTTGTCCCCAGACTTAATCTGCAGTTCCATCTCCGAAGATCTACACTCTCTCTCAAATACTCGTTTCGCAATCGGAATCTCTCATATAGTTATAGTAAGCTATTACGCTGTGTGTAGAGAGCTAAATTCAGCTGTACATATCTGGGTTGTTATGGCAACGTCGCGGATCCGCATTTTTTTTTCCCGCTCCTTCTTGCCCCTCTCCCTACCCTGCCATTTTCTCATCACCACCTCACCTTAAATTCTCCGCAACTGAACCGCCGCTTCCCTGTTAATGGAGGCACTAGTGTCGATACATACCATAAAATGCGGAATTCAGACCTTGTAAATTCAATTCAAAACCAGTTCGATCTGGAGATACTACTCAAACATCGTGAACTAAGGTCTATCGAAGACGAAATCGCCAAAGTTCACGTGATGATGGTCCAATTACAAAAAGCGCTGCCGAACCTGCTGGATGCCGACACTCGCGCGAAATGCGGTGAGCCGAATGAGTTTGCAGAAATATATGCCTCTTATTTGAGAAATATTGATCAGTCAATCGAGCCCAACCCCAATCGGCCAAAACCAGAATTCGAATACTTTACTAGATCCTCAGCGAAACATAAAAGAAACTCGTCCTATGACGTTTATTCGCCGCCAGTAGAGCAAACTGGTCCTCCACCGCCACCCCCTGAATATGTCTATAAACGGTCGGACGGTCTTGTTGTTCGCATGGTATGTCAAGTGTGCGGGCGGGACAAATTCACGACTATGCAAGGTTTCATCAATCACAGCCGTATGACGCACCAAAAAGAGTTCAGTTCGTATGAATTAGCGGCGAGGGATTCTGGTGAGCCTATTGACGAGCAGCCCGCCCTAGAAATGCCACCGTTGAATATAAGTCGATTAGAGAAAAAACTTAACGGACAAGAGAACGTTGCGGAGTTGGCGAAAGAGTCGCTCAAACTCGTGGAAGGTGAGCTAACGCCGCCAGGAGACAGCGCTGATGATTCGAGTGACGGCGAAAGGAAGGTGAAGTCTCGAAAAGTTGGGTCAGGGCGGTTGTATCAAAAGGTTGGAGATATTAATGAAAATAGAGTAGAAGAACTGTCACAGGTACAGGCTCAAGTGCTGGCACAAGTCAAAGCCAAATCAAAACGTCGCTAATCAAAATGGCAGCAAACTGTTTTTAATGTTTTTAATCTTTGCGATATTTTATCCTTTCTACTTTCAATTGCCCATCGACTAGGCTGTAGACGTATAGTACTAGTTCGGTTCCTTGGATATCAAGCAAGCAGAACGACGGGACGGTTTCTATACCTGGACTATCAGTGGGCTTCTCTGTGCTGTAAGCCCCCGTGACGGAACCTGGATTCAGGAAAAACTTGCCATCGAGTTCGTACGCTTCAAACTTGTGAGTTCCGCCGAACAGGAGGACGTTCACGTCGAGCTGTCTGGCCAATATCAGCAAAGCGTCTGCGTCGCCTCGTGGGATGATGTTATGACCATGTGTGATGCCGATTCTGAGGCTGCCGGTGGCGACGACTTTAGTCTGCGGGAGACCTGACATCAAGTCGTAATCGCCTCGCACTATTTCCAGCTGGGGGGCTATTCCACGAATATACTCGAACGTTGCTTTGTCTGTGAGGTTCCCTAAACAAAGGGTCAGTCCTATGCGGCCGGGTTTCAGCAGTTTTTGGAATTGCTCCGGTATGTCAATTGCGCGGTCTGGAATGTGAGCATCGCCTAATGCTAGTACCAACATCCTCGAATATTGGCGTTAGCGTGTGTTTCCCTCAATGTCAGCCGGGCTGCAGGTGAAAGTCGAACGGCGGTTATGAGGGTTCTGGGCATTCCATCAGGGCGTATTGTGTGATTGGTGGGAACTTTATTACACCCCCGAAATGAACCCACTCGGCTTCACTTATTGGTTCCCCACTCTTTCAGCCTAAAAAGATCGATCGCTTCGGTGGGCCCCTATAACTCACTTCTGCGGAAAGATCCTCGACAATTTAACTTACGTTCTTTTCGACTTAAAATTTAACTCCACTGAGACTTACTAAAACTGCACGCTCATAGCCTCAGTCTATTTGTCTGCCCGACGCTGTTGATACTATAGAACTATTTATAGTACGCTAAAAATCTCTTTTCGCACGTCCACTATCTCGCATCTCCGCCGAGCTTGCCCATCCTGGCCCACCGTATTCGTCTGATTGCTTCACACATCATGGAACAGTCATCGCAACCTTCTCACACCCTCTCCATGATCCCTGGTCCTATAGAGATCCACGATTCCGTGGCACAAGCGATGGCTTCGCCTTCTGTTCCACATGTCGCCGGTCCTTTCGTCAAGGTTTTCTCGGAAACCCTCAAAATGGTTCGCCAGGTTCTCGACAACGCCCCAGGCAAAGGTCAACCGCTCATTCTCAGCGGCGGTGGCACTGTAGGCTGGGACGTTGTTGCCGCTAATCTCATCCAACCTTCCGAGAAGGTCCTAGTACTCAATATCGGTTACTTCTCTGATGGATTTGCCGACTGTCTTGCCGCATACGGCGCCTCTGTAGATCACGTTCGTTTCGAACTTGGTGTCGCTCCTGATGTCGACCGTTCCCTTGAGGCGCTCAAGGCCTCCGAGTACCGCGCCGTCATTATCACACATGTCGACACCTCTACCGGTGTCCTGTCTCCGCTCAAAGATCTCGCTCTGGCCATCCGCAAAGCTTCTCCAAACACTCTGATTGTAGTCGACGGCGTCTGCTCAGTAGCCGTTGAAGAGATCCGCTTCGACGCATGGGACCTCGACGTTGTGCTCACTGCCTCGCAGAAGGGTCTAGGTGCGCCGGCTGGTCTGTCGGTGATCCAACTCTCAGATCGGGCTATTGCTGCTTTCGAGAACCGCACGGCACCAGTACACGCATACTACGTTTCTCTTGCGAAATGGTTGCCTGTTATGCGCTCGAACGAAGACGGAAAACCCATGTACTTCTCTACGCAGGCGGTGCAAAACATACTGGCTCTGCACGCCTCAATGAAACTGATCCTCGACCAGGGTATCGATAAGACCTTTGCCGCTCATATTGCAGGCTCGAACAAGGCCAAGGCTGCTGTTGCCAAACTAGGTCTCAAGCAAATCCCCGCTAAGGCAGAAGATCAGGCACATGGCTTGACTACCATTTATCTTCCTAATGGGCTGACCGGCCCTGATATCATCCCCAAGCTCGCAGGGAAAGGTGTATTCCTTGCCGGTGGCCTGATTAAAGGTATAGCTGCGAACTACATTCGTTTAGGTCATATGGGCGTGTCTGTGTCCAGGTACAGCTATCAGCTGGACACTGCACTTAAGGCACTTGAAGAGACACTCGGCGAGTCCGGACAAAGCTCGACTTCTGCATAATCGACGCATTGCCGTGAGTAAATAGTATATTATATATTTGTTTATAGAGCCTGTAATATAGTGACCAAAAACGTGCCTTTACCCTCATTATCGAAGCCCACCAAAACCTTCCCTTTCACATCACATCGCCATGGTCTACTATTTCACCTCAAAACACAATCAAAACTACCAGCTTTACATGGGAAAGCACAAGGAAGAGAGTATGTATGCATGTAATTCTTTGTATTACAGCCACTAACTATTAGACGAGCTTTTGATCAAGTACGGTCTTCCGATCGACGTATGGTAAGTAAAAGCTGATCTGGGCGTTTTGATAGTATACTAACAATGTAGGGTACGTATTATCTGCTAGATTGCAAGATAATGGCTAACTAATTAGTTCCATGTAGACGCACACTCGTCCGCTCATGTTTATCTCCGTCTTGAGGAGAACGTTGACTGGAATGACATCCCTACAGAGGTGCTCGAGGACTGCGCACAGCTCACGAAAGCTAACTCAATACAAGGCAACAAAATAGATAATGTTACTGTAATATACACGCCGTGGACAAATTTACACAAGGATGGAAGTATGGTTGCAGGACAGGTCGGATTCAAGAACCCGCGTCTTGTTAAACGGGTACTGGTGCCGACCCGTACTAATGCGATTATCAATCGTCTTGAAAAAACAAAAAAGGAGTCGTTCCCGGACCTTCAAAAGGAGCGCAACGACTACCTACGCGAACAGAACGCCAAAAAGAAAAAAGAACAGCAAGCCAGAGAGAAAAAGCAGCGAGAAATAGCAGAAGCAGAAGCCCAGAAGAAGAAGAAACAGCAGTCTGCGTATGATGATTTCTTCGCTGACGAAGACTCAATGCGTCAAACGTCTAATCTCACCACATCTGAAAACATTGAAGACGATTTTTGGTGATCCGCTCGCAAGTTCTAGTTCCACCCTAGTTGTCGACTTAGACGGTCGTATTTTCCTCGATCTTCATCACTTACGCTTGGCTTGACATTGTTAAAAGCTTTCTCAAAGTGTATAGCTCCGACTTTTATTTGCTCATCGCTCTCGTTAGCATAAATTGGCGGCAATTCGTACTGTCGTATACCATTTTCTGAGTGTTCGTGCTCTAATGATTTCGATATTCTCTCATGCAGCGCTACCACTGCGGCCTCTCTCACTAATGCAGCCAAATCAGCTCCAGAGAAGTTGCGTCCACGGTTATCTGCCGCCAATAATTTAATATCAACATCGTCAGAGAGTGGTGTTTTTCGTGTCAAAGTTCGTAAAATTTCGTAGCGTTCAGTCTCGGTTGGTAGCTGCACAAACAGCGGCTTGTCCAGTCGGCCTGGTCTCAGCATAGCGGCGTCGATCATGTCAGGACGATTCGTAGCACCAATAACATAAACACTTTGTCTATCGTTCAGTCCATCAAGCTCTGTTAGTAGAGTATTGACCACCCGTGCAGACGATTCCGACAGCGCTTCGTCACGTTTAGGCACTAGCGCATCTAGTTCATCAAAGAATATCACACATGGCACTGACGCTCGTGCACGTAAGAAAACTTGCCTAACTGCGCGTTCTGATTCACCTACATACTTGTTCAGCAGCTCGGGACCTCGCACAGATATGAAGTTCGCACGAGACTCGTTTGCAACGGCTTTGGCAAGAAGTGTTTTGCCGCATCCAGGTGGGCCCCAAAGCAAAACACCTGACGGTGCAGTGATTCCAACAGACTTGTACAAATCTGGACGCATTATGGGCTGAACAATAGCCATTTGCAGCTCCTTGCGAATGGGGCCGAGTGCACCGACATCTGCCCATGTTACATCAGGTACAGTCGTAAAGCCTTCGCGTTTTGACGAAGGCTGAATAGTGGGTAGGGCAGTGATGAAATCTGCAAGAGAGATTGACAATGGTTCCAGTTGTTCTGGAGTCAAAGGGTCAGGATGTGCATCAATGAACTTTTTTATCAGCGACGAAGGAGAGTCGTCGACGTCCATTGAGGAGGTGTCAATTTCGGTGCCTTTGAGGTACTCGAAGATTCTCTTGATCGCACAAACACCCGCAGCAGATGTGAGTGCATTGAGATCAGCGCCTACAAAGCCTGGCGTCATTTTCGCTAAAGCAGCGAAATCGAAATCGCCTGTAATTCTGAGTTTCTTGCTCAACACACGGAGGATTCTTTCGCGGGAAGCTTCTGAGGGTACTGTCATTGCTATTTCAGTGTCAAAACGGCCCGCTCGTCGCAAAGCAGCGTCCAATGAATCTGGTCGGTTCGTAGCACCTATTATTACCACTGCTTGTCCGCCGGTGTTTGCCATGGAAAGAGAATCCATGGACGTGAGGAGTTGAGCGACAACTCTGCGCTCCATTTCTCGCTGTGCACTTTCTCTCTTTGGAGTGATTGCGTCTATTTCATCTATAAACATGAGACAAGGAGCGAGAGACCGTGCTTCGTCGAACACTTCGCGGATCTTCTTTTCTGATTCTCCAGACATGCCGGAGATAACAGACGGTGCAGATATGGATATGAATGGGACGCCGAGTTCTCCGGCTATTGCATTTGCAAGCAGTGTCTTGCCGCAGCCGGGCGGGCCGTGCAACAAAACGCCTCTCGGTGGATCAATGCCTGTATGGATGTACACTTCAGGATGCAGCAAAGGCATAGCGATGAGTTCGAGCACTCTCTCGATGGTGGAGTCCACTCCGCCTAGATCCGACAGCCTGACATTCGCCGGAGGTGACCTATCCTGTTTCTTTTTAAGTTCCTTGCCTGTTCTATCACGCTTGCGTGATGGTTCAGGGGTGCTGTCGGAGTCCTTCTTCCACAGATCAACTATAGATGAGTTCATTGATCGGTCGTCTGGTTGTTCCGAGGATCGGGTATCTGGCGGCTGTGAAAAATCTGTATCAGTGTGGATGTATTCGCTAAGGACCTTTTCGGCAGATTTGACGAGAATGGGTTTCTTTGTACGTTGTAGAAGGAAGTCCTGTGACTGCGCAAACTTGATCAGAGCATCGACAGCCATGTAAGGTGGCATTGATGTAAGAGAAGGCAGAAACTCAGGCGAGCGGACATAAGTACTCAATCGTTCGTCGATCGAGCCGGAAACTTTTGGTTTAGGAGGCATCGTAGCACAAAGGAAAGGGCTTTGAAGAGTGAAAGGGTGAAGTCGGTGGTAGGGTGAAAAAACAGGCCTAGAGAGTGTCAGCTGGGATCACCATCTTTGCATATTCACCGATATCAATGGGGAACGGATCAAGCAAGATAACGGCACAAGACCGTGCAATTCTGAACCTTAAACTTCAGCGCGATAAGCTGCAGGAGTATCAAACTAGTATTCAAGTGGTACTGGACCGCGAGAAAGAGCTTGCGACGCTGTGTCTGCAGAAAGGCGACAGGCGGCGGGCGCTGTTGGCGCTGCGGAAACGTAAGTACCAGGAACAACTACTGAATAGGACGGACGAACAGCTGATGACCCTGGAACAACTGGTAGACAGTGTAGAGTTTGCTCTCGTGCAGAAAGATGTGGTGTTTGGACTCGAAGAGGGCAATCGCGTGCTCAAACAGCTGAATGCCGAAATGAACATGGAAAGGATTGAAAAGCTTATGGATGAAACAGCCGACGGGATCGCGTACCAGGAAGAGATTAGTGATTTAATGGCACGGAGTATAACCAAATCGGACGAAGAGGAAATAGAGTCCGAATTGAAGGAACTAGAACAGAAAGTCTACGGCACTAAGGCTATCCCAGGCCTGCCTGAGTTGCCAGATCCAAAGATAACAGACGAGAAGGAAGAAGAGCTCAGTTCAGATTACAAAAATGACATTATCCAGAGAGAAATGGTACCGAATTAGCGTGACAAGATAGTCAGTTTAGTTTTCGTCAAGCCAGTCTAAGAACCGCGGGGTGAAATAGGATATGATTAAAGACGCCCCGGCACGCAGAGAGCTGTTGCAGGCTTCAAAAGCAATCTGTTTTAGATCAAAAACATTCTTCTCCGCAGCAGCATGCAACATAGCGTACTCTCCAGAGACCTGATAGACAGCGATCGGTAGATCGCGCGCGATCTCGGCGGCATCGGCGACGATATCGCCAAAGAATATTGACGGTTTGACAATAATAGCATCTGTGCCTTCGTTAATATCTCTTTTCATTGCGCGTCGCGCTAGTCCCCTACCCGTTGACGGCAGTTGGTAGCAGCGTCTGTCGCCGAACGCAGGAGCAGAGCCAGCGGCTTCTCTGAAAGGTCCATAGAAAGGTCCGGCGAATTTCGCCGAGTAGGACATAACCATGCACTTGTGGGCGACCTCAGCCTCAATGAGCGCGTGCTTTATGGCACCCACACGGCCATCAATCATATCAGAAGGGGCGACGCAGTCGCAGCCGGCTTTTGCGTAGTTGGCGGCCACCGCCGCTATCCGCTGAATAGACCGCGGACGGTTGATAGACCCGTCTTCGAGCAGAACGCCGCAATGTCCGTGGTCTGTGTATTCGCATAGACAGACGTCGCACATCACAAACAGCGATGGGAAGTTCTTTTTGAGTAATTTGACGGCTTGGATTACGGGGCCCTTTGCATCGTCTGCAGAAGTTCCTTCTGCGTCTTTGGCACCCGGAGCTAAAGGAACACCGAAAAGAATGACCGCTGTTAGGCCCTTTTCGACAAGACCTTTAACGTACGGGATCAGTGTGTTCACGCCTCTGCGTTTCATTTCGGGTAAGCTGTCGATCGTCGTCTCTTCGTCCGGAATGTCGCTGACAAAAAGAGGGTATATGAACGTCGACTTGGTCAAGCGCTTGCCCAGCTGCCACTGGCGCGATACAGGGTGGCTGTATGATCCAGAAAGCACTGATGTAGGAGGAGCATCTTCGTATTCTGTGTATTTCATGGCTGCCAAAGAGCTAGTCTGAAGCTGCAAAAGTAGTGCGACCGACGGTATGTAAATTGTTTTGGTCAATTAGGGTTCTGAAGCTAAATCGAGACTCTATTCTCCACTCTGCGGTTTTCGCTGGCAGCGGACGGTGTGTGTGTTCAGTGCGGCGCCGAAGAGCGTTCAACGCTTTTCCGCTACGAATCTTTTTCGCAGTCTATCAGATTGATTTTTGTCTGTACAGAGCCATTTGCTGCCGCAGACTGAGGGACCGAGAAGTCACACGGAGCCTGCTGAAACGTCAATTATATTGCCCAAATGGGCATTGTCCCAACCCGTCTACCAGAACAGTCTTCTTTCTCACACAACGACATACTGCAAACAACTAGGGAATGTCCTGCCACGATCACCATCACCATCACCACAATGACGGCAACGGCTACGATGATCACGGACTTGAGGGCTCACAGGCGGGTGCGAAGAACCTGTATGCGCAGATCGATGTCGAGCACGTGCGCGCGCTGAACGAGGCGGTCCCGGACACAGCGAAGAAGATCATAAGGCCGTATAGCGAGCGACTATCAACTGACCCGGTCCTGCAGTCTGACGCCGATGAGCAGCTGCTGATCACAATCCCGTTTATCTCGCTCGTTCGATTGCATAGTATCCAAATACGTTCTACCGCCGACATGCATGCCGTCGACAAGATCAAGCTATTTGTCAACCGGGAGATGGACTTCGACACCGCCGCAGACATGAAACCCACAGCAGAGATCGACCACCCTCAAACTTTGGAAATCGCAGAGTACCCGCTGAAACGCACACAGTTCAGCAATGTTAAGTCGCTTACTGTATTTGTCGAATCGAACCACGGCGCCGACGTGTCGCAGCTCTATTACATCGGCCTGTCCGGGGACTGGTCTGCACTTACTAAGGACCCCGTCATAAGCATGTACGAGGCCGCTGCGAACCCTAAAGACCATAAACAGATGGTACCTGATGAGCTACAGGGAGGACTATTACAATTCTGAATGGTTACGTCATACCTTTATGTTCTTTCTAATGCCTTACCCTGAGTATCTCTGAGTCTGCCTGCGACCCCGTGTGTGACTCCAATTCCGATTCTGATTCTGATTCCGAGCCGCTAATGTCAAAATCGTCCAGCAACATCGCCTCCTGCGAGTTAGCCGAACCATCCTCGAGGTCTTCGCGATGATTGCGCGGATGTTGTGCGTCGCTGGAACCCGCCACGGCTGTTGCGCCCGTGTCCTTTTGCAGCGCAACCCACACGGCGCTGCCGAGGATCAGCGCAGACCCGATAATTGACATCCACGTTGGCGTTTGGCCCCAGATCAGCTTGTCAAATGCGAGCGCGTAGAACATGCTAAGGTATAGCATGTTCGTGGCCCGGCCGGGTCGTTCCAGCTGTAGGCCAATAGTTAATAAAAACTGCATGAGAAATCCCGACACGCCAACGGCGATCAGCAGCGCCCATTCTGTGAAATTGCTCGGGAACAGAAACTCCATTCCTGGGAGTACAATAATAGCCGTTGTAGAAACGAATACACACCATACGGCGAAGTAGTTGACTGTGATGAGAGGGTGCGCACGTTTACCAATCCAGCGGATACAGGTGAAAGCGCCGGCGGCGCCGCAGACGCCCAGCAGCGCTACCGCAATAGCTATGTATCTGTCGGTACTCGATACAGCGCTCTCCGCTGGAATGGATATGGTCGACGGTGAGGCTGCAGGCATGGTGGAGTTCGAAGAATGCGTTGCAGGTACAGAGCTGGAAACCGAGCCGTCCAGAAGGGCCAGCGGGCCTGGTTTGGCAATGATTATGACGCCAATCAGCGATACAACTGTAGCGAGACGCTCCTTTCTGGTGAAGGGTTCATTTAATAATAGATAACATGCAAAAGCGGAGGCGGCCGGGTTGAGAAATGTAATAACTGTAGCTTCAGAGAGCGACAGGTAGTTCAACGAGTAGTAGAGGCCGAAGACGCCAAAGAAGCCTGTGATGCCGCGAGCCAGGAGAAGGCCACGCACTTCTGGCGGCCCTAGAAGGAACTTAGGAACCTTAGTCTTATACATGTAGAAGAGAGAGCAGATCGAAGTAATAACCATTCTAGTGAAAAGGATCTGCAGAGGGTGGAATGGAGGATCCGATCGGGTTTCAAGCAGCCGTGCAGAGACGGACATGAAAGAGCCGAATAGCTGTGAGAGGGCGACAATCTTGAGTCCCGCATGCGAGACTATAATCTTGTATAATGGTTTAGGACATCGTCTCTTAAACCAATTCTGCGGATCTGATTCTGATTCTGCCGGTTTGAGAGGAATATTAGTATCTGCCACGGTCGGCGCAGACTGTTCCGGGACGTCCGAGGTTAACGTCATCTATAGATTCTATAGAGAACTTTCAATAATTATAAAAGTCGAGCGACTTTTAGGCAGTGCGACGTCTGAGATAAGACGAAAAATGCAGAATGAGGGCGACGTTAGAGAATTTGTAAGGTTAGATCGAATCGAGCGCATCGCCGCTGTGCAAGGAAAGGCCTTCGTTATCCAATAAAACGCACTCATATGTCAAATAGAGTTTCGATACTCCACCATCTTGAAATCTGGCCCCACGAAATCCGCTCTCATTACTAGAGAAAATCTACTGACTTCTTACCAGCCGGTTGAGACATAAAGAGTGAGGACAGTGATAATAGCGATAATAGCGATAATAGCAGAGAAAGGAGTTATCGGTATGATACAAGCGCCTAAGTATAGTAGGATATAAAACGAAGTCAGGAGGGCCAAGCCGCTTGGCTGCGCCACCCCTTTAAGAAGATAACGTCACTAATACTCCAGCGACCGCTCAAGACACTGCAAAAATGGAGTTTGTGCGGTTGTTTCTGATTTGATTATAAGGTTCGAATGTCGTCAGATTGTAACAGGTACTAAAAACGAAGATTCTCTAGAATTCACCAATCTTAGATGGCAGCTAAAAGCCGTTTGAACTTTAAACGTCCCCTAAACGGTAGTGTGCACTTCCTCGTGCAGGTCAGAAGACCATGTATCGCTGCAGACACATTAGTACTAATGTTTGTCTGTTTGAGTATTCAGAAGATTTAGTAAACGCTATCCATTAATCATGCAGTCTAGATAGTTGTAAAAATAGAACTGGCACGCGAATAGCACATACTGAACTTTATTTCCCGAACAAGGAGTCGCGAAGTAATACACCGGTGCGTGCGGTCTCTTTGTATCATAAGACCAGGCACGAAATTGGGTACGTGCTGTCAATCTATTTTAGGACTTTTGTCTGATATTCAGCAATGCTTGATTTTTGCAGCATAAAATGCACCGAGTTTGTGTTGGTTGCGGCTAAAACTAGAACGGATATCGCGCGAGCATAGCTATGAACTATAAATGATACACGGTCGGAAACCAAACACTGCCGTCATACCATGCAATGACAGTGTCGTTCAGAATTATAAATCAGATAGCTAACTTCTTAAATTATTATCGATACAACTATAAGCTTTATCTATACATTCCTCGTTCAGGTTGGTGCTAAACAATACTATTAATATCTCCGAGGCGCTCTAAAACACCTCCTGAAAAAAAAGTTTAAGCAACCCGATGGACCAATCATGATTTTCTACAGCATTACCCAATTCAGGTCAAAGAAAACAAAAGTCCTTCAATAAGCCCTTAGGCTCTCGTTTCTTTGCTAATCAAACACCAATTTTCCTCTTCACCTAGATATCTCTTGTTTTCTTGCTGATTGAGGTATTCTTTGTCTTTCTAAGACAAGACTCTCACTCTGCTTCTTCTTCTTCCTCTTCTCTTGCCATTCGCTATTATTTTTATTGTTCCATCGTTCCATCCCTGATAGGCGCCCAATGAGCAGCCAATCTCTCAATCCACCGTCTGATGGCATCCCGCAATTTCACTCCAATAGAAGCTCGGTCTCGTCCCTCCCTTCTCTGTCTAGATCTTCTACACTGGCTTCTTCTCTGACCACAATTCACGCACTTGACGAGGAGGAGGATGCCAATGAGAATGCTGACCTCACCATATCCCTGGACACTCAAAGCCCTTCTCTGTGGCCCTCTAGGTCCTCTTCTCTCTCTGCCATGGTCCATCGTCACTCGTTTTCTTCTCAATCGTGCGACAGCCCTGCCTCCCTTCTCGCGGCTGATATTTCTGAAAACTTTTGTCTAGCTCTAGACGTTGCACGCCCGGCTCCGAAAAGGTCTCTCACCCAGTCGTTCACCCTGCACGCTTCAAAGAACGCCGAAGAGCACGCGCCGGGGCCGCTCTCGCCTATCTCAAAGTACTCACTGCCGCATCCTTCTTCCAAGTTCTTGCGTCAACCGCTGAAACCAATATACAGCTCGCTCAGCAATATCGCAAACGCCCCTTCCTCCAGAAGGTTTTCCAAGTCCTCCTCATTCTCACGGCATTCTACCTCCTCGCTGTTCTCCTCGCTGTCACATCATAATTCGCGCTCTAGCACAATTGGTGAAGACGAACTGGCTGAGATATTCCACAGCCCTAAGACCACTCCTGTCTCTGGACGGAAGCGCGAAATCAATGACATCGGCAGCTGTTCGCCCTCGGACGGCTCTCCCTTTAGCAACTCAGGCTCGCCAATCAACTCGTTCCGTCGAGCTAGACCCACTCTTACTATCAACCAACCTGTCGCTGATAGCTCTGCCGGCTACAAGCTGAACCCTGCCTTTAAAAGGTCGTCTAAATTCAGAAGAACACAAAGTATGTTTCAGCACCCACAAGATTTGCTTAGCGCAAGAAAACCAACAGATCTCAAACAGCCAGCGGAGCCTGCGAGCTTCTTTCAAAATTCAGACACAGAGTATCGTCATATCTTGCCTTCGGAACAAAAGGAAGGAGAACCGTTCAGACGCATTACCTGCGAAACGCTGATACGCGTTCTCGATGGCCACTACAAAGAGCATTACGACGGAGTTCAAATAGTAGACTGCCGCTTCGAGTACGAATATGCAGGCGGGCATATTTTCGGTGCAATAAACGCAAACTCCAAGGAAGATGTGGAAAAGCTACTTTTGCGAAACCCTTCTGGATCAAAAACATTACTTGTATTCCACTGCGAATATTCAGCATGGCGCGCGCCTTTAATTGCACGATATCTAAGAGAGCTTGACCGCGAGATGAACAGACACAGATATCCCTATCTGCACTATCCGGAAATATATGTTCTGTTAGGCGGGTACTCGTCGTTCTTTAAGGATCACCGGCATCGATGTTATCCACAAAAGTATGTGGAAATGGATCACTCTAGTCACACACAGGCGTGCGAGCGTGAGATGCACAGATTTAAGTCTAGCATGCAACTCGGCAGATCCCAGTCTTATGCAGCGCCTAGCACAAACTGGTTCGAGGGTGGTGATGACGAGAATCATAATGGTCACGCTGACCATTGCTCGACAACGCCGATAATGGCTAGGAGACGGTTGCGACGGGGAACAGGATTACTTTAAATGATATTTCTTTCAAATGATAATTCTTTCATTTGGTTATGTTCGTAAATCATGTAGTGAAGCGGATATAGAGACAACAGTAAATATTGTATTGTCCATTTGTTTCACGATGAGTCAGCATCGTTCATTTCTTCGTCTTCAGCGTCGTCATCAGTGGCAACTGAATCTGTGATTTCAGTGCCTTCACGTTCAGTTTCTTCCATTTCCGTATCTTCCTTCTCAGAAAGCTGTGATGCATCGTCTGCGTCGTCTACCGCATTTGTTGCTTCTGTCGCTTCTGTCTCAGGCTGGTCCTCGTCGTCAGACTCGTCAGACTCGCTCATAAGAGAGCTGACAAGATCTTCTTTCCTTGAGTGCAATTCCTTTACTATGTCCTCGACCCACTGTTCCCTCTTGAGTATCTTACTTTGCAAGTTCAAGGCCTCCGCTTCCTCGGCTGCGATCTTGCCTAAGATGATGTCCAGCTCTTTCTGCATTGTAGCGGCAGTCTTCGGGTATGCGGCGTACCGTTGGCCTGTTGCCTTAGAAGTGGGCCATTTAATGCCGTTCGTAAATCGTCTAGAAAGTCTTCCGGTGGTGATAGACTCGGCACAGGCATTGATATCCATGCGCTCGCTTTTGCGCTTTTTGGCGACTTCGAGCGTCATATTGAGTCTCTTTATTTCGCTGTCCAGTTGCGGGATAGTGGTTTGAAGCAGATTGTCCGATTTCTCAGTATAGTTCGAGATCTCTGTCCGAGCGACTTGTGCCTGGATCTCCAGAGCTTTAAGCGTATCGCGGCATGCCTGTAAATCGATTCCGATGCGGTTCCTAGCGTTGTCGATATCTGCCGCCGAGGGGTCGGCGTCTATAAACATACGAAAAGAGCTCTGCAATTTTCGTATTTCGGTCTCAGAGACCATTATCCGCGACTGGATAGCGGCTATGTCGCTCATGTTGTGCAATATCTTTGGTTGAGTGTAGGAAGAGCAGTGAGTGCTACACGAAATTAAGGTTTTACAATGTGTATTAGTAGCAGTTCAGAACAGACCGCAGAAGACACAACGTCACGCAGGAAAAGAAATGCATAGATGTGATACCGGCGTAATCATGCGTAACTCGATAATTCGCAGTGTAGCTAGTAGAGTGTGGAGCAGGTGTAAGTGTGGGGCTATGTGTCAGGATCAGAGGATCAGAGCCCGAAGTAAGGCTCGCGCAGGGAAAACAGGCTAGCACAATTGAACACAAATCAGTCACCACAATTGCTTATCGACAGCAAGCGTGTATTTTGACGAGAGATAAATCCTCATCGGGTAAAATGCCAATACGTCTAGTCGCTAATTCGACCGTATCTGATGCAGATCGCCAGTACGATGATGAATGACTCAGGGACTGGAAAGCGGGCGCGTAGTTCGTTTAACTCGCTAATCAGCCACAGACGGGCTTAAACAATGTTTTTAAGTGATGCATCACCCAAAAGATCGACTAGTCCTAAACTCACTGGAGGAAAATCTATACAATTGAACAAATAATAGCGGTCGCATATCCAATCACAACTCTTTCAATAGCCGTAACAGGAAAGTGTAAACCTTAACCTAATGACGATCTATCGCATATCGCGGGAACAGCATGCGGCTTCTCATCTATAAGTAAAGTCGGTTTTGTCTGTATAG
Source organism: Tortispora caseinolytica NRRL Y-17796 (assembly GCA_001661475.1). Lineage (NCBI taxonomy): Eukaryota > Fungi > Ascomycota > Trigonopsidomycetes > Trigonopsidales > Trigonopsidaceae > Tortispora > Tortispora caseinolytica. The sequence goes on from KV453841.1 coordinate 332,574, forward strand.
TTGCTAAGATAACCAGCATGGTTGAGACTATTCAGTATCCTAAGAAGAAGCAGAACAAGGTCGTCAGGTACGACTCGATTGCGGACTACGAATGCAAGACGGTGCACTCGATTGTGAACGAGTCGCCTGTCTTGCACGTCTCGTTCGTAGTAGACGGGCTTCCTGTGAACTTGCCGATGATCGGCCAAATGGGGTCGTTTGACCACCCGAGTGCCGGCCTCGACGAGCCCCTGGACCTGTACATCCACGGCTACGTGTCTGCACGCATGATGAACACTGCGGGTACTGAAGGCATGAAGGTCTGCGTGTGTGCATCGATCGTCGACGGATACATTCTCACGTACACGCCATACTCGCACAATTACAACTACCGGTCATCTGTGATCCATGGTACTGCCACGCTAGTAACCGATCCCGATGAGAAGCTATATGCGATGACGATCATCACCGACAAGATCGTTCCCGGCAGGTACGAGAACAGCCGCACGCCGCCCACTAAAGGCGAACTCGCGGCAACGAGCATTCTGAAGATCACAGTCGATTCTGCTTCTGCGAAAGTGCGTGCTGGATATGGTGTAGAAAGTGCAGAAGATATCATCGACGAGAATAAGAAGATCTGGACAGGTGTTATGCCCATCAGCCACATCTTTGAGCCGCCCGTGCCCTCTGCGTATAATGAAGTGCCTCTACCCAGCTATATTAGCGACTTCATTGAAGCCAGGAATAAGGAGTCAGAGGAATATATCAAGTACTCTACTACTGTCGCCCCGAAGTAGGTCAGCAGGTCAGCATGCAACTGTAGGAATAAAAGGATAGTAATCATTCGAGAGAATTATTTTCTCGGCTTAGAGAACACCGACGGAATCGTAGATGAACGAGTCTGATTATGACTAGATTGATCGTGAGAGTTATTCTGCGATGCAATAACGCTGGAAGCCGTTACTCTAATGGGCTTGTGAACTTTTGATCTTGAGCGCAGGTTGTCCCTGACCTCCATGCGCGCCTTCTGCATTATAGAAAGGTTCTTTTTTGGTGTGTTTGAGAGCTTCCTGGCTAGCTCAGCCCGTTTTATAGACAACGGTATGTCGTCTAGAGGCGTTATCTTCATCATACTTTTCTGCTCATTGAGCGACTCCGTAGATGCACGCAGCTTTTGCGATACACTTTTCAGTCGCCGCTGCTTTTCTTTGTGATTTTTGGCATATGCGGATCTGAAATTAGTAGAGGGTATATCTTTGGTAGGGAAATCGCGTACTAGTAGCGCTTTCCAGAGCGGATCAGTGCGGTCTCTTAGCTGAGGCGAGGCCTTTTCTATTGCCTCGAGCCCCGGCGCCGACATCTTGCACAAAATGGGTTCCATAAGCTCGTATGGAGCCTCGCCTACATCCGTGATGTAATTAATGTAACGCAAGCATTTTTGCAGCGCCAAATGCTTCAATGGGTGCATTCTCGCAATGGGGTCAGTTAGGTCTAAATTTAGGTTGCGTACGGGGACAAAAAAGAAGGCTATCTGTATTAGCTATGTATATAACGATTAGAATTCAGAATAATTTAAAAGGCAGCGTGCTTATTTAAGGGAAACAAGTTTGACGTCAAAAATGAGATCAGAGTTGGCGGGAATGCCAGGAAGCGACTTCTTGCCGTAGGCAAGCTTCGCGGGAATGATCAATCGGCGTTCACCATTGACGGCCAAACCCTTGATTCCAAGATCCCAGCCCTTGATCACTTCACCTTTTCCAAGAACAAACTGAAATGGCTTTCCCTTGGTGTTTGAATCAAAAACTTTGCCGTTCTTTAGTTTGCCGACATATCTCATGCCAACTCTTTGTCCATCCTTAGCTCCAGGTCCGTCGCCAATCTTTCTATCTTCAATAACGAGGCCGTTGTCCAGAGTCTTGGTCACAAACTTCGTTTTTGATTTAGAAGATTTTTCAACATCTTCAGAGAATGCTACTTTTTTATCGGCTTTTTGCTTCTTCGAAGGCTTTTCGTCGCTCTCGGCGGCGCGCTTCTTCGAAGCCTTGGCTGGCTCCTTTTCTTCCTCTTCTTCTTCCTCTTCCTCTTCCTCTTCCTCTTCTTCTTCTTCATCATCATTTTCCTCAGAGTTGTCCTCCTGCTCGTCGACAATCTCCTCGAGACGTCCCTCGGTTATAGCATCAAGCTCGTCGGAGTCGTACATCTCGTCAGAGTCAGGAGTAAGATCGTACTCGTCGGAGTCGTAGTCCTCAGAGTCAAACTCATCCTCATCGCTGTCTTGGTCATAAGGATGATCAACATAGTTACCAGTAAGGTAAACAGGGTAGGATCCAGTGACTTCGAAGAAGATTTCATCGCCAGCGGTCAGGACAAGATCTAAAGGCTGTTGATACTGGATCTTGGGGTCGAGGGTGCAGAGAACAATCTCTTCGATCTCAATTCCTTCGTCAGAGTCGACATCAGAGTCGTCTTCGTCGTCTTCGTCGTCCTTGTCATCATCGTCCTCATCTTCGTTCTCCTCGCCGTCCTCCTCGCCTTCCTCTTCTTCAGAGGAAGACTCTTCTTCCATCTCGACGTCGTCGCCTTCTTCATCTTCGTCGTCCTCGTCGTCGCTGTCGTCAAGCGGACCAATAAATGGCGCCTTGAGGATGCGGACAGTCGAAGGAGTGGCATTGTCGTCTAAGGTCTGCGAAGGATCAACTGCTGCCATAGTGAGTCTGACAGTAACAGGGAAATCATCCTCGATGGCTTGAACAGAGATTCCAGGAATCAGTTCCAGAGAATAAGTGGCAAGCGGAATCATAGACATCGTGCAATAGTACGTCGTCCTTTAACAAAAGCAATAATGAACAGATGTATAGGTCGAAGGAAAGGTAGAAAAGAAAAAAAAATTACTATAAGGTTAGAGTTTTGTTTGTCGCAGACGGTTTGGAGTGGGAGTTACCAAACTGGTTGCTATGGATATGACTTTATGGGTCAAGTTCTACCTTAAAAAATGATAATGCCCCTGGATCCCGTGTATAAAACTGCAAACAGTTAACAGGATTTAACTTGAAAAGAACCGACAATACACTATTCAGTACAAAACTACGATGGTTCAAAACCGTAGTAAACTTGAAAGCAGTTATAAGCTGTCGCCAGCTGTGCTGCCGGTTATCTCGTATTGTGCCTCGTCGATTCTGATGACGCTCGCCAACAAGTATGTCGTGTCTGGCTACTCTTTCAACATGAATTTCTTACTCCTCGCAGTACAATCGATCGTCTGTACAATGACAGTTGAGTGTTGTAAGCGCATGGGTGTTATTACCTATCGTGATTTCAACAAAGACGACGCGAAAAAGTGGTTCCCGATTTCGCTGTTCCTAGTGATCATGATATACACGTCGTCTAAGGCGCTACAGTACCTATCGATCCCTGTCTATACGATCTTTAAGAATTTGACAATCATCTTAATTGCCTATGGTGAACAGTTATGGTTTAGCGGATCGACCGTCACCCCAATGATATTCTGTTCATTCATCTTGATGGTCCTTTCGTCCGTGGTGGCTGCGTGGGCAGATATCAGCACCCCGGTAGGAAAAGGCACCTCGAGCTTTGTAGTAAGCCAAGGCTACTTCTGGATGCTTACTAATTGTTTCTCGTCTGCTGCGTATCTTCTGATTATGCGCAAACGCATCCAGCTCACGAACTTTAAAGACTTCGACACAATGTATTACAACAACCTGCTTACCATCCCTGTCCTCATCGTCTGCTCATTTTTGTTAGAGGACTGGTCAGCAGAGAACCTCACTATGAACTTCCCGCCGTCTGCTCGCAACACCATCTTCTTATCGATGTTCTTCACCGGTATCTCGACTGTGCTCATCTCGTACTGCTCGGCATGGTGCATTAGAGTCACCTCCTCCACCACCTACTCCATGGTAGGAGCTCTTAACAAGCTCCCTATTGCCTTGAGTGGACTGATCTTCTTTGAAGCTCCCGTTACTTTCTTCTCGGTGTCTGCAATCGCCATCGGTTTCCTGGCTGGCGTAGTTTATGCGATCGCCAAAGCCCAACAAAAGTCTTCTTCAGGACTGCCCTCGTCCAACAAATAGAGCATATCTCACCACTTACCCGATACATAGCCTGATACACTCATTGACCCGCGTGCACACAGATCATTTCAGATGATTAGTTCCTCAACAAGAAACTCTATTATTCTGTAACTCCTACTCCCCGTTCACAAGTTGCCCACGTTCTCCCGTGATTGGTCGGCATTTGAACCTTAAATAATTGTGAGCCGAACAGGGTTTTTTTTTCGTCTTTTTTCTAGATGAATAAGAGCACCCTTCTCACATTCCGTCTCAACCTCTTGAATTTCAGAGAAAGGAAAAAGAACTATAGATTTGAACCAACACTGATTAACCTGTGCTTTTTTATCTTTAACATTGATAATAGACCATATATTGGACTCTAACTAGCCACTATCTGCTGATTTTGTACCTGCTTCACTTAGTATAAAATCTTCTCATTTGCTCTAGCTTTCACTGCATTTTCGATCGTTTGTGCTTGCCCCTTATAAGTGAGTGCATTCTTGAAAATACACAACTACATTAACGCTGTCTGATATTATTGATAATCGCGTCTTGCACTTTTCTTCGTGCATGCTGTCTGTTTACACTCCTCTCTTCGAGCCACCATAACTGGCCTAAGCTGCTTGCGTCTTTTATCTCGGATCGGTGTGCTTCTGGTGCTTTGATCTGACTTTTCTATACATACAACAACAAAAAATCTATCCACTCTCTTTTAGATTCTCTCTTTATCGCTGAATGCTCAACGATTACCTTTTTAATTAAAAATGGAAACGCGTGGTAATTCTCCTTCCGATAGTTTGTCGGTCTCGTCCTTCGACGATGACTCATTCGAATCTCACACGGTAGCTACAGTCAACAACTCCACGCTCTCTCTAGATTCTAATGAGGCTTTTCGTGATAATAACAACGCTGATAACAACATCCATGGAGATGACGAGCAAGACTCTTTCCCCGGTCAGGGGTATGATGGCTCTGGATTAAGAGAGCGTACTACTTCTTTGGTCGTGCCCAACAATCCTACCTTTCTTTCTGGCCCTTCTTCTAATAATGGCCCAGCTAGAAAGCCTCGCCTCTCGTTTACTGGTCACCGTGATGGCGCCTCGCTTACCAGAGTGAGATCCAATTCTTCCTGGCGTTCAGACAATTCAATGCATTTTGATTCACGCTTGCCTAACACTACCCCGGCTCTCCGAGCCAACTCTGTGTGTTCCGACTTGAATTCTGATTTTGATTTATCCGATGAGGATGTCTGTATTCCTATTAAGTCGAGACCTAGCATGAAAGGTAAGATCGATCTATCGGAACTGTATGAGTATGCCGACCAGGAACGACGAGCTCTTACTGATGAATACTACTCTAGGATCACGGAGAAACCTAGGAAGATTGATATTTGGTCTCGTGGAGCTGCTACTGGAAGTGCTTACTATGCCAGTAGAGTAAGGACTAATTCTGAGGAGTTCTCTGAAACTACGGAGTTAGTAGATAAGCAGCTGAATAGCTCCAACTCTACCTTGCCCATTGGAGAACAGTGTGATGATAGATTCTCTTATTTTTGTTCCGAGTCTGACGAAACTATTCATGCTTCTCATCTGTGTGCACTTTTGGATGAAGGCGAATCCAACTTTGAGGACATGTTTTGGAACGAAAAGGAAAAGGGAACATGGTGGCTTGACTGCCTCAACCCTACTGATGCCGAAATGCGCACTTTGGCTAAGACGTTTGATATTCATCCACTAACGGCCGAAGATATCCACACCAAGGATGCACGCGAGAAGGTTGAAATGTTTCCCCATTACTATTTTGTTGCTTTCCATACGTTCAACGCGGACAAAGAATCTAAAGATTATTTAGACGATGAGAACGTCTACATTGTCGTCTTCCGACAGGGACTCTTGACTTTTCACTTTGCTGATATTGTCCATCCTGCGCGTGTTCGCAACCGTATTAGACAGCTACGTGACTATATGACTGTCGGTGCCGATTGGATGTGTTATGCCCTTGTGGATGACATTGTCGACTACTATGCGCCTCTCATTCATGAGATCGAACTTGAAGCAGATGGCATTGAAGACTCTGTCTTTATTACCAGGCATGATGATCATAGTCATATGTTGCAGCGTATTGGCGAGACTCGGAAGAAAATAATGACGGTTATCCGTTTGTTGTCAGGAAAGGCAGATGTAGTGAAGATGTATGCCAAGCGCTGCAATGAGAACTTCGACAATGCCTCAAGGACTGAAATTGGGCTCTATTTGGGAGATATTCATGATCACATTGTGACTATGTATCAGAATTTGGTCTCGTATGAGAAAATACTCTCGCGATCTCATGCCAATTATTTAGCTCAAGTGCAAGTCGAATCGTTCCATTCCAACAACCGAGTTACTGAACTGTTCTCTAAGGTCACTGTCATAGGTACTATTTTAGTTCCTCTGAATCTCATCACCGGTTTGTTTGGTATGAATGTAAGGGTGCCTGGAGAAGGAGCTAGCGGTCTTGGCTGGTTCTTTGGAATTTTGGCTTTCATCATTTTTGTGGTTTTCACGATGTATTTCCTGGTGAGTCGTTGCCTCTTTCGCGACATGGAACGGCTCCGACCTTCTGCCATTGAAGATACTCACTAAGAAAGGTCCGCCTATACATCGATCTACAACTATGGTCGCCTTCTGCTTTTTCGCCAGTCCCTTCTATTTCTTTTCGTACGTATATTGTTTTCTGCTTAAGTATATATGAAGTAACTAACCCTATACCCTGATGTAGTAGTGCATTCTGCCTCTTCGTGCTCAACCACACCACACCACCCCCTTGCAACCTACCCTAAGACAAACACGCACGCCTTCTACTACTAGCAAGTGCTTGAACTGCACCACACGCGTGGGTTATCGTTGATTTTTTTGCTAACTTAGCTGCATATACAATATGGGAAAGTTCACTGAAGGTTTGAAGGAGTTTGTTTACTCCTTGACGACTAGAGACAGGTTTGCGACGTATCACAGCGACCGTGCCGGTTCCAGACCGCTAAACGTGACAGCAGACGCGGATTCCGAGTCTGTGAACAGCGTGAACCCGTATGCTGTTACTAGAGAACAGGCCGAAATAGCCCTAGGTGAATTCCGCAACGGGGTCGCTCCCCCATCTCCTGTTTCAGTCTCGTGGGGCCGTATTGAACGTTGGCTAGAAGCCAACTTCCCTGAACTGAGCGACCAGCTGAATGATCCGGCCACACATGCTGACGTTCTGGAATTTGAGAGCGATAGGGACTGCACGTTGCCTCCCGATCTCAAAGCTTCCCTGACATTGCACGATGGCCAGGACGACTCAGGCCGACCTTGCGGCCTGCTGTTTGGCATTTATCTTATGGATATGGAAACAATAGAAGAAGAATGGAATAGCTGGAAGAAGGTCGCAAAAGAGTATGAGGAGGATCTTAACAGATATAAATCTGCTCTATCGGTGTTGAACGGGCCTTATGTTCCACCTATATCGGCGGCGAGCCAAGCCCGAAATGCGGCTGCTACTGGAGGGTCCTCTCTTACACCCTCACCTCGACTTGCCAATACTCGCTCAAGACCAAATTCACCTGCATCTGGCACTCCCAGCTCTTCAGGATTGAGTCCTGTGGAAAAGAAACGCATCCAGGCCCTGGGAAAGTTTATTGAATCTCAGAGTAGCGTTCCGGAAGGAGCTGTCCAATGTGTATACTCACATCCCGACTGGATTCCAGTGGCTTACGACAAGTGTGGTAACAATATTGGAATTGACTTGAATCCGGGTCCAGCTGGAACTTGGGGACAAGTGATTTTGTTCGGACAAGACTACGACAGGAAGTATGTAGTAGCAAAATCCTGGGCGCACTTTCTTTGTACATTTGCAGATGATTTAGAGGGTGAGTGTGCGACAGTTACTGAGACGGATCTTTACGATTTGTTGGAATATAAAGAGAACGGCGAAACCATAGATTATCTAAAGGTTCTTAAAGCACGCGTTGACGTGGCCGAAGGGAGAAGTTCCCGAAAACAATCTATTGTTGCTGGGAAACTACCAGAAGATGGTGAGATTATCAAAGAGCCGGAGCAGCCACCGATCATTCGATTAGAATCGGATCAGGATCTTGCCAACAAGGCTAAGGTAGCGTTCAAAGAGAATGAAGTTGTGCCTGAAGAGACAAACGCATTTGCAGTCGGTACGGCAGACATTGAATATGCTGAAGATGTTATTGGGGGAGATATTCTAATCCACTCTGGATCTGAGATAACTGACAGCAACTCTGTGCATCGGTCTGTGAGTGGAAAAGAGGGAAAGGGAAGCGATAAGGAGAACGAGGTGGAACAAGAAGAGAAAGAAGAGAAAGAAGAATAATAACGAGAAAATGCTATGACTAAATATAACTGTGCATAAATAGAGTAAGCAATCGTTCTCAAGTATGTATGAACTGCTTTATCTTAGATTGCAAGTTTGCAGAAGAGGATGCCGCGTGTACTGCTGGTTTAGGCACTGGCGAGGTTTGTAGATGGCGGCCTGGAGCTTCAACCTGATGAGGAGGTGTATTCATATATGAACTTTGAAGCGGTGTATTATCAACGTACTGCGGTGAGTGCTGGTATTCCAATCCTTGATGGTACTGTGGCGACTGTGAATATTGCGGTTGGTGTTCGTACTGTGGTGATCGTGAGTAGTGCGAATGTTGCGCGTACTCTGGTGATTGCCAGTAGATCGGAGATTGCACGTACTGCGCATTATGCATTTGTAGAGGCACAGAAGAGGCGTACTGTGTGTGAGTCGTCTGCTGAGGATAACTAGTCGTTTGGTATTGGGGAGAGGGGATATGAGCGTGAGTAGGAGTGTCCCTGTTGTACTGAGTATTCGTCATTTGCTGACTAGGAGAGGGGCGGGACGGGCGCTGTAGCGATTCCAGAATAGCCTGAGAATGCAGAGCGGATCTGTTCACGAAGGCAGAGGAGTTCGATTCGCGTTGGTTGAGCGGAGCGGGTGACGGTTGCGGAGATATATTAGAGGGGGTTGAGCTGAACGTTGGTTTAGGGAGAGCAGATGCTGCAGGGGATGCAGAATAAGAGCCACCAGCATACTTTGGATCGCTCGATTTCTTAACGGTTTTCTTCGGAGTCGATACAGGGTTAGCAGCGGCGTCTGGTTGCTTGCCTTTCTTTGGCTGGTTGTTATGGCGCTTATCAGCGGACTTCCGGGTCATGTTTGCGAAAGGTGTGCTGTGAAGAATCAGGGAGTGTGGCAAACGGAAGGTAGAAGGAGATCGCGCTGGTATGCAACGGGTGATAAGTACTATATTAATTTGAGTGTGATATAGAGCGATATGGGGATTGGATATCGAAAAAGGAGGTGGAATGTTAGAAAGGGTTTTTTTCCCTGGCTGGTGATTAAGGGCAAGGGTAGTGTTTAGTGGATTTGCCGTTTTCACACACATACCCCCATACAAAGCAAGACAATGGCGGACACGGCTATGGAGGTGGACTCGACGGCACCTAAACGGTTTGAGATCAAAAAATGGAACGCTGTGGCGCTATGGTCGTGGGATATAGTTGTGGACAATTGTGCGATTTGTCGAAACCACATCATGGACGCGTGCATTGAGTGCCAGGCTAATCCGGGAGAACTAAACGAAGAGGAGTGCAGTGTGGCCTGGGGTGCCTGTAATCATGCATTTCATTTTCATTGCATATCTAGATGGCTGAAAACACGTCATGTATGTCCGCTTGATAACAGCGATTGGGTTTTTCAAAAATATGGTCGTTAGTAATTGCCTAAAACACACACATTACATCTGTGCTCGCGTAGCTTGGTGATCGCCTGCTCGATCTCGCCGCCCGTTGACTCGATAAAGTGAATGTACTGCCATTCTCTTTCCGGATCTGGCCGGCTCGTAATAAATGTAAGATTCATGCCATACTCGCTCAACACCTGCAGAGCCTCAGACAGCGCCCCGATCCGCGTGTGCTCTACCTGCAGCTTCAAAAGCGTCTTTTTGCTGGGAACCGGGGTGAATAGTCCGAGTGCCTCTGGGCAGGTCAGCAGCAGGAACCGAGTCTGGTTGCCCTTCTTGTCGTTAATTTCTCGCTCTAAAACTGGCGTCCCGTGTACAACAGCCGCAGCCTCCGACGAGATCCCCATCGCCTTCTGCGACTCGGCGATCAGCGCACCTTTCGACGTTGAGCTCACATCCACCGTTTCCACTCCGCTAAGGTGCCGCTTCATCCACTCTTTCACCTGGCCCCACACCTGCGGGTGCGAGTACACAACATTGCTCTCCCTGTATCCCACCAGGCAGTGACTTATATCCACTACAATTTCCTTGGTAGCCACTACCGCGGCGTGTCCGTCGACCACCGGAATCCGCATCAGCGCATCAAACGCTCCGGCGACGCTACCGTTCGTAGAGTTCTCGATCGGCAGCACAGACATCTCTACTTCCTTTTTCACTACGCTTTCGACACATCGGTCTATATTCTCTAGTTCGATCAGTTCGAGCCCCTCGCCGGCCTTCAGCGCAGCCTCATAGCTGTACGTCCCTTTCGGCCCCAGAAATCCGACCTTCATATCGCAGTCTAGGTTCCTCGATCACACAACCGCACACACATACGTCCACTCGCCTCTACCGAGAATTATTTATTTTCAGAAATATAATCGTATTCTAGTTCATCATACTCTCAAAGAATTGTAACACCTCTATTATAAGCGGTTGTCGCGTTTTGTGCAGTCCTCTCAAGCAGTTCGCTTGATGCCACTTTTCCACTGTCGTGCCTCTTTGGGCGTACGTCCAAAAACATCAGGCTTTTTCACTTGGTAGATTCGAATCATCCAGTTTTCAGAAGTAAAAACTTCCTCTAACGTGTCGAGCACAATAGGTGTGTTAGGTATTAGCTGTTGGCGTTGCCTGTCGATGGCATTGCGTCCGAGCAGATCCGCAAATCGATAATAGGACATCTTGTACATAAGACTGTTGCGCATAGCCGGCGAGGCTTCAGCGTCAACTTTGTACTCGCCTCTAGGCGTAAAGTAGTTCTTTTCTTGAATTTCGTCCGGCCATATACCGCTAGAAATTCGTACCATCCACAGGAACTTGTTGATATCGTCTCCAGAGTAGCCTATAAGCCCTCCAAAAACCACAAGAATGTAGTCAACATCGTGCTGTAGCAGAATAGGGTACGCTACCTCTTCGCTCGATGACATAGCCTTGCCTACTGTGGCAATGTGTGTGTTGTTCCAGGTGTTGTTGTCCACCAGCGTGGTGCGATCCGCCATACCACCTATTTGGTATCCGTAATCCCACCAGGACATGACTTTTGCATTGTAATCGGTGTTCTGCCTCAGCCAATAGTAAGCCTCTCTGTAATCATCGATTAGGAACGTCGATCCATCCGGTCTCGCAGAAGCAAGAACCACCGAGGGGGAAGAATAAGCATTCTGAGTTACCCAAGTGCAGTGGAATACAAAATGCAGAAGCATGTATCCAATGACCATTGAAGTCAAAAGTCTGATTCCCTTCTGATATATATATCTAGGCGCCGAAAGGTCCAGAATACGAGAGAATCGCTTATAGAAAGAACCTTTTGGCTCAGGGGCACGTGCAGGCTCTGTCATGTCACCATTCAGGTACGGCTCTAAGACAGTGGTAACAGCAACAGCACCGGCAACACAAAGTATAGGTGTCAGCGTAAGCATGAGACGCACCATCACTCCAGCAAAATATGAGCCAAGGACTGCGTACACGATCACAAATACATGCTCGTCGCGAAGTTCAGAGAACAAAAAGAACATTCCAGCAGGAGCGAGCCATACAAGCATGTGTGTGTCAAAGAAAAACATAGGCCAGGCTGTAGGCTGATGTTCCGCTACCGATGCAATGATGGGGATATGAATTCTGGCGTAGTTGGTATCCCAGAACGAGTAGAAGCGTCCACCCCAGGGAGCGATAACTCCAGATATTGTGAGCAGAACAATGCCGGCAAATCCGACAATCAATATAACGCCTACTGTAGCAAACAGGAGGTAGCGGAAATTGGTCGAAGATATCATGGAACGCATGTACATCCCGAACGCGAGAAGCTGGACCAAGCCGAAGACGCCAAGTGCAGCCATATGCTCACTCGACCTGATGGGCAAGAAACCCACAAAGGGAATCTGCATCGAGGCGAGCGTTCCAAGGGCGTACCAAGAGGAGTAGGCGATGTAGATGCGATGGGAGAATCTGCCCATGAGGCAAAGCACGAACACATGAAGAGGGATCATGTTTGTGATGAATGCGTATCCACCCCAGGCGGCAACCATGTAAAAGTAGAATAGAGCAGTCATTGTGCCGTAGAATACAGATCCGACCTTTACTGATTTTATCCAGAGATAGAATGTGAACATAAGGAGGAAAATGGCAATGGCTTCGTTGTCGTAGCTGCCTGCGACGGATCTGGATATGTATCCGGGGGCAATCCCCATGAAAGCGGCAGCGTAAAGGCCAGCAGTAGAATTTTTCATCTCAGAGGCAAGCAGGTACGTAGCAATAGCGGTCAATGCGGAGAATCCGGGAGCCAGCATCACGCAGATGTTGCGAATGTCGACGGGGAAGGATAGCCATCGAAAGATAGTGTGAAGAAGACCAGAAGTCACCATTAGTCCCGGGTAAAGTGTACCACCAGTGACTCGGCCCAAAGGGTACCATGTACGGTCGTCGAACCAATTCAGAAACTTGTAGTAGCCGTTCGCTACGAGATACTTGGTAGCCCTGAAATTAAACCAGGGGTCGAATTCATGAATGATAGACTCGAACCGGACTACCGAGAAGAGCCGCGCGGCAATGGCAGTCATTCCGACTACCAGCAGAATGACTGCACGAAATACATCAAAAACCCGTTTCGTCTCTTTCTCCATTGTGTAGTTGGATGAACAAAAAAAGGAGCGACGAAGTCGGTGATTGGCGTACTAGTAGAGGACACGAATTTGGTCTTAGTGGAAAACATAAGTTCGCATAGCAACGTATCAAAAGGCTTCCGCATGCGGTTTGATGAGTTACTAATTATTTCTATTGTAGCTAAACGTGTGAAATGTTGCTGCTGAAAATTTACTGTTCCGATGACAGAGCCGACATGGACAGTTTCGAGTGGTCGGAGAATGTAGATCGGCGGCGGTGTGCGTTCTGTTTGACGCCCGGGAACCCTTGCGTCTGACTGCCTCCGGTAATATTTGGTAGCAATGCGCTCATTTCGTGGCCTTCAAAACTGCCCTTGTCGGAGCTGAAATACGGCATCAGATCCACTTCGCCAAATCGCAGCAGCATGCTCCATTCCTGTTCCAAGGTCTCACGGCGGAATGCTACGCGGATGTTGGGCACATTAGTCTTCGCAATATCGTTGCCTCGTCCGTCCGGCCTATCGTAGTTGTGTCCGAGCCAATGTCGTTTAACCGACCCCTCGTATCCCGACTGAAGCACAGAGTTTCTCGCAAGCTCACACATGTCCACGTTTGACAGCTTGTATATCTGTGCAGCGACAGAGTACTCCTCGATGAGCGGCTCTTTAGTGAACGAGAACTGCAGCGGGTCGTCCGTCGACAGCGACACGTTTAGGCCCCGCTTGAAGTAAGACTGGAACGGATTCTTCTCGTACGCAAGGAAAAGAGCATTGTTGCTAAGAGGAGACATCGCAATGCCGATCTGTTCTAAGTAGAAGAGGTACTGGATCAGCGGGATCTTTCTCAGCACGATACCATGCGAAATGGAGTGACAGGTCATAAACGCACTGACCAAGTGATCAATGTCTCCGGCCTCACCCGAATGAGGTCGGAGCACAATCGTACAGAACCCACGCGCTTTACGCCATTGGTTCAGACTAGCAAGATTTGCATACAGGTAGTAGAGCCAGTACGAATATGGCGGGTTCTGATAGGTGTCCCAGTACTTAGGAGTAGGGAACTTCTTGTATAGACGCTTCTCCGGCTTGCTTTCATCGTCCACTGAGTCGAATCCTATAACTCTCTGCAGGAACACATGAAGCTTGGGATGAGACGACGGGTCCTTAGTGACTTCAAAGAGCGGTTGGAATATGTTGTTGATGACGTCCTCGAAATTGTTGACGAGTCCACTGGTCTTGTAGACGTCATAAAGGCGAGGAATCTGAACTAACCATCTGACGTTCGGCGAAAATAGCTTGTTGTCGACCACCCAGGCGGCTAGGTTATCCCACTCTTCAGGATGGCGGCCGTAGATGGAGATACGGTACTCAGCCATTTGGTATTTGCTGGCCTCCAAATCAGCGACCACTTCTTTGGTGATTTCAGCGAGATATCTGCCTTTTATATGATTGTCTGTTTTCAAGAAGATGGTTCGCAAACGCGATTCGCCGACAGGATTGTATTTGAGATTGAACTTGTCGAACCTATGGAAGGAGTCCTTATGGGCGTGCATATCAAGAGTGTCAATTGAGAGGTCGTATGCCGTTAGGTTTAGGGACTGAAATACTTCTGAGAGTGTGAGGTATTTACCGTCACGATAGATAACGACTTCATCAGGGGATTTCTTCATTTTGTACTTGATAAAGCGTAGAAGATGTTTCTGGTTCATGCAAGCTGAATGGTGAATATGAGTGTCGACTTTGCGTACATTGTAGAAGTCGCGGTGCGGAGTCCTTTTCGACTCGCTCAGTTCCCTGTACTCGTTAAGGAGAATATACATGTTCCATCTGGATTCCAAGTATTGCAGTCTTCTGAAAGCAAAGCTTTTCGTTGGTCCCTCTGCGGAAACGCTGCTAATGAATTCCATGTCAAGATAGTAGTCCTTGAGCGAAGGTATTTCTGCCAATGGCTTACATTTAGGATACTCTTCGCTGTGTTCGGCGGCTTTGAGTTCGTTGGCATCAAAGATCTCGAATACACCAGTCGGGGAGATCCTGTACTCAACACGGGAATCGAGGCCAGGAATGTCGCACTTTGAGAAATCAAAATCTTCTCCGATGTTTTCGCCGAATTTCCTTTCGCCTTCCCCTTGACTCCACTCCTTTGTTTCCTTGTACATCGGTTTAGGATGTTCAGGATAAACGTGCCAATCGTCTGAGTTTCTTGGATCATCGCCCGGCCGCTGCAAAGAGATCTCCATGTACTTGCGGCGAATATTTATGCATTTAGCAACGTCAGTGTATATCTTAGTTAGCTCTGCTACGACTTCGGGATCCTCTGTAGCGGGCGCGCTGATTCTTTGGGGCATCACAAGTTCAGGGGAAGAAGGGGCATTAGGGATGTGGTCGGCAAGTTCCTTATCAGCTTCAGATTCATGTTGGCTGTTAAAAAACGACAAACTGGCCACGCTCTGTGACAAATCTTCAGTCGGATGAGTCATTGGCGATGTTCCTAGGACTTTACTCTCTATCAAGTGCAGATTCCTATCTTCAAGATACGAATAGAATGGCGTTTCGGCAGTGCTGGTGTCCATATCAATGTCTTGCGATCCGGATCCAGGAATATCCATTGCTTCTGATATTTAGCAATCAAGATCAAATGTTGGGAAAAAAAGAAAAGAAACCCTTACAAGAAAGACAAATAGTTTTTCAGTCTAAAAGATGGTGCAGAAAGTGTATACTTGCCAGCTACACAAAAAAGCCACTTTAAAGTTAGGACGCTTCACATATCGTCCAATAAGAATATATTATTATGTTTAATTCATGCCAAATAAGCTTT
Source organism: Tortispora caseinolytica NRRL Y-17796 (assembly GCA_001661475.1). NCBI lineage: Eukaryota > Fungi > Ascomycota > Trigonopsidomycetes > Trigonopsidales > Trigonopsidaceae > Tortispora > Tortispora caseinolytica. The sequence goes on from KV453841.1 coordinate 348,314, forward strand.
TGTCCTTTCAATAATAATTGCAAGCAGATCCATATCTAAATATCAATTCATCAGTGTCATAGCTCGTCATGGCCGACTGCACCATTGTTTTCGTTTTCTTCATAATCATTAAGTGATCCTTCTTCGTCAGAACTGCTAGTTTCTGCCACTTCCTCCTCCAGCCCGTAATCGTCAACTTCCTTGTCACCTTCCTTGTTTGTCACATCACCCTCTTGGGGAGCACTGACATCATCAGCTGCAACATTCCGGTCGTCTTCCGTTGATTTCTGTACAGACTCAGTCTCTTTAGCGTCGTCCTCGTGTTTCGCATATTCGTCAGCATCGCGATGCCGTACGTTTCTCGCCCTAAGATCATCCAAGTTAGTCAAGGGCTTTCGATGACCTTCAGTCTGAGCCTTCTGCGCTGCCACAAAATCGTAAACTGCTGCTAGATCTTCCTGGATCCGTGTCGAAGACAGACCAAGCGCTTTCAGCGCTAGCAATTGTGCCTCCTTTTCTGATTCCGCAAGGTCCCAGTATATGTTCTGGTCCTGCGCTCGCCATAGCTTGACGTACAGCATGTGACTCTCATCAACGCTGATCTCGTACGCGGCAAAGATCACACCTGAAGCAGCATCTATTGCAGCGTCGTACATTCCGTCGCCATTAGCTATGCCAGCCTTAAACTTCTCATACAGGTCACGGATGCGCGAACCAATGTGCCGCCCCATAACTCCATCCTGCTCAAGTGCCGTTATATCTTCCAAGCTTTTCCCATCTCCGAGCATCAATTTCATGTCGTTAAATCCGTTGGCTACAGGCTCTTCACCGGCACTTTCACGTGTATCTTCAGAATCTGAGGGCTCGTTGTCGCTTTCCAGTCCCCCTGGTTGCACCTTATGGCACTGGATGATGCCTTTTTCTCTGTTGAGGTGCTGGTTCATCCCGGCATCACTGCACAGCAGCGGAGTGTCAATAGTCATAGAATACCTGCATGTAGACATTTCCTTCACGGAAGTGATTGTACTCATTTGAATCCCTTCATTGCACCGAAACTCTACATTCACCTCTCTAGGCAGACCGGTCAGATCGCACTCAGTGCCCTCGTCGTAGTTCACAAGCAAGTATGGCATGTCGCGGGCAATTTCCACAGAGGCACGGTCTTTTCTCTGGCCGAGAATGAACTCCATCTCAAACGGGTCCTCCCTGTTCGAGAACGGCTTGTGGAACTGCCGTATGTGCTGTTTATGGCAGTATGAGTATATCCACCATCCCTGTCTAGTATGCAGGCAGATACCAGTGAGCGGTTCAAGCAGATTAAAGGCGTCCTCAGCAGTAGTCTGGACCTCGGCTTCATAGTCGATTTCGCTGTGTTCAGGTTCGGTAATTTCGCAAATATAGCTCTGGTTCTTCAGCATCACTTTCTCCATTTGCGGCTCCAAGGCCCATAGTACCGCCTCTTCCTCACTCAAACTGCTTCCATTAAACCAGATTTCGTACATCGGATACGCAAGCTTGTCGTCTATGGCAGCAATGCCGCGCAAAATGGACATCCACAGTATCAGTCCCTTCATCGTGTTCACAAGATAGGTTAATTCGAGTCCAAGTGGGAGATTTGTTAAGTGTTGAGTGTTACCCGGCGTCAGTAGAATACAATGTAGCGAATAAATTATACAATAATATACTACAACCACGCAGCAGCGACTGCAATGAGCAGTGGAAGAGCTAGAGCCAGAGGACTGGCACCGACAGGAGCAGCGGCAGCACTTCTGGAGTTGCTGGAAGAGGACCTGCTGGAACCCGTAGCGGAAGGAACACCAGTAGCAGACCCAGTGGCAGCACTGGCAGCATCACTGTTGTAGCCGTCATTGGTCCCGGTGCCGCTTCCAGTTCCGTCTGATCCCCAGGCCTCCTGTGCAGCTGCCTGCCACAAGACCTGCTCGCTGTAAAGCATGGAGACGTTGAGGTTCACATGTCCAGCAGCGGGTGTAATGATAAATGCCAGAGGCGTATCGAACTCGTCCTCACGGAACGAATTGCGCAAATTCACAGTAAGAGAACCACTAAGAGGGGGGATTATAGGAACTGCATCATTGTCAAAATCAAAAGCGACATCAGGATCAGCGTAATAGTTTACCTCGTCCATGTATAAGTACTCTTGATCGGTTTGCAAAACCTGGTATCCGCGGAAACCACCGTCAACCTGGCCGTTTTGCTCTGTTCCAGGATATCCACCGTACGTCAAGGTGTTGACACCAACAGCAGATAATGCTTCTGAAAATATAGAGCACGTAGAGCCACAGCGACCGTCCGACATAAGAAGAATGTCAGTAGCTTTGAAAGCAGGTGTGCCTTCCACACTAAAGCTGTTGAAAACTTCCGCGATGATAGCAGATGTGTTGTAGATTCCAGGCTGCGAAAAGTAATCATCATTTATTGCGTATGGCGTTATATAGTCACCGTTGCTGTCAAAAGCTTCGCCATTGGGTTGCAAAACACTATCATCATTGAATGCTATGGCATCCAAGTATGACATTATAGTACTGACACTATAAAGACTATTAGTAGACCATTGCCTGAGCGTAGACGCAGAAGGAGAACTCTGCTCAGATAAATAAACAGCCAATGGACTCAAGCGAATGTTTACACCGTAGAAAGGTGATGCATTAGGGAACATAACTTGAAAAGCGGCCACTCCCAGCGAAACATAACCACCTCCGTTGTAGGTAACATCCACTATAATCTTCTCAACGTTGTCATCATCCTGAAACTCTTTCAGGGCATCTTCCAGAACTCCGATGAAATCATTTGCAAACGAAGTGACAGTAGAATAACTGCTGGTAAGTTCACTAAAGGATGCAATCTCAATGACACCAAGATCTTTGTCAGAATTTCCACCAAAAGGAATTTTATAGTAGCAAATTTCATTGCCGTCAGTCTTACCTAATGGAGTGGGGTGCGTGCCGTTAAATGAGGAAGGAACTGTGTAGTCTGTTGTGTCGTCGGCGACAATTGCAGCAGCGTTATCTCCCATAGCAGTTTGCTCTTTTTCCTCATCTTCAAAATCAATATCAACGTTTCGGAGTTCTTTTAAGGTTCGGTATTTGCGATCATCCGAATCAGAGTCAACAGTGCTGTCACGTTTGTACTTTCTTGAATTTTCCGAGGAGGTATACGATCCAGAGCTAAATCCAGGGTAAAGGTCGTTAAACTTGGTAGACACAGAGTAATCAGGAACGTAGAATGGATAATCACACATGTAGGCAGTGAAATATTCCGTAGTACGAAGATACGATCGGCCAGAAGAAGAAGAGTAGCCAGCACCTGGGCGAAGACGTGCAAGCCATGGCACAGTTTCGGTACTACCATCAGCGTAAGTAAAGCTAATGGTAGAATTGGTAGGAGGGAGAATTCTCAAAGCAAAAGTGCCCTGACGAGAACCGGCGCTGGCAAGCTTGGGGTTGTATAAGAGATCGTTAAAACGGGCATTGAAATCAGAGTAAGCAACTTCTGACAACTCATTAAAATCCGTGATAAGGTTCTTAAGATAATCTAAAACAGGAACACCTTCAATTTCTGAGATTTCCTTGTAGACCGTAGCAGGGCGAACTGTACTCATTGTGAGCGCATACACAGAGAAATTATCACTGCCAACGTCTCCTACGGCGATGATAGGGCGTTTGTGATAATAGTAGAAAGGCATGCTGCAGTACGAATAGTAAACAGTATGTCCATCATAAAAGGATGCAAAGAGGTTGGTAAGATTTCGGTCAAGATAGTAGCGTTGAGAGAAATCGCCATTTCCAATGCCATTGGAAATTTGATCCAATGTGGAGTTGTAGTCAACCTTAGCCATTTTGCTGTCCGAGGGAGGATCCGAATACCAGCTCTGCTGGCTGTATGCGGATAACCAACCTCTTACTGATTCGAGAAGAGAGGAGGCGAAGGTCTCATTGATAGGAATATTTAGTAGACAATCCATTGCAAGGGAATAGTTGAACACATTGCGGTCTTGATAGGTATAGATGTCGTAGATCCTTTCGCAAGGATCGCTTGCAGTGGGTTGGACACTGTAAGTGACTTGTGAGGGGAACTCATATTCCGAGACTGCAGCAAAATCCAAATCTGTCTCAGTGACGCGTGAGTCGAGACTCAATGATGCTTGCGCAAGTGTGGTAGCTGCCAATAGTAGTGAAGTAAGTTTCATTGCTTACGGTAGAGAGAGTCGGAAATCGTTCGCTAACTTTGTCTTTTTATCTTTCACCGGAAAATGAGTGATTATGCAGCACAATGAACACACACTAATATCCAGAACGGGAAGCACAGATTTATAACTTATATAACTGCGACGTCAAGGGTTGGTTGGATAAAGTGGCTAGCTAGATTAATAACGACTGGGACCACATGTGTAATATACTCTCGACGGCATTCGAAAACCGCAAAAGCGAAAGAGAACCCTAAGTTTTTAATATGCAGTCCGAAACAAACGGCCTCGATCTGCTTTATGCTCAGGCGTACTACCAATCATATTGGCAGATACCATAATAGCCTTTCCGATTATTAGAGTTTTCACTTAAGCTGCAGGAGGCAGTGCGGAGCTAGAAATAGATCTGGGTCACTCGATGCAGGGTGTAAAACTATAGATCTCGCGTTCAAATAAGAGCAGAAACAGGCCAAGAACAATGACATTAAAGCATGAAAACATCTGCACATTGTATCAAATGGTGAAGTTCTGCGAAGGAAGCTTGGTGGATGTGATAAACAGTGCCGGAAGCTCGATCAAAACCTAAAAGCAGTGAGCGCTAGTGGCTTTGCTTTTTCAGCTTAGGAACGTTACAAAACTGTGAAGGTTCGACCGCAGTGAAGTATAATAGAGATATATGATTTGTTAGGAACGGTACCGCGGTGTAGGTATCATTGTCGCCTAGGTATTATTAGCTTTCTCTGAAAAAAAGGAAATATCCATAATTCCGCCAAGCCAAAGACTTATATGACGGAAGCGGGACTGAACGCAATCGAAAAGAGAACCTAGCTAATCCAATTATATAACGAGGGTTTTGTCAATGAGTTAAATGGAGTTTCGCGGAATTGGCGCGTCAGGTTCGCACCGTGCATCGGTATAACCATGAGAAAATAACGTTCCTTTTGAGAACGAAACTTTGAATCAAACCCTTAATCTGGACTCTTAGTATAAGTAGCTTGAATTAGAGTTCATTAATTCCCGGGTAATCTTGTTATTAAAACTCTATTCAGGGTCGCAATGAAGATTTCAATGCTGAAACAGGCAGCGCACGTGTGCACAGGTTTCTTTTGTGGCCCCACAAACGCGAAAAACATGCCTTCTGGTGTTCGTGTTACGAAATATTCGCGGAGTCACTTGGAGTAGCGTTCGATTCCAAGCAGCAGCCATGCACAATTGCAAGCGTTTAAAAAAACGGGCAGCTTCAATGAGTGCGCCATTATCAGATCTTGTGTTTGGTCTGCCAGATCGGTGAAAAGGCACCAGATTGGTAGTTTCTTTTACTGTGAAACTTTAGATTTCATTCACACTATTGCATTGGTTGTGCTTAGATTAGCTTTCGATTCGAAGTGAGTGAACCCTGGCGCCTTGCACAGGTTATTCTATTCACGCTTTGAATATAATTGATCGACATGAATTGCATAATGTGAGTCAGTATCCGATGCTGAACTTCGTTCTCAGGCACCGAAGGCAATTCTCATCAAGGCGGTCACACAAAAGGTCATGGCTAGCTCTATTTAGCCTGATGTTGCTAGTAACGGCGCCAGACTGATTGTAGTGCAGCTATAGACTATATAGCAACAAAGAGTTGAGCCTGGGAAAATCTAAGCAAGACCTCTAGGGCTGCTAGATTGAGGCAATCCATTCTGGATACTATTATTTCTGTGTGACTTGCAGTAGACGAAGCGAGGATACTGATACCTCCTTCAGAGCAACAGCTCGTCTCTGAACATCTACTCATCGACACCGGCACATGATAGATAGTCTATACAGGGCAGTTCAAGTGACAATCATTTATCATCATTCAAGCAGGAAAGGTAAAAAACCCTCAGGCATAGTCCTTTGACAGACTATTGTATCCGCGCAATTGCTGAACAGGTCACCCGCGCGACAGTTTGACTCTGTGGGTAAGGGAATGGTTGGATGGCGTAACTTGAATGAGTAACGACGTGACAGGCAGGGTAACTTATATAGAAACCGGGATCTAATGTAAGAGAGTGAGCCACAATTTATTTTACCAACTTTACCCTTTTGGCAGTAGTAATTCTTAGAAATGGCTTTCGATGAGAGTAGTGTTAAGCAATGGAATGCTGAATTAGAGGGCAAAACTTACGACGAGATACTGGAATGGGCCACTAAAACGTTCCCCGATCTGTATCAGACAACAGCTTTCGGGCTAACAGGATTGGTGATTACGGATGCACTTGACAAACTGTATGCTGAAGGGCGAGTGGCTAGACGGGTGCCGCTAGTTTTCATCGACACTTTGCACCATTTTAACGAGACGTTGGATCTTGTAGACCGCGTAAGGTCACGATACAACAGTGATCTACATGTCTATAAGCCTGCTGGTGTGTCCACTGGGCAAGAGTTTGCCGCTAAGTACGGCAAAGAGCTTTGGGAAACCGACGATCTCAAATACGACTATTTAGTGAAAGTAGAACCGCTCCGTCGTGCATATGAAGAGTTGAATGTGAAGGCAGTTGTGACGGGCAGACGAAGATCACAGGGCGCTGCGCGGTCGTCGCTGAATGTAGTCGAACTGGAACCGGAGACAGGAGTAGTGAAAATCAACCCGCTAGCCGATTGGAGTTTTGAGATGGTGAAGAAGTATATCGATGACAACAAAGTTCCGTATAATGCGCTTGTGGATCTCGGGTACAAATCTATCGGGGACTGGCATTCTACAGCTCCTGTAGATGTCGGTGAAGACGAGCGGTCAGGGAGATGGAAGAACAAGACGAAAACCGAATGCGGTATTCACGTTCAAAGCAAATTTGCAGAGTACTTGCGCAGCCAATAATTTGCCGGGCAATGTATTCGTCGTAATGGATAGATCATGGTACAACTTTGTCGACGTATGCCTTGTAGAGCTCGTTGTGAGCGCTTTGTAACGAGTCGTACTTCTTTTTCAAGTCCTTAAGCTCTTTGGCGAGCTTCTCGGAGTCTGAGCTGAGCGACTGCCAGAACGCGGACGTTTCGGCCGACAAGTCAGGGCGCGCTGTATGTGCGCGTAAGAGATCATTAGCGTCTGTGGGTGCAAAGAGCACAGGGACCTCATCCGTAGACCTTTGAAAAGGCAGGAAAAACGGCCCGGTAGAGTGTGTAGTTGTGAACTGCATGAACGAGACAGGTCCGCTGGTGCCGAACTTGCGTACCTGCTGCGCAGATGCGACATCGTAGAGCGTGCAGCCAGATTCGTCGCCAATTGCCAGGATAGAGGCATCCGGCGACAGCGCGAGCGCGAGTATATCTGAGGAATGCAGTAGCACAGGATCCGAATGATTGATGAGGCCAGTGCGGTCTGGGGACTGAGGGATCGCAAAAAGCGCCGAACCGGCAGAGACATAAACAGCGCGATCAGCAGGATCAAGAACAAGGTCGGTGGGCAGTGAAGGTAGCACAAACGAGACGATCTTGCTGGCGGTGAGAGCATCCCAGACTGACAAAGTCTGATCCTCGGAGATCGCGTATATACGGATGCCGTCAGCGGCTGTTCCGGCGGTGGAGAATGCGACCTTGGACACTGGAAGAGAGAAAGGTATTTGGTGGAGAAAGTCTGTGCTTCCAGAGAGTAGGGCGGCGGTGTTGTATATATTGAGAGTGCCGTCTGTTGAGGAGGACACGAGGAGAGCGTCATCTGCAGAGAAGGCCAGAGATGTTATTGACTTAAAGTGCGCATTAAATGATGCGACCATCTGGCCGGACTGGATGAACCAGATAATTATTTGACCAGCTGGAGAGCCGACTGCCAGCAGCTGGTGCGAGTGTGAACTTGTTATAGATACTGGCGAGACAGGAAGGATTGATTTAGAGGAGTCGTTTGATATGACTGTTCCTGTGCATCGCAACACGGAATTATTCCATAAACAGCATGCAGTGACATTGTCGACTGTTTTTAAAGGTTTGTAGTTTCCTTTTAAAGGAATAAACCCGTGTGGTGTTGCAATATACATAGATGAAAAAATGTAGTGAAAATTGATGATGCAAGATGTAAGTCCCAGCGTGGAATTTTGGTGAAATTCAGAGACATTGCTTGGTTCAGATAGTTGAGCATAGATTCGATATATTAGAGATTTGAATGAAATGAAATTTACAGTCTTTTTATAGGTGTTTGATTCGTAAAGATGTTTCTGTTTTAATTGATACCTTTATAACTGGTTTCTACTTGTAACCAATATGAATACGCAGTTCCAAGTATAGAACCGCTAGAACTAATGATTTGATACCTTCAACACTGGCCGCTGCCTCGATATCGAGAATCCAACTATCGTCGATCTTCGACAAGACTTCTGATAAGCTGCACGCACAGGATAGTGCAGACCTGTTTTCAATTTGGTTCTAAATTGAGCTAACGAGCCTATATTCCACTGCTCAATGTACCTGTGACCGTCTTGCAGTCGCACCTTTAACGACAGTATTAGTAGCCAAACTAACAGTTGAGATGTTTGAACTAAAGCAGAGCTAGAAAAAGAATTGGTTATATTTGCATAATCCGCAAATGAGCTGAACAAATTGTAAGATAACAAGTTCCTCAAAACTAGGATTCATCTAAACACTGACGAGTGTTGAACTGGTTTAGTGATAGAATAAACCGAATTGAGTATAGAAGAGCTCGTATGTGTTATTCTGGAAGACTTTGCGAGTTCATGATTTCTGATCTCCTTTGATTTACTAAGAAATGGAATAGTAGACACCAAGCTGTCCGATTGGCTTAATGAACTAGCAGGTATATTAGGTGTGCTCTTCAGTACAGACAATGAGGCCGCTGTACTATCCAGACGCAGAAATGATCTATCATCACCTTTGGGCTGCATTGGACCCGAATATTTAGCCACAACTCCTGAACTCTCGTTGGTGATAAAGGAGGTTTTCGAAGCAGATGGTGTCTTTGTGGTTATGGATTGACTATTTGATTTCTTGTGTAACCAGAATTCAATACTTATGGATTTCCATTCGAGATTGACATAGGGACTGCTCGCTTATGAAAGCCGCGGAATTGGTGTTTCCTTGAATCGAAACATTGTCCTTACTGTTTTTGCCACTGCCGAGGGGTAATCATTGAATGAATATGACGCTATCTAATGTACAAAGGTACAGCCTGAACTATTACGAAGTTATATTTAGCTTTAAGTCGACTCTAACTTCCACAACCTCATTTCTGCATATTGAAACCGCTCGCTCCTTGAACTACAATGAACCTTACAAACACTCTTTTTGTGTGATAACCAACCGCAGTTGACGTTGATTCGTAAAAGCGTATCTCAATCAACCAATTTCTACGCAAATACGAGACAACCTAGTGTAAATGTCTTAATTTAAAAGTCTTTAACGCTTACGACAAGTCTACTGTATAAGTATACTAGCTTGCACTTATAATACATAAATTATTCATAACATCATAAACGTGGCCAACAAGATATTAGACCGGCATAGCCGACAAATATAGCTTGCATAGACTCCAGTAGCCCAGCAAGTATATAAGCTTCTGTCAACATCAACTGTAACTTTATTAAAGTTTTAGGAAAGGGGTAGATTAGGACCTGCAAAATCAGAAAAGCAGCCAACATAGAGGACTGATCTCAGTGTTATCAATTGATGAGCGACCATTAATAAGATTGAACAAATGACCATAAGTCATGCGCAGGTTTAGAAACGATAGAAGAGACATCGTATATACGCAGCATCCCATCTGTAGCGCCAACGGTAATACGACGAGACTCGGCTTTATCCCAAGCTAATGTGGTCATAGCAGCAGGCAAATCATTGTCTGTCACTACTGAAATTCGACTTGATGGCGATTCAGAGCCAGAAGAAATATCCCAGATCTCTAGCTGTCCCTGACAATCGACTACAGCGAAGAAGGAGGGCTTTGTTGGTGCCCAACGTGCGGCACTGGGGATACTTGATCTTAATATCGTCCTGATAGGGCTGATTTTCGTAAATGATTCATCGGTACCAGCAGATGAAAGCAGCGACCTTGATGAGACAGAAGCACGGGGATCAGAAAGCATATCACCAAAAGCATTGGGGTCATCGCGGACAATTGCTGCTTCTGCTTTAATGGCAGTGTCATCAGCAGTTGGAGAGAGGATTTTCCACATCTTAATGCTCCAGTCCATACTTGTCGTGAGAAGAAGAGACTTGATTTCAGAATATGACTTTTCGTGGTAAAAGTCCATAGAGGTGATGGGAGCGTAATGAGATTTGTAGGATACTCTGGGGTCTATGCCAGCTTTGAACCCTCCTGCATTTCTTCTATTGCATGGGAATACAGAACCGTCTTCTGTGCCGACTACAAAGAACGACTGATCTGCACTTGGGACAGCCATTGTGGTAGGGGCAATGTCCGCTAAGCGTGACCATGAAGGAGCCGAGAGAGACAGCGTCTCTAATGGCTTGTCCAAGCGGTCGTCAGCCCATGTGCAGACTGTACCATCAGTTGAGCAGGTAAGTATGCTGTATGTAGTCTCGCCTATGAATTCAAGAGAGTATACCGGGTGGAAGTGAGCATTAGACGTAGAAGTAGAGCTCAGGACAGGATTGTGGCTTGCGCGAAGATCCCATAGACATACACGTCCGGAATAAAGTCCACCTACGATGATATTAGAGCGCGTCGGGGAAAATTTAGCCGTTAGTATTTCAGAGGGTGCTGTGAGTTCGTATTCTGGGTGTGAGTAATTGGTATTGAACACGTTAAGTTTTCCCTTCTGGGCGTCTGAAAATCCGGAGGAGCTGTAGGAGGCCAAGAGTAATTCTTGGTGGACGTTTGACCAGTCGATTGAAGTGACGGCACGGTCGGGGACGCTGAACTGTTTCAATAGAGGCACGTCGTCTTTCTTTGAAGGGTCTTCGGCGGCATAATCAGTGAGCACGTCTGGTTCTTCGACGGTACGTCTCAGTATCCTAGCCGAAGTCTGTACAAACTGTTCAATTTCTGCCTCGTCATATGATTTCCGGATTTCCGGTGGTTCTGGAGCAGGCGGTGATTCTGGAGTCAGCGGTGGGTGGGTTTGCGATGTGACGGGTACTGGGGTGGATTCGAGTTCGCTTTGTTCAGACTCTTGAGCGTCTGGTGTAGCAGGAACGACGGCCTGAACGCCAACATCGAACGTGAGTCGTTCCTTGACAAGCGGCGGACGATCATAGACTTGGCCAGAGACCGTTTGGACTGTGTTGACGATCGAGACGTGTTCTTGAGGTGGAGCGGTCGTTCGAGGCGGCGTTTTGGCGACGATTGTGTTGACGAGTTTGTCAATAGAGACGAGTGGGTTAGGCAATGGAGCCGTTTGGCGGAGTTCGCGTTGTCTACGCAATTCTGCGAGTTTGGCGCGTTTGGCCTCGATTTCTTCCTTTCTGCTGCTCATAGTTTGACGCGGCGGTGGGAGGGACAAAGGTGGGAAGGGTTCCACCAGGATTTCTACTTAGAAAGGTTTGCACGGACCATTCAGGAGATGGAGTTCCTGCAAATAGGCAATGATCCATTAGACAGACCATTAGAACTTATAGATATATATGCTACAATCATTCCGGCGAAAGACTCGCGCTTAGTTTTAGAACGGCTAAAAGATTCACTGCCTGAAGAAGTGCACGAGCTCAGCCATCTTCGAAGACTCAATAGAATCGACGACGAGGGAGAAATCCGTCTTGACTTAGCGATATGTTCTGTTGATACAATAGACCGTGATAAGCTTGACAGTATTATCCAGGGGTTACCGTGCAGTAAAATACGAATAGAGCAAGCCCCGAAGTTCCCTGCTAGGACGAAAGAGCAATGTACGACATGGAACACAAAAGTATGGCCTTCGTTCTGGCGGAGTAACCCGAATTGCTTACCGGCAGTACTGACTGCCGACGAAAAGGACCAAATGACGTATTATGTAAACAAACTCGCCGAGCAGGTACGTGACAAACACAAGATACACAATAAGGATCTGCCAATAGCAACATTTGCTGTCGATCCAGATACACAAACAATAGTCGCAACAGACTTTGACGCACGCAACTCTTCAGGGAACCCTTTAGAACATTCAGTGATGCGATGTATACGAAAAGTGGCTGAACTTGAACTTGAACGACGAAGAGAACCTAATGCCGTAAAAGGATACCTGTGCCTTAATATGCACCTTTACACTACACACGAGCCCTGTTCTATGTGCGCTATGGCTATGGTACATTCAAGAGTTGGTCGGCTCGTATACATCCGCGACATGCCTCAAACAGGCGCAATTAACCCACTATCTGCACAAGGGTACTGTATTCATAACAACGCCAAATTGAACTGGCGGTTCAATACCTGGAAACCTCAAGACGACCTACAAATCGACCTGCCCGACGTTTCCGACACGATAAACGCATAGCTACGATCTGTGTATGTATACACACATATTATATACACAAATATTGACATTAATGAGAACAACGATAGACTTGCCTGTAAACAAATCAGAACAAGAAGCATGATCATCTAAAAGGTTTGTAAACAAGTACAACAACTTCCAATGCGATTGTGTACTCCATTTTTTCTTGTTTTTTTTTTTTTCGTTTCTTCTCTTTTTTGTTTTGTTTTTGGTTTCTATCACTTAGCGAAATGCAAATTCATCTGCAACCACGTTCGTTCCTTCACTTCTTCTACTGACAAGCCTGGAGTACCATATGTCAGCGGCGCAAAGAAAAAGAATACACCTATCAATGTGGAGATAATGGTGAACGCAGCAAGCCAAGCCATTACAGTAGAAGCTCTAGACTCAAATGAACCAGAAACTTTGGATCCCTTGCTACGGTCCTCGACCTGGTCGTGCATCACCCCAGTAAGGAAGTCCAACATAGATCCGGCAGCGAGGGCAGCACATAGTTGAGCGGGAAGGTAATGATGCAAAAACAGCTGTCGTCCCATGAGGAAGAACGGGAAATAGTGCGTAGCCCAAGCAAGAATGAAGAATCCCGTAGAGGCATAGAACCTGTGGCGCACTGCTTCCGGTAAGGGTGAAGCGTCTCTCTGTGCAGCAAGTAAATCAACAATGGAGATCAGGACAAACAAAGTTATAACAACAACTTCCAAAATCCATCCGGCAGGGTTGCCAACGAGATATATCTGTTCACGTGTATCATTCTTAGTCCAGAAAGATATACCCTTCAAGGTTACAGGCCAAATGCCCGGCTGCGAAGCATAGGGGTGAGACGAAGTGAGTTTGTTGTTATGTTCCAACATAGCGACTTGAAGCTCAAAGTATTTTCGCAAAAACGGAAGAGTCTTAACCTCTTTCGGTGGAGGATTCAGTCGCTCCGGGTCCTGTAGGTCAATAATCTCATCAATGTACCAGGTATTGGTACGATCACTCATATCCTTGTTACCGTTTACTTCAAATTGGCCAAAACCCCACTCAGGAAGAGCCTTGTCATCGTGAGTCCACATACATACATTAGACGGAACATGCACAAACTTGAATAGGCCAGCCTTAGTTTTGACCGGTTCATTGCGTTGGGCATATATGGGACGAATCTCAAAAAGAGTAAAGTTAAATCTTTCAGCAGCATTCTCGGGGCTAACAGCAGTGAATTCTTGATTCGTAGGGTAAAAAGGCGAAGCAACGTCGTGTGACAGTAGGAAAGTGTTAGTCTCGGGATGATACAAGCGCACGCGCTGGCCAAATTTAACAGCACGACCGGCTACGTGAACATCTTCGTCAAACGAAGGGTAGATAATCCAGTAGCTGTTTCCGTCAGGATGCTCGACAGCAGTGACTTGCTGGCCTTGTGACGAGACTCTTCCATCCTCGTAGCGAAGAGGGTAGTGCTGATCATGTGAATGCAAGTAGTTTTCAGTGCTGGAATGGCGTAAGGTAATTTTGTCGTAGTAGTTAACTTGACGAGCATCTTTCATGAGAGGATTTTCGTTGAGCGTTTCTTGAAACTCCGGTGTCATGAAGTTGTCGCCGGGTCCTGAGTTGCAAAGCACTTGAAAGTGAACATAGAACCAGAAAAGATAGATCATGAAGGGGAAAACTAGAAGGTAGTATAAGCGAGCAGAGAAATGTTTAGTGACCTGACGAATAGTCAGGCCAGACTTTATATCAAGCAAGTTCCAGAGATCGATAGCGACAGCGGAGCCAATTGTGATGAAAGTGAATACACCGACGTACTTGGTAGAGATAACGCAGGAGAGAGCGAAGCCGGTGAGCAGGAGCCATTTCCACCAGTGGAAAGAGAACGCGCGACGTCTCTCCTTGTAGAATCTGACGTAGCAGTAGATGGAGAAAGCAATAGAGAAGATGAGGGTAGAGTCGAGCAAAATGAGACGCGTTTGTGTGACGTGACCGTTGTCGAAGAGGACAAGTGCAGTGGAGAGCAGACAGGCAGGCAGACTGTAGCCGCACTCTTTCATTGTGAGGAAAACTGTAGGCACAGTCATGGTACCTAGGAGAGCAGGTAGCGCGCGGTAGGCGACATAAGGCACGTTGTTCTCTATGTAGCTGTCACCGATGTTGTCGAAGAGAAACTGTCCTTTGTAGCCGACGAGCCATCCAACGGCTGCGAAGAGCATTTTTGCAAATGGCGGATGCACATCAAAAAAATAAGTGCGACGCAGGTAGTAGGAGGCAAATTTGCCAAAATGGACTTCATCGAAGACGACTTCGTCCGGGTGAGATATGTGCCTAAACCGGAGCCAAAATGCCAGCACAGTCACCAGGAGGCAGGCGACCTTGTACGATTTTCCAGACGTGAGTTCGTTCCATGTCGACTCTTTGCCCTTTGGCGGTGTTGAGGGCGGTGTAGACTGTTTAATCTTGCTTTCCTTTGATCCCGGCCGGTGTTTAGCAGCCATTGTGCAGGATATTGCCGAGCGTAGAGGAAGAGATAACCAAGGTGCAAGTGGTGATGTGATGTGTCCAGCGCGACTTTTTTTGGAAGTAGTTCGCAGGTTGCTAGGGGGGGGGGGTGGTGCGATGCTCACTGGTGCCCTGCGGCTCACGGCTACGGTTATATGAGACGCGGGGTTTACTTTCGGACGTAGTTTCAGTTGTTATTTTTCAATATGAGGGTTTCTTTAGTTCGTAGACTAGCTTCAAACCATGCACGGGTGCTGGATTCAGTGAAGGATGCATATGAAGCTGCGGTAGTGACAGCTGAGGTTGGGGGGCCGAAGGTCAGGTTGCTTGACTCGTTAAGTTCGAGCCATGCCAATATGTTGAACATGGTGCTGAACGACACACTCGGCTTGAAAACTCCGTTTCTAAATCCTGGCGATCCTCTACGACCAGGAACGCATCTCGCCTTCTTCAACCCTGCGTACCCTGAGCAATTGCTCGAGAAGGACGGATACCACTCGGCATTTGGCCCACCACGCGGGTCCAAGTTGATTACGCGAATGTGGCTCGGCGGTTCGATCACTTTCGGCACTCAACCGTTACTCACAGATTCACCGAACAGGTGTATCGAGTACACTAATGATATTAAGGGATCTGAAGAGACAGGCAGGATGATCATCTCCAAGCACCGAGCGATGGGTCCCGTTGACCTGGGCGACGACCCGCAGAAGTATCACGTCCTTGAAGACAGAATACTCATCCATATCCCGGAGATGGACCCCGATTTCCGAAAGAAAACGATCAACAAGTTCGTTGAACCTGTGGCCGTCTCTGAGGGGTACAAGGCTGAAATCGAGTTTCGACCATCACACTTATCGTTGTTCCGGTTTTCGGCTTTGTCGTTCAACGGCCACCGCATTCATTACGACGTGCCGTACGCCACCGGACCTTCAGAGAACTTTCCCGATGTCGTCGTGCACGGCCCGTTCCAGGCAGCCCTGATGCTTCATTGGGTGTCGTCGCTCGTGCCCGAGCCGATTAGTCACTACAAGTACACCAACCGCGTCCCGCTGTTCCCTGATGAGCCCGTCAAATTTCACGCAGTCGAGAAGGACGGCGCACTTACCGTCTGGGCTACAAATGCCCGCGGCAGCATGGCGCTCGAAGGCGTATGCGCCTTTGACAAATAGACATTATAGTACGTAGAATACCGTTCCAACTGCTAAACCTTATCTTGATTGTAGTAGGTATACCTGTACGCAGCCAACACCAATTCCGTCTCATCTCGCGATGGACGACGAGAGCCTGAAACACCGGCTACTGGGGCCGTCGCTGCTGAAGGCCGGCCAGAAGGGCGTGGACCAGGATGAAGTGGGTCGGCTAATTTACGAGGCGTCGAAGGGTTCGAAGTTTTTTGAGGCCGAGCAGCGTAGAGACAGGAGATTGCAGGAAGAAATCGAAGCATTCAAGGCGCAGATCGCGGGACTTGACCGCGACACAGAGGACGTAAAACTGCTCGAGAATGTCGTCGATGCGCAGATACGTACACTACTGAAAGACAAAACAGCAGATTTGTCGCGGATCATTGTGCACATAGATTGTGACGCATTTTTTGCCTCAGTAGAGGAACTAGATGACCCTTCACTTAAAGGCAAGCCGATGGCTGTTGGTGGCGGTGGGATTCTTTCAACATGCAACTATGAGGCGCGAAAGTGCGGTTGTAGGTCGGCAATGGCCACGTTTATAGCGAAAAAGCTGTGTCCTGATCTCATACTAGTGCCGTCGCACTTCGATAGGTACCGGGAGAAGAGCCGAGAGATTCAGACTATTCTAGCTGAGTACGACCCCAATTACTATTGCCCGAGCGCAGACGAGGCGTTTTTAGATATCACGGATGCCTACAGTGACGCGATACTGAATGGCACAGCCGAAGACGTCGAGACTTTTGTGTCATCGATCCGGCAAAAGATCCTCGACACCACGCAGTTGACCGTCTCTGCAGGCATAGGCCCAAACTGCCGCGTCGCAAAGATTGCATCTAATATTAATAAACCGAACGGACAGTACTATGTGCCTTTCAGCTCTCGCCAGGAAGTTGTCGAGTTCATGTCGGGGATCTCTGTGCGGCAAGTCGGTGGGATTGGTAGAGTGCTCGAAAGAAAGCTGCAAGCAGTAGGTCTCAATACGTTCAAAGAATTCTACGAGCTCCGAGGACTGTTAAAGAAGGTATTGAGTCCATCAGTATTCGAACTAGTACTCGAGTGCTACCTTGGACTCGGCATCGTCGATATCGATTCGTTTCACCAGGAAGCACGCAAATCGCTTGGCCACGAGATGACTTTTAAAGAGACTAGCAACACCGCTGAAATATACAGCAAACTCAAGAATATCGCGGAGGAGTTGTCAAAGGAGCTCGTAGAGAAGGAACTTGTGGGAACGGTGCTGCACTTGAAGTTGAAGCGGGACGATTTTCAGGTGATAACGAGACAAACACCACTAGGTCGTCCAATATACACTGCAGACGATCTATACAAGTACGGGAAAGAGCTTCTGGATAAGGAGATGCCTATATGTGTGCGTCTGATGGGACTTAAGCTGACTAAATTACAGACAAAGGAGATGTCTACGCGGATGACTGGCTTTCTCAAGAGACAACGAAGATCGGAGTCGCCGCAAAAGCAGGGCAGTGCCGACAAGGGCATAGGAGAGTCGAAATTAGACGATAAGGTGACATGCTTTATTTGTTCAAAAGAAATACCCAATGATATTGTTGAGATCAATGAGCATATAGATTTCTGCTTATCGAGAGATGCAATTGAGAAGGCTAAATACACAGACTGAATAACGAATCACGAAGTGCTAACAAGCAACATCTTTAGTTCTGTTTTCTTTTACGTCTTTCTTCGATTTCACGATTTTCGCGGTCGAGATCTTCGAGCCACATTTTTTTGCGTTCTTCTGACTTTAATCGCTGTTTCTCTTCAACGCTCTGGTTGAGATGCTGATAGTTCGTCTCGTAATACAGCGCGCCGGCGCCTACGAGTGCCACCGTGACCAGCTGCGCGCCTACACGGTACCGGAACATGCGCTGAGCGCGATGCGCGTTCCCGCGTCGAATGGCCCGGTACGCGCCCCACATAGCCCAAGTTGTTGCGATCATTCCGATCGGCACGAATGGGTTCTGCCGCGTTTTCTCCTTGATGTTGTTGAGAAACGGCGACGATTCTGCTTCTGCTTCGTCCATTTGTGAATATTAGAGTCTAATTACTCAGTGGCCCAGGTAACAGCCAAAAAAGCAATCAAAAGTCAAGCAAATTCTGTGATCGCCTGCTGAATTGATCTGTCGAAACGTAGGTGTCGGGCGAAGACAATCTGGGGTACTAGGGTTTCCATTTTTTCCGGGCTTTAGGCTTTTCACTCGGCTGTTCATGAGTCAATCCTCTACCTACCAGACCGGCCAGAAGAAGAATATATAAACCTGCTGGTTATTTTCTTGTCCTGTTGATACTGTCTGTGTCTGGAAAATAGTACCTGCAAGCCAATGTCGAGACACAAATCTGGTCCGGGCGCATCTTTGACCGAGTACGAGGCGATCACCCCTAGATCACATTCGCCAATCTCGTCTGTGTGGAACTCTGTGCCTGCAGAGTTCCGGCTCCCCGACGGCCAGCCGGACTACCTGCGCATGATTCTTTGTTCGCGCGTGTACGAGGTCATGGACGAGACAGCTACGACCCCGGCGCCGGGACTCAGTACCAAATGCGGAGTCGAGGTCATGCTCAAGCGAGAGGACACCTCGCCCGTGTTCAGCTTCAAACTCCGCGGTGCATACAACAAGATCGCGCAGGTGCCGCCTGAAGACAGATGGAAAGGTGTCATTGCTTGCTCTGCAGGTAATCATGCCCAGGGCGTTGCTTACGGTGCTCGACAACTAGGCATGCCAGCGACTATTGTGATGCCAAAGGGCACGCCAGCGATCAAGCACGAGAACGTATCCAGACTTGGGTCCAAAGTGGTCTTTTTCGGCGACGATTTCGACGGCGCGAAAGCCGAGTGCCAGAGACTCAGTCTCAAGCACGAGCTGCTCATGATCCCGCCATTCGACGATCCGTTCGTTATCGCTGGTCAGGGTACCATCGCTATGGAGATCCTGCGACAGGTGCCTATCCACAAGATCAACACCATCTATGCGTGCATTGGCGGCGGAGGGCTGCTGGCCGGACTGTCAGTATACATCAAGCGTGTTGCGCCTCATATTCGCATAGTCGGTGTCGAGACCTACGACGCCAATGCATATTACCAGTCGCGGAAGAAAGGGTCGAGAGTAGTTTTGAGCGATGTCGGCGTGTTCGCAGACGGGACTGCTGTCAAAGTTGTTGGCGAGGAGACGTTTAGACTGCTTCAGGAAAACGTAGACGACATTGTTCTTGTGAACACGGACGAGACCTGTGCGGCAATGAAAGATATTTTCGAAGATACCCGCGCTGTTGTTGAGCCTAGTGGTGCTCTTGCAGCCGCTGGCATGAAACGGTACCTTGAAGAGCACCCAGAGATCGTTGAGCAAGGCGGTGTTCATATTCCTATTGTCTCTGGAGCGAACATGAATTTCGACAGATTGCGGTTTGTTGCTGAACGAGCTGTTTTGGGTGAGGGCGGCGAGGTGCTGATGCTCGTGAAGATTCCGGAGCGACACGGCGAGTTCATGAAATTGATCAACATCATCTACCCCCGCAACGTGACAGAGTTCGCCTACAGATACTCTGACAACCCGCAGCAACCGGCACACATTTTTATGTCGTTCTCTGTGACTGACCGCGAGGCCGAGACAAAAGAAGTACAACGAAAGCTTGAGGAGAACGGCATGTCAGGGACTGATATCAGCGACAATGAGCTCGCAAAGACACACGGACGGTACCTGCTCGGCGGACGAGCGCACGTTCCTAACGAAAAGATGTTCCGATTTGAATTCCCCGAACGACCTGGAGCGCTACACAAATTTCTGACTACTTTGAACACATCATGGAACATCTCGTTGTTCCACTATAGGAACTACGGTGCTGACGTGGGACAGGTGCTTGCCGCATGGTCAGTGCCACCAGAGGAAGAAGACTTACTAGAGAAATTCCTTGTTGATCTCAATTACCGATACATTGAGGAAACTGACAACATTATTTACAATATGTTGTTATGCGAATGAAATTGTATATGATCTAATGTCTAGCTTAGAACTTAGTTTGAGATACTCGCTCCAGCTCCATCCGCATCTAATGGGGTTGACACAAAGTACACCTAAAAGTCTCACACGAGACCGAATTAACGGCGAATTTGCCAGATTATGTTTATCACAGTTTAGTTCGATTGAATTATGGGCATTAAAGGACCTTTTTGTATCTCTTGCTGACAGTTCCGCCGGCCAGCAATATTGGACCGCTTCCAAGCTCTTGGACTACTTCGGTGTGCCTGAATCGACTAACTGCGGACCAATCATCCTCAAAATAGCAGAGAAACTAGCTAGTTTCCCTTTTATTGCCTCAAACTCCTTAGAACCGCTCACAATGAGAAGCTTGCTCAAGGCAATCGCTATACTCGATCCAGAAAGGCGGTCAAATATCCTCCCAGGCTATGATCCGCTTATCCTATTATTCTTCGCCATTGCCACTCCGGACGACAACACAGCTAAGGAATACAACGCTCAAGATGTATTCGATTCCTCCTCTCTAGACGCTGGCTGGGCAAAATTACCTGTCATAGCCGACTACGACAACCTGTGTCCAGATGGCTTGCCGTCAAACGCTAACAAATCATGGAGAGTCCACGCCAGAGAGCTGCATGATCTCTTCAGCCTGCTGCTGGCTATATTCCCTCTGGACCCGGAACAACCTATCGCGGCTTACGTAGATAACTTCCAGCCGGAAGAATGGTTAAAATACACTCACCGCGCGGCAGCTATACTTAGTTCGTTCAGAACTGACGGACAGAGCCCGCAGGACCCACTCCACCCGGGCTTTTCCTGTGAAGAGTTCTGTGACGGCATTCTCGCCGCTGCACCAAACATCTTCACGCCACTAACATCTTTATTTCAGCACCTCCTCTTCAGTCCTAAACAGTCACCGCAGATCGCCGCCACTAAACAGCCCGCCGACCACCCGCTGGAACTGCGGAATCTGCCCTACTATAACGCTACCACCTACGACTACGCCGACTGTTTAATGGATATGTCGACAGTTGCACAGATAGCCACCGAACTTGGCAGAAATTCGATATGGGGAAGACTGCAGAAACTGTACATTGGGTCTGAACACGGGTTTAGCATGCGCTCGTTCGAATCCAAGGCGTTCAAGTGGAACGCGCCTTCAATCCTGATCGTGTCCGGAGAAGTCGTCGAGCGCGCGAAACTGAGAGACAGATCTCTAGAGGCGTTTAATGACTGGGTATACACTGGCAAATCGTCCAGCTCTAGCGTCGACGGGTGTCAGTCGCGGAAGGTGGTCTACGGTTGCCTATTGAATACAAAATGGATTTCGAGCTCGAAGAAGGGATTTGGCGATTCTAAGGGCAAACTGTTCCAATTGTACCCGTTTCAAGAATGGTTCCCGGCAAAGACCGGCGCTGCGGCCGATTCATATGCTTTTTACTCTCCAATTCTTGGCGGATTCGGATTTGGCACTGCGGTACCGCATTTCCCGAGCGGATCAAGGGAACGCATTGTGCCAGGCGCTGTCTCGCTGACCATAGACGAGTCAATGGAGTACGGGGTGTTCCGGTGCTACGGTGTCGACGGTGAGGGTGCGTACAGACGAAGCAAATCTGCAAACGCCGCCACAAAGGAATGGGAAGATGTATTCTCTATTAGCCAAGTCGAAGTCTGGGGCTGCGGCGGAGAGAAGGAGCTGACGGCACAAGCCAAAGAATGGGCATGGGAAGAGCGCGAAGCCAGACGACGACGCGAGGTGAATTTGAAAAGAGGTAATTTCGATGAAGATAGAGCGATATTGGAACTGGCTGGACTGGTTGGCGGTAATATGTCCGGTGGATCTGTTTAGACAGGTATCCCCGGATTTTCGCTGGCACTAAATTTGATCTCATTTTGATTCTTCCCAAAGGCCGCCCGAGACCAGCACACCACCCGCCTTTCTCTGCACGTCATCGACACCGTCATCCCGTTTCATCTGCGTGTATCCGCCATATTGAGCATTAAACACTACTGACTGGACGACTTTTGCATTTTGGTTCATGGTAATATAGGATTAATTAACAACTCAGAACGACTGCCTGTGAATGAGTAGACGCAAGTCCAGATCTTCGTCTGCCACATTAAACAGCGCTATCCCGCGATCGATCCTGCAGCAGAACATACTTCATGCAGTTGCACCAGAACCAATAGAAAGTGCGCACCAAATTACACTAGAGGATGCAGTTTCGTCTGGTACGTCGAAACCAGGAGTCTGGGCAATGAGAGTGTGGGTTGGCGACTACACGATCGTCAAAACACAACTAGGAAGCGAATATGTGGCGTGGAATATCCTGGTCGAAACGCTGGATGGCGCCACTATAAGGAAGATTAAACGATACTCAGAATTTTGCGACCTGAGAAGCTCACTGCTCGAAGAACTAGAACAATCAGAACCGAGATCGATACCTACGCTGCCCCAGTTGCCGCCTAAGGCTATGATTTCGCGATTCAGGCCGGATTTCTTAGAAAAAAGAAGAGAAGGACTAGAATACTTTCTTACTTGTGTTCTTCTTAATCCTGTTTTTGCTAACACTGATTCAGTAAGGCGCTGGCTAGCCTGAACACTCTACACCACACATCCCATGACCATGACCATGACATAATACCTCAGATGCATACTACTACTATTTATATCAACAATTTCTATCATTATATCGTAATCTAATTTAATGCTAACCTTAAACCGATTCATGACCCATTCCACATTATACCATGAAACTTTCACCACATCCACATTCTCCCTTGATGTTAGGATTCTTGAATGTGAACTTGGTGAATAGCGGGTTGTCTTCAAAATCCATCTCTGAGCCAATGATGGAGAACAGTGCTTTAGAATCTATTAATACTTTAACGCCATCTTGTACGACCTCCTCGTCGAACTTTCCCGGGGCGTCAACGTATTCTAAATGGTACTGCAGCCCTGAGCATCCTCTATTTCGGACGCACACTCTGATGAATTTGGGGTTGGGTCCTTCCATTAATGCTTTCAATCGCTCAACTGCTCTAGGTGTCAATGACAGTGCGGCTTTTCTTGCTTTGAACTTTCTGAACGTGCGTTTAGGCTGAACTTCTTTCTCTAATTGTGCGATCCCTGATTGCTGTGGCTGGTGCTGTTGTTGTGACGGTTGTAATTGCTGGGCCTGTTGTGTCTTCGATTCCGGCTTGCTAAATCTTGATGGTCTTAATGGAACAAAGGACTTAGGCTGTACTGGCGGCACAGCTTCAGCTTTGACACCATGTAGACCACTACCGTTAGCGCCAGGACCGGCTTGTGGAAATGGTGGGGCTGTCCATGCTTGTCGCGTTGTGCTTTCTACTTGCACGGCAGACGCCTTCCCAGCAGAATATGTAATGCCTCTAGATAGATAAGCACTTCGAACTGCTACCCGAGAGATAGCTAGTCGCGAATTCATCATTGTGGTTGTTAAAAGATAAGTGAATTCAGGTGAAAGAGGCGATGGGATATAATGGTCGGTTATTATGTACGATCTGACCAATCAAGAAAGTTCTATTAGATAACACAATTATTTGCCATAGCAACGGATACGGGTTCTTACCGAACTGTATGATACGCGAGGAGTTAGAGGCAATGCGGCTGAGTGGATTAATAAGACGAGCAAATTAATATTATTATTTCTAAGTGGAGTGATGCGGTGAGTTTTTTTCTATCAGGAGTCGATCTTGTGAAGCGGCAGCTCGGAGAGACGCTTGTCCCACTGCGAGTACAGATGATCAACGTGCTCCAGTACAGCAGCCCCCTCGGATGGAACATAAGGCACAGAATCGAGCGCAATATGTGATCGGCCGCACCTGTCTGCAGTAGATGCAAGTTTCTTGTGAGGGTCTGCCCATGAGAGGCTGTACAGCGATCGTTGTCTGGACACTGGAGCCTCTAGAGCGGCGTAGACGGGGGCACAGGCGCCCCGGTAGGCGTCGACAGTGTGATATTTGCTGCCGAGAAGCCTGCAGAACATAAAAGTCCAGATCATTAGCACAATAACGACCTTATTGAGGTACTCTGCGAATATCTGCGTGCCCACGATACCAGGCTGTGTCAGAAACTGGTGTATGCCATACTCAGCAGACCATTTGTCGACTGTAGCCATATAAACGAGATCAGTCAGTCGTTTCGACGCTTCATAGCTCGTAGGAGACCTCAGTGCCTGTATATCATCTTTCGACAATGCTTTCGGGTACGACTCCATGCTAGATACCCATATTACACGGCCACCATTGGCTAGATTATCAAATAGCTTTCTCACTATGTAGTAATGCCCGAAGAAATTTGTTTGGAACACGAGACCGAGTCCATCTTTCGACAGCGTGCCGACTTTCTGGAGCTTACAACCAGGCTCTGTTGTGGCCTTGATAGGATCAGTAAAGAGCTCCTTGACGAGGATCGAATAGTCTACACCGTTCCAGTCGCCAATTCCAGCATTACAGAAAAACATGTCTATATGTTTGAACCGTACAGAAAGAGTTCTGGCGGCTACTGCCACAGATTCCATGTCGCTCAAGTCTAAAAGAACGTAGTCGAAACGCACCGGACCGCTCTGTCGAGGCTTACTTCTGGCATAGTCCGCTAGACACGAGACCGTCTGCACCGCTTTCAGCATAGTCCGCGTCGTCACGACAATAGTCAATGTGTTTCCGGTCCATTCGTCAATTAGACGTTTGCATATTCCTAACCCGAGCCCGGAGTTAGCTCCTGTCACTACTGCAACGCCGTCTCGCATGTTGACGTCCTGGTGGTGTTATAGGATAGGGTTTCCTGGCCTTGATCCACCGAAACTTCGCCCTGATTGCCTGCGCATTGGTGAAACAGCCACGTGCTGCTATTTATTGCTGTAACTATAAAGCTGTCCCAATAAGACGTTTAATCTGTATTTCGACCTTGCGGCTACAGTGTTTCGACTTTGCGGCTACAGTTGCGGAGCTACACTCACCAACTGAGCAAACGTCGCCCCCTTCATAAGAGTCATATGCCCGCAGAGAGCCAACGAGGTCCTCTCAACGACATCCTCAACACTAACGGTAAAACGCCTGCATGCCCAGATGATTCCTTGCGTTCTGCTAAACGGCCAAAACCATCGTCACCGATCCTCTGTCCGCTGTGCGATCTAGACATATCCCTGCTGCCACTAGATCAGCGCGAAAGTCATGCCGACACCTGCTTGGACGTTGGCCCCGCAGATCTTCCTGTCAAACCAGAGCAAGATCCAGTGACTCCCGAACCAGAGTGTATAAAAGTCGAAGAAGAGTCAACCGAACTTTTGTTCACCAGCCCAGAGCGTGGAGGGTTCGTCTACCGACAGTCACTCATGCATGTTAAACACTGTCTGTCGGACTTCGACTCGTCAGCGGCTATAACTTCTGTGAAAGACGACCTCGAGATGGCTAGAGAACTCAACCCGTTAAAGAGACCGCCTAAAATATCAGAGAGAAAGGTCCCTTTCTACAAAATCATACCGTTAGCAGACACATATGTCGCCGTTGACGCTTTCAGTTTTGGCCGTATACCTAATGTTGACATATTCTTTCTCTCACACTACCACGCTGATCACTACGGCGGTCTTTCTGGGCAATGGTCACACGGAATCATATACTGTTCTGAGATCACTGCCAAACTAGTGAGACAGAACCTGCATGTACCAGAGCATTACATCCGAACACTTCCTCTCAATCTAACGGTATCTATTCTAGACTTTAAAGTCACTCTAATTGACGCCAATCACTGTCCTGGCGCAGTGATATTCTTCTTCGAGTCCGCTGATGGCAAATGCTCTATACACACTGGAGACTTTCGAGCTTGCCCATCACAAATTTCTCATGCATTGGCGCGCAAGTATTCAAAGTTCGCGAGCCTGTACCTAGACACCACATATCTTGATCCATCGCATAATTTTCCTAACCAGCAGCAGGTGATAGATACCTGTGCTGAATTTTGTGCGCTTATAAACGAGGGCGAATGTGCCCTTGAACTCACCAACAAGATCGCTGCTAAAGAGAAGCATAGTAATTACCAGCCGAGCTTCTTCGCTAGCCTGAAGCGCATGAAAGCGCTAAAAAATTCTCCTGAATTTGCGCCGGGGTCTTTATTGATTCTTGTCGGCACTTACAGTATCGGCAAAGAACGACTGGCGCTTGCCATCGTTGAAGCACTGAAGACTAAGCTGTACGCCGCCCCGAGAAAACGCCGTATACTAGACTGTCTCGATTCGCAACGAATAAGGAACTTATTAACCGATGATCCTTTAGAAGCCCAAGTGCATCTCGTCTCTTTGGGTAGCACTAGGAATGATTCTCTCGATACTTATATGGAACCATACAAGCATAGGTTCAGCAGAATTCTCAGCATCCACCCCACAGGCTGGACCTACAGAAGCAAACCTACACGCAAAATGAGTGGATCTGAAGTTCTTGATGCAGTTATTGACAACCCGGCTCCTGGGTTTGAACTATCTGATATCAGACTCTCTAAAGGATCAACACGAACTAGACTAGCATTGGGGGTTCCTTATAGCGAGCACTCAAGTTTTCGCGATTTGTCGTGTTTCTGCACATCTATAGACGTTGAAAAGATCATTCCTACTGTCAACAACGGTTCACAGGAGTCCAGAACACGTATGGAAACCTGGATCAATCTCTGGCATTCCCGGAGACGCTCAAAAGGCTTACGACCGCACCCTCTGCATGACTCCAATACGTGGTGACCCTTTAAAATTCATAGCGTGCTTCAATTCAGTAAATGCATTTTCTAGTTTAAAAAAAAAGGCATACTAAATGTACAAAAAGAATGGTCCCTGGCGGGATCGAACCGCCGATCCTCGCGTTACAAACAAGGAGTTGTTATTAGCACGATGCCTTAACCAACTGGGCCAAGGGACCGATTCTTACACTAATGGGAAATTTTAATTAAATAAGGTTGAAATTAACCTGTATTCTGAAATAGCTAAAAAGTAACACTTACAGTCACAATGCTGAATACTCTAATAAATCGGTAATCATTAATTCGTTAAGTTATCCAAAGAGTGCAGTTACAGAACTCAATGTAATTGCAGTGGCTGTTGCAAGAGCCCCAAACACAGTTGTTAAGTACACTGCAATCGTGGATATGCCGGCAAGCATATACCTCGGAGCGAAGATTTTCCACACCATTAAATGTCTACGGAAGTAGGCAGCAAATAGAAACGACGAGAAAGAGACCACAGAGTGGTAGAGCAAGAAGTAAGCACATGCTCTACTGACGTGCCAAAGCAAAGCGTTATACAGACCCTTCTTTGGTGCAAAGTTCCAGAACACAAAAAGTGGCACGGCTAGCGCACTCAGTATATAACTGCCCAGACTGTTCATTATGATACTCAAATGGCTGAGAGGAAAGGATATGTTTTCTGTTAGAGCAAAAGCCATATCCCATTGCACAGAAGGTATTGTGGCTTGATGCCCAGTAGTGAAGAAATGTAGATTGCCAAGCAGGCCCAGAACGACAGGTCCAAAAGCTGTCTCGTTCAATTTAAGGATATCGATAATATCCACAAGGCACAAGATCTGCCAAAGCATAGCGGCAAGTGTGATTCCGCCCACCGGTTTAGTGAATAGTGCAACTAGAACGTAGGCGATCAGTAGGGAGTATGTGTACAGAGAGCCGTACACATTAGCAAATCCTCTGACAATAGGTTTCCCTGCATTTTCAGCATTATCTTTTGTATCTCCTAGCGATATGGCAATACACACCGGTCCTTGATAAAAATACACCGTTCCGACTATTAGGGCTGCGAACAGCACTGACTGGCCAAGCAAGAACTTGACGCTTTTGAACGCGTCAAATTCCAGCCAGTTCTGATTATCACCCGCTTCGCAGAGCCAGTACGAGGCAATAAATAGCAGACAGCCACGTAATCCCATGCTGATAATAATAGGAGCGGACTCTCGAAATGAGTCAGACCGTCGGTAATAGTTAGCAACAATTTCAGGAAGGATAATCGATATAGCAAATAGACTGCCAAGAATATATGGCGAAGTGGTAACTGAAGACCCTGAATCATAGAATGTAGTCAAGCAGTACTGACCTTGTTCTTCGCGACAAAGCGTGGAGAATGCAGATAGCCGAGTGAGAACAGTGAAAATCAGACTTTGATAGACGCACAGGAATCTGTCCATTTTATCTTCCACGACAAATGATGCAATAAGCATCACTAAACCGGCTGTGGCTACTAAGAAAGCAGAAACCCTGTCTTCCCATATGGTGAACGAATTAGAGGCAAAAAGCACCAAATGGAAAACAGTAAGCAAGGCAGCAAAACAGTTCCAAAAGGACACTTTGATACTTCTGAGTTTGTGCCATAGATATTTCATACAGCCTAAGAAAGAGGCTAATGAAAATCCGAACAAAACATACGGCATTTGAAAGCCCATACCAGATACCTGAAGGAATAAAATAACAGCAACGATACCAAATGAACCAAACGACAATATTTTGATCACCAAAGACCCCCAAGTGTCAAATGGAGCAGACAACAAGTATGCCGACAGCGAAGCAATACCTAAGGCCAAAGTGATTAGTCCGATGATTATGAGAGTGTAGTCAAATCGGATCCAAAGTTTCTGATAATGACGAAGAATCTCATTTGAATATTCTTCAAGCGAAGAGACAGCTGTTTTGCAGGAAGAGGATGATTTTGAGGAGACACATTTCTGGTAGTCTGAGGACGCCTTGTCCCACAGTCGAACTATTGAAGCGGGAACCTGAGCCGAAGCAGAAGATAGCTGCACATACGTCTCGTGATATTCTTTGATCTGACTTGTCGAGGCAAACAGAGCCTGAGCAAGGTGGAAATGATCATTCCCTTTGGTACCAACAAAGCAATTCGAGATTGGCTTGCCTAGGTTGCCGTAGGGTATCGGCAAGCCCAGCAATAACGATATAGTAGGCACCAAATCAATTTGAGAGACAGTGTCAGGATCCAGGAGTCCATGGTTTGAGGGATGGAATACGGGTTTCTTCGAGTACATGAACAAGGCGGACTCGATTTCGAGTTGAGAGTCGCCACCATGGTCTCCTTTGGAGTCCATTCCGTGGTCACCCATGACTATAAGAAGAGTGTCATCATCAATTGAGGAGACGATTTTGCGAACAACCGAGTCCATTTGGTCGAGTTTTGATGCCATTTCCGGATGGTTCGGTCCATAGCGATGTCCAGCATGGTCTACGCCGAGGAAGTGGGCGATGAGAACGTCATATTGCGGTGAAGTTGAATCCAACAAAGGATACAGATGCGATATGACACCTTCGTCTAGAGTGTGTAGATCCCATACATTAAAGGATTCGTAGGGGAACGTGAGAGGAGGGTAGAAGGAGTCTGGGTAGAGTGCGATCCAGGTGTCATCACCCATGAAGGCTATAGTTTTGTTAGCGGTATGTAGTTGATAAATCCAGGAGTCTGAGTTAATGGATGTGCCGTCGAAGTTAGAGCCTGCTTCTATGAAAGTGGGGAGCGAGCCCGTGGTGAGTCCCTTGAGCCGTTGGAGCGTGGTGGTAGGCGGGTCGGACAGGAACTTCAAGAGGATAGCATTGTTCGGGCTATCAGAGGCAATTTCGTTGAGCGCAGTCAAATGATTGTGGCATTGTAAGCCGGCTGCGGGTACAGTGAAATCGTAGCGCAGCGCGTCGATCAACACGACGATGGCTTTTGAGAATTTAGGAGGGATGGCAGTATCGGTAGACGATTTCTGTGACAGTTCAGTTCTTGAAAGAAGGAATCCTGTTGAGAATAAGTAAGTGCCGATCCCCTGAATAGCGAGAAACCAGACAAATATAAGTGACACTGAGACAATTCCAAAATTCAGGCGTCTTTTAGCGAGCGACCTCGCTGTTTCCGCCTTCGAGGCCATTCTTTGGGTGTTGGTAGAGTTTGAGTTTGCCGGTAGGTAAAACACGGTAAATCTTAGCTATGTATCATTGTAGTGCTGGATATGGTAATAAGTTGAAGAAACGGCTGTATAAGGTAGTTTGTGCAATTAATGTGTGTTAATTGCTTTATTGAATGTGAGACCTTATTCCAAGAAACAACGTATGGAGGATCGAACCTCCTCCTACCGTGTTCAACAGGTTATCATTCTCGAGCGCCATTAGGAATGTGCACTAAGTGTAATTAAACGGCTTTGACAGCGTCCAAGGTGAACGATAAACCAATCAATACAATAGAAGATTTATAACCGAATTATCAACGATCTATGAGCGATCTATGCTATATACTATAACCGACATTGGAGTACTTCAGGGCGCGTCAAGTAACAGGTCAAACTCATAGCCTTTTACACCGTTATGCGCCGCAGCGGCCACAGTCACTGACATGCGCCACAGCCACCGTCAGTCAGTTTGCATACTTAGCCACAGTTTACTGAAAATAATAAAAAATATTCAGTAAAATGTAAATTTGCAGGATTGAACTTGTCGTAAACCCTTATCTTCTAAACAAATCGGGTTTATCACAACTCAACGTTCTTACACGTAATTGGTCAATGGAAGGTCGTTCAAAGCCTATTCCCCTGGTTGACTTACCCGTAAAGAACCTCAAGCGTTTTAGTACTTGGCATTGCCTAGAAAGTGCGCCATCCGCCCTTGTCACCTCTGATTCACCATTATTGTTCAATATTCTAGAATCATTGGTTTTATTTAACTAGCATAGTCGTTTACTTGCTTGCGTTCCGTTTTCCCCTTCTTTTTCCACTAATCTCGCCGTTCTAACTGGCTTGGCCCCCCAGACTAGTATCAGTACACACCACCTGGCCTTTGCACCTCTTCCGCTCATACTTATTGGCCATAAAAGAGCTTGGAGGGAAATGTCACTTGAAGCAGCTATAGAGGAGGAAAGGCTTGAAATTGTTAAACTACTGGAAGAGTATGAACGCCGTAAGTCTGCTCCCGATCGTTTCACCGAACGATCAACGTCCTCAAGCAAATCGCGCGCTATGTCACAAGCTGACCCAGTCAGACCTAAAAGCCTTCTGATTGGCGACGATGACGTGCCCACAAATTCGCAGCCGAAACCGAAACCAATGCTTGTTGATCCTCCCAAGGTTTCCGTCGACAGAGTCGCCGAGCAACTCGAGAACTTCTCTCTCAATCCTATCGATTCTGCTCCTATTCCCTCTCTGTCAATATCGGCGCCCGGTGGCGATAGAGCTCGCTCAACCTCCTCGCACGGTATGCCGCGTAACCTCACGCCGTCTAGCGTTGGCAGCAACCATCGCACGTCTTCGCAATCCCGCAGAAAATCAAGCAGCAGTAATTTCCGCAGCAGCTCCAGATCACCTTCTCAGGGCGAAATGGACTTCAGCAATGCCTTCCTCAAGCTGTCAGACGCAAACCTTGCCAAAGCAGGCGGAACACTGGGCAATCTGGTTCGCTCATCTTCTGCTGGCTCATCACCCGATGTTACCAGCCGACTCTACAACGACGAATCCCGAAGAGAATACGAAGACGAGGAAGCTATTCAGACGTCATCCGACGACGACGATTATGAAGATGTGTCTGACTCCTCGAGCTCCGACTTAGACGGGCTCAATGCCTCGATATTCGAGGCAGGGCCGACAGTGGCGCGTGCTGCTCCCAGCAGCTTGCTCGGCGCTCTGGAAGAGGAGCGAAAAACAATAGCCAGCTCCAAGTACAAAGTAAAGAGTCTTTTTAGCGACGATCCGCGCCCTGGGTACCGGGACATCGACAACTATGGATCTTACAAGCGTCGTTTTAAAATCAGGCCACACTCAGCTTTTAATGAAGACGAATCAGATGACGAAGACACAGCTGCAGATGAATATGCCCCTTACACTTCTGACGTGGAAGAAATGGTGGACAGGAAACATGCAGCAAACCTCGATATTTCTATTTCAGCAATCCAAAGTACACCAGAAGCGCAGCGGGTCATTCGAACAGTCACAAGAGGCAAACCCCCTTCGCTGGAAGAGTCATCAGATGTACGCAGATCATACCTTATCCCGTCAGACTTATCGCCAGAGGCTGCATACGCGCTGGAATGGACTATTGGCACTGTGCTTCGAGATGGAAACATATTGTACCTTGTGTATGCGATTGAGGAACCAGATTCCGTTAGTGATGACGCTAGTTCTGCCATGGAAAGCGAGCGACTTGCAAGTATCGAGACTATAACACAACAAGCTGTTTCATTATTGAAACGCACTAAACTGCAAGTGAATTGCGTTCTCGAAGTGTTACACTGCAAGAACCCCAAGCATGTGCTTACTGAGATTATTGATTATCTTGACCCGACAATGGTTATTGTCGGATCGCGAGGAAGGTCAGCACTGAAAGGCGTTCTGCTAGGTTCGTTCTCGAACTACCTAGTGAGCAAAAGTTCAGTACCGGTAATGGTTGCAAGACGAAGACTGAAGAAATCCAAGCATGGCAAGCACATGCAGGTCAAAATGAGCAACAACTTTCGCGCATCAGATAATATTGCGAATGTTAAATTGATTTAAAAAAACAATAACTTCAGCGTGGTCGTGGTAGCATTCTACGCTTATTCTACTACGCTTATAACTTTTTCCCCCTATTAACTCGATATAATTCATAGAAAAGAAACAGTATAGTTCTTCATAACAGTCATTAATTATTAAATAAGATTAGTCATTATAGCCGCGGGCACGACGTTTAGATCGCTTATAAGCAGACTCCTTTCTTGACTTCTTGCGGTCAGAGCCACGGTCAGGAGAGTTTGTGAACCCCCAGTCCTCACCGAAGAAGTTATCGCGAAGTTTTCTTTTGCTTTTAGTTTTCTTGTCGGGCATCAAGCGCGTGAAGTTCTCTTCTTCGTATTTAGTTCTTTCCTTCTCCTTCTTGCGGTCCATCGCGGTCTGGATGACACCCTTCTCTAGAATTTCAGTACCGACCGAGGGTGCGTCCATTGGCCGATCTGACATTTCATTCAGGAACTCTTCCATGAGTGCGCTTCGCGGTGCACGGCGTGGTTTTTTATCAAGCGAAGTCGCAGATATCTTCGGCGGTTTGTACACTTGGGCTTCTGGTCGCTCGTGTTTAGCCGGTTCTGCATGTGACGCCGCTATGCCGTTCAGGTTAGGTCTAAATGCCGTTTCATCATCGTCTGAGTCTACTTCGTTGTTTGCGTCTATTTCTTCGTCGATCCTTTTCTCGGCAGAGATCGAGGCCTGTGTTTCAGCATTCTTGTGGGCATTTAGAACCTGTTGGATCTGATATGATAACTTTGATTCGAGTGAACCTACACCACGTTCTAGCACCACACGGTCAGAAATGCAAGCTTTTGTGAGCTCCTCGTAAACATCGGGCGATGCGCCTGTTCCGAGTTCAAGTTTACTGAGAATCAGAAGAACTAGATGGTGGATGTACGCCAACATAGTGTCGTTCTTCAGTGCGAGCAGACTGATCCCGTTCTCTTCGTAGGGCAGATCGGTACTCAGCGGAGCTCTAGCCTTTTCTACAGCCGCACAGAGCGCCTCTAATTCGTCCATTCAGGCTGCTATTGCGACAAGACGGGGTGTTGAGAAAAAAACAGTAAGAAAAACTGTGTGTAAGAGCGATCTTGATTGGGAGATAAATGGGCAAACGTGGTCTCTTATTGGCTAGAACCTTATTTATTTTTTCGCATTTGGTTCACTCAGAAAATTTACAGGTACCTATACTCAGACTGCTTACCTGAAAGAAAAGCGCACTATGGGGATTGTTAGTCGAGTAAAGCAGCTGTTTAATACTTCAAGCAAAGGTGACGATAATGTTGTAGACACGGCCGCGCTGGACGACGATGTGTCGTCTATGTCGAGCTTCGACGGCGACGAGCAGCGAAATGAGGTCGATGAGGACGAACAAGAAGAAGAAGAGGAAGACGTCGATTACGAAGAAGTTGAGCTGGATTCAGATGCGGACGCAATACCGCACCAGAAACTCACTGTGAATAACCGAAAGGCTTTGCAGAATTCGCTGGCGGCTATTGAACTAAATCTGCCGTTCGTCGAGCTGATGTCGGTCACGGACGCCGCCGTGCACACTGATCTGAACGTAGAAGATGATCTGCAGCGAGAACTTGCTTTCTACAAGCAGGGACTTGCTGCTGTCACTGAAGCAAAACAGATCTTTAAGGATGAAGGCATCCCGTTTAGCCGGCCCTCGGACTTCTTTGCAGAAATGGTCAAACCAGATGAACATATGGACAAGGTGCGGGCGAAACTCATAGACGCTGAAGCCAGCAAGAAAGCTGCCGAAGCTGCCAGACGCCAGCGCGATCTCAAGAAATTCGGCAAACAGACACAAGTTGCCCGCCAGCAGGAGAAAGCGAAGGCGAAGAAAGAGACGCTTGAAAAGATAAAAATGCTACGAAAGAAAGGAGTGGGCGCTAATTTGGATTCAGTTGAAATGGGTGCAGGAAATGCGGACGATTTCGAAATTGCATTAATGGAAGCAGGTAATGATCGAAGTTCAAAGAAATCAAATGCTAAGCGAATGGCTAAAGATAAAAAGTATGGTATGGGCGGCAAGAAACGTGGAAGAAAGAATAACGATGCTGTTTCTTCCATGGATGTCTCAGATTATCATTCCAAGAAACCTAGAAAAGGTGGTATCTCAAAACGCCCAGGTAAAAGCAAACGTGCAAATAGACGGAGATGAATATATCTATGCCTAATAAAAGACCGGGAATGATTAATTAATCTACATAGCATAACATCAATGTTTCATTAGTCCGCCGGTGTAATGTCAATTGTAGTCTCAGACGTTGCACCTTCGTTGTTTTTCATAATAGTGTGCTCGACAATGTCCAGCACTCTTTTGCGCAATGCGTCGTACTCTTCTACATCGCAAGTGACCTCGAGCGACATAGATACTATAAACAAACGGTAGTTTACTCGCCAGCTCCGCAGCTTAGAGATGCTTTGCACTTCTGGAAGTTTGCCAATTTGCTCAAGCGCGGAAGTCACTTTACCTGGGTCAGGACTAGCCATTAGTATGATCCTACACAGAGCAATCGTGAAAACTGATCCCGACACAAACATACACACGCACATTATCAGTGCTAGAGTTTTGTCAGCCGCGGAGAACCACGATTTCGGCAACGCAGATAGCAAAAATACTGCGCAGCAGCATGAGAGAGTGAGGAAATGAGCAGGGTTCGTAAGCATATTGGCAACTCGTTCGGGGATAGGCGGTTTCGAGTCGTGTGATTTCTCAAGGCTGTGAACAGGTAGGAATCGCACGGCTCTTCCGATGCGTGAATGGTTTTGTAGCACGAGCGCAGACATAACAGTCGCTATTAGCGCAGCAAACACTGATGCGTCCATGGCCTTGTAGGTGATAGCAGGCGTTAAGTGAGAGTGATGCGAGTGACCGTGGCCGTGGTCATCGGAAGCTATGAGGCCCTGGATGGCATGCGAAAACACATCTGTGCCGATGAACGCGAGAATAACAGACATAGCTATTCCTGCCAGTACCTCTATGCGCTCGAGACCAAACGGATGCCGTATGCTTGATAGTTTCCAGGCTTCGAAGTTGCCGAAGATATCCACGAGAGTGCTTAAGAAGGCGCTGATAGCGTCGTAAAAGACCAAGTGAGAGAGCGTTGTTAGCGCAAGCGAGCCGGTGCCGTACCAGAAGCACTCGAGAGCTATAAGCGAGTGAAGCAGGCACCACAAGAACCGCAGTTTTTGGTCTTTTGTGCAGCTTTCGACGCATTCTTTAAAGTTGGGGATAGGCCTTGAGAGCGGGACGGGAAGCGGGGCACGGACGGGGGCGTCCGGGTAGAAATTGATGGAGACAGAAGACTGTTTGTACCTGTGGCCTTTCCTCTGGCTAGTTTTTGGCGTCGACAGTAAAGCGGTAGACGAGAAATCGAATGGCTGAGAGGCAATGACGGGCGAAGGTTGCCGGACAGGCGAACCAGCACGTGCCGGCGAAAGCGATCTGAATTGTGAGGTAGGGAGAAGGTATGGAGAGTGTGAATATGGTTCGAGACGGGCTAATTTCGCTGGAGAAGGCGATCGCGAATATGAGCGAGCCAATGAGGGCGGGGGAGGTGGCATTGCATGGAAATCATCCAGACGAGAGACGCGGTCGTCGACAATAACAGGGAGGGACGAGGGCTGGTAGGAGCGCATCTCCAGCGAAGGGAAATCCTCTAACTGTTCCAAGAAATCAGGGGGCGTCATGCTGGGGTTAAAAGGAGCGGCGAAGTGCGATTTTGTCGGTGAGGGCATGGATATAGGGGCTGATGGAGGCATGTTTGATCGTATAGATGAAGACTCTGAAATCGTCTCTTGAGTCAAGGAAGAAGGAGCAGGGGCAGGGGCAGGAGGAGGAGGCATGTGGTGGTGGTCTATGTCTAGACGTGGGCCATCCTGATCCATTTATGACGCCGAAACAAGTATCTCAAAAACTGAGGTTAAAAAATAATGACGAATAAGGGTCTTGACAAAGGGCCTTTTGTTGGTTGGTACAAGCCAAAGATGAGTGAACGGTAAATTAACCCAATTAGGAAATAGTTTATTCCTACAAGGTTGCACTGCGCCAAAAGCAACTACACTGTTCTAAAGATCATGTAATATATTAATAACTGCATAAGCAATAAGCTATCGTCATCATTCCTTCCGTACAAGGCTCGGATCCTTCGGCACCGAAGGATCATAGTCGTCTGTGGGCACGTCTATAGGTCCCTGCGGCAGTTCCTTCTTGATATCGTCCGGGATCAGCGTATCGGCGGCATTGTGCATGGTGGTTTCTCCTGCCACCGACGATTTCACTGTATCCGCAATTTCAGAAAGAATCGTTGCGCCAGAGCTATCATTATCTTGTGAACCTTCAGACTTAGTTTGGGGTTGCGGATCAGCGTCGTTTTTGCCAAGAGCGGCTTTGGTGTACTCTTTGGCAGTATCAATAACTGATTGTACGGTTTCGCTCATTTCGATAGACTAGTTAGAAAAAAATAAGAGGTAGTCAATAGCAGCAAGAATGCAAGATAATGCTCACCAAAAAAAGAAACCCAAAATTTGTTGGCGGCGGTATATATAGATGGAATTTGATCGCTAGCTATGAGGCGGATCATTGCTGCACATTACGTCATTGGCAAAAGAAACACAATTATAGTGCGCTCCGCAGTTTTATATTCCTGCTATTAGACTTTGACACCTCGATATTTAGCGACTATACACAAATTCAACCCCTATTGATCCGACTTTGAGAAGTCCATCGCTGATCCTGCACGAGGCGCCAGTACTGAACAATATGTCCTTATATCGGCCTTCCCACACACAATTGATCGACGGCGATGCAGTATCTGCTGACAATTTAACCACGTTTGTGGGCTTTTTGAGGGGTTTGTCAGAAG
The DNA here is from genome assembly GCA_001661475.1 of Tortispora caseinolytica NRRL Y-17796. NCBI lineage: Eukaryota > Fungi > Ascomycota > Trigonopsidomycetes > Trigonopsidales > Trigonopsidaceae > Tortispora > Tortispora caseinolytica. The sequence goes on from KV453841.1 coordinate 385,937, forward strand.
CAGGCGCATTTGCGTCGACGTGAATACCCTGCGATCGCCAGATTTCGGTGCCGATCGTCAAGTTCGACTCGTACGAGTAGATATTGAAATTCATACGCGAGCAAAACGACATTTGCTTAGAAGCTTTCACAGCATACGACACCGCAATGTGGCCAGAAAGCGGATTGGTTACCAATGCCATCTGAAGTGGAATACTGGTATTCGCAGAGACTGTAGAGTACCTGATGGCTGCAGACAATCCTCCTGTTTTGTTCAGCACGCCGTAGTATATTTCGCCACCCGCAGACAGACGCGCCATACTCAGCTGCTTCTTTGGCGACTGTGCGCTGATCTGTCCGTAGTTGAAATTGTACAGACCGCGCAAACCCACTAGACCGCCTTTGGTGCAGTATACTTCTTCTAGCGACCAGCGCCCGAGATCTTGCATTAGCCTGACGGTCAATGCGCCAAACTCCTGCGGTTTAGGCGTTGAGACAGACGACACGACCAGTTGGTTTCTGCGCGATAGCCGGAACACCGACAGCGCTTCTAATGTCTTAGCAGGGAGGTACATGCGGCTATAGAACAGACTAGCTCTGTTCACCGACCGGTTTTTCCGCGGGTCCTTGAGCGGCAGCAGATGGTGGTACCCGGGCATGAACACTTCTAATTCCGCAGCCTTAGATGCCAATGCATTCTGAAGCTCTTTGCTTGTATACAGGTACGATATGTAGCCATTGACTCCCGATCTGTTCGCGATCTGGTACGTGTTCGCGAAGTTCGGAGTACTGAGACTCGCCACGCTCATCTGGAGTCCCTGAGGCACTTTGAAGTCCAGTAACGACTTTTCTGTCGTACACATGTTATACAGCTCGTTGTCCTCGTTCCATCCGGTCTCTTTGTTGAACTGCCCGACCAGGCAGTCCATGTACGACCGCATTGTTGGAACTTGCAGTTAGTGACGTTGGTACGATGTGATCTTGAATATCTGAGCCGTATACGGCAACATACACTGTAGTACCACCTGTCACAGGTATCGGTACAGTACAGGATCGCTCTCTCGATAATTAGAGCCTCGAACACCAGTTAGTAGACAAACGAAGGTTTTTTATGCCGCGGCGCAGCAGACGCGGTCGCAACTTTATCTGATGATTATCCAATAGTAGCCGCTATTAGCATCAGTAAACCTGGACCCCCATCAATGTTGCCATGGTTGCGACCCCAGATTTTGCTGGTTTTTCTCCGTGACTCGACAACATCAAGCTTTCCCCATATCCCGTATAACCGAGTCGGCATTGACACAGTTTTGTGACTGGGCTGTTTGGTTTAGAGCTGCATTTGCATCTCTTGCTAGATTGGTGTATTGAAATAGGCGGTGTGTCCGTATTTGTATTTTTTCCCATAGGCATACAGCGCTGTGCCAGTACAAACGAGCACGGCGACGGCGACCGTCAGTCAACTGTAAAGCCCGTGAACAAGGCACAACAACCTTGACGAGCTTCCTACAAGTATTTTGCCACACAGCAATACCTCTATTTGCATCGCGGATACATGAGTAATATAGCCGTAATGGCATCAGCACCTGGTTCGGCGGGCCTTCTGAGATCGAAGAAACAGGACCCAAAGGACTCCAATAGATCTTCTGCCCCAAATGTCTCTGCAGCAGGCACGCAAACCAAGCAGAAACGGAAAAAGGCATACAGAGCATGTTTGCACTGTCAAAAGGCACATCTTACTTGTGATAATGAGCGACCCTGCAAACGGTGCGTGCGCCGTAAACTTGCCGACACTTGTCGCGATGGTCAGCGAAAGCGCGCAAAATACCTCATGGATGTCGCTCCCCAGGACGTGATCGGCGCCAGCAACTCCCCCTCGTACTCGACTCCTACTGACGAGTCTTTTGCTTCTCCTGCAGACACAAAACTCCAGCATAATGGCCAACTTCTTACTGCCGTCTCGCACGACCTCGCCCCCGCCTTTCTTAACCCGCAGACCCCCCAGCCATCCTTAACATCACATCAACCCTTCGCAATCGACAGTACAATTGACGGTACAATCGACCCGTCTTCTCTGACAGATCTACCCGCGCCGCAGCCTGATTTTAATCTCAGCAACTACGATTTCGGCTCAGAGGCGGCAAACTTGGAATACAGCGTTCTCTCAAATATCCTGGGCAACGACTCCCCCTCAGATGTCAGTACAGGCGCCAGTGGACCCAATTCCTCAACTCTAGGCCCTGATCCTAGACCTATATTCCGAAACGACTCGTCAGCTGGCCAGTACGCTTATCCGGAAATGCCTATGGTTGATCCAAGTTGGGTAAAGGTCAACGGCGGCACGATAGGAGCATATGCGTCATCTGCGTACTCGAACTCGCCCAGCGAGACGTCAAACTTCGCCGACGGAGCCACACGGTTGAGCATTAGCACAAACGAGCCACAGCAAGTTATACCCGGGAATTTGGCATTTTCGCCGCTCAACCAAGAGGTGCCGCACGATTCTCTGATCGATACCGCCAACGTCGCCCCTACGCAAAAGCAGACAAGCGCGAGCGGCAATTCATTGTTGCGGATTTACGATAATACCGTAAAACCGTATTTCTACACCGAGGGTTATCATCGATTGATTCAGTATTTACGGAAAAGATTCGATAAACCGCATCTGATGCGTGTTGCACGAGCAATGGCTGCTTATCGTCCTTCATTTATTGCATGCATGAAAACACTTGTGGAAGACGACATGATCTTCATGGAACGCTGTTTTCAGAGGTCTCTTTACGAGTATGAAAAATTCATTTCGTATTCAGGCACCCCTACAGTTGTCTGGAGACGTACCGGAGAAATAGCGGCGGTGGGGAAAGAGTTCTGTATTCTGACGGGATGGAGGAAGAGCGAACTCATTAACGAGAAACGTTTTATAATGGAGCTCATGGACGACGAGAGCGTAGTAGAATACTTTGAGGTGTTTTCACAATTAGCATTTGGCGATTCCAGAGGTGCTACTCTAAGGCAATGCACTCTGCTGAGTCCCGGTTGTCGACGAATACGAACTGCATGTGCATGGACTGTGCGTCGCGATGTGTTCGATATTCCTATGATGATTGTCGGCAACTTTTTGCCCATTTTGGAATGAGCTTCAACGACTAGCCTGTTTCAGTCGAAAAATTGGTCTGACTTGTACTTTATATAATCCTCTCTATCTAGAGACTTTTGCGCGATCCGTATGTCCAGCTGTATATCGTCGATCAACGCTTCTAGCGAGTCATAGTTCTGCTCTTCGCGGAGATAACCAAGTACTATTACTCTCAGCCTTGCCCCGTAGAAGTCGTGCGCAAACTTGTGAAGAATATGGACCTCCGCGGTGGGCACTTTGTTATCAAAGAACGGGTTGTACCCCAGACTCATCACCATCGGGTACACGCGCTTGTCCTGCGATTCCAGTAATTCTCCACCGTCAATGTTAACTGCACGCCTGCGTTCGGCGACCTGTGCTTCCGCAGCCGCCGTCTTCTCGTTGCTGTCCACCTCTCTGCGATCAACCTTCGCCCAGCCGTAGTAGACGCCCGTGTGGGCATCAACGTTCTTGAAAAGCTCTTCTGGCGGCACGTTAGCCGTCGGCACGCCCAAATCGCGCGAGCCGCGCCCAAATCCAGAAGAAACAGTCGCATCTAAGTACAGCGGAAAAGGTTCGCCAACGATATCGGGGCCCACAGCAACATCTGCGCGCATTGGTGAGGAAATAGATGTCGATCGGTGAGTTCACATCCAATAGCCCTCACCCCTGCGCCACCGGCCGTTCGGACCCGCTAATGCCCGCCAACTGCACAAATACAGCGACGTCCACTGTCGTTAAGTTATCGCAAATAGGTTTTGCAGTTTTTCCGCCTCACAGAATATATTCGCACGTGAAAGCACTACAATTATATATATAAGGATCTTTCAATAGTGTATCACGTGACATAGGGTTGCAGTTGCCAGAGGTACGAAAGTAAACAAACTCAAAACTAAAAGACACCCCCTTTACACTAAACAATTGACGCGCAACAATGGTTGAACTGTCGGATTATCAGAAGCTAGAAAAGATCGGGGAAGGCACTTACGGTGTAGTATACAAAGCATGTGATACACTGAATGGCAATCGGCCAGTCGCGCTCAAGAAGATCCGTCTAGAACACGAAGACGAAGGCGTACCATCTACTGCAATCCGCGAGATTTCGCTGCTCAAGGAAATGCGTGACGAGAACGTCGTGTCGCTTTACAATATCGTGCACGCGGACAACCATAAGCTGTACCTGGTGTTTGAGTTTCTGGACCTCGATCTTAAGAAGTATATGGAATCCATCCCGAAAGGCGAGGGCCTGGGATCGGCCATGATCAAGCGGTTCATGTCTCAGCTTGTCAAGGGCACCAAGTACTGCCATTCTCACCGTATTCTCCATCGCGATCTTAAACCTCAAAATCTGCTTATAGACAAGGAGGGTAACCTGAAACTTGCAGACTTTGGTCTTGCGCGAGCGTTTGGCGTGCCGCTTCACACCTATACCCACGAAGTAGTCACTCTCTGGTACAGAGCACCCGAGATATTGCTCGGCGGTAGACAATACTCTACAGGTGTTGACATGTGGTCTATCGGATGCATTTTTGCAGAAATGGCTTCTAGACGGCCTCTATTTCCTGGCGATTCAGAAATTGACGAGATCTTCAAAATCTTTCGCATACTCGGAACCCCCGACGAAGAAATTTGGCCTGGCGTTACCTCTCTACCCGACTACAAATCTACTTTCCCTAAATGGAACCCTCGTCCACTACCTGAGCAGCTTCCTGATTTGGCTAATACTCTAGACGTCGACGGTATGAACCTGTTAGAAAGTCTTTTGGTATACGATCCTGCGTTCAGAATATCGGCCAAGCGAGCTCTTTTGCATCCCTATTTCCAGGATGGCTCCACTACCGGCTCAACACCATCTGCTGTTCCTATGTCATCAACAGCACATGTAATGGTTCGCTAACTGATTCGCTCAACATCTTTTCTTCTCTTCCGTTGGTTGTGCGTAGCGCATCTTAGTAAATGACAGAATACCCCTGCACTTGCACGTGCTGCAGATGCAAAACACCTGGTTTGTTTCTTTTGTTTTAGTTTTATTCTCCGAGAATCTACCATATCGTAAATTTAACGAGAAAAAAATAGTCAAATAACTGTAATATCTAGCTATATAGTCTGCCAGTAAGATAGAGAGCGAATACCACCGAGGGGGCTATAGCAGGAGTGAATATATATATAACCAGCAAGACGCGGGCAATAACAGAGATTTCATGTGAAGTAGCGCCAGCGAGCTCTGCGACAGCTGCAAGACTGACCGCTGAAGGGCCGACCGGCAGAATCATGAGCATGAAATCTAGCAAGGGGTCGCGATGCCACAAATCAGGGTAGTTGGACCGCAAAAAGTATACAGCAGACATGCTGATTACTGGTATGGCACAATATCGGATTGTGCAAAGCACAAGTAGAGATATCTTAGAGACGTGCCTTTCAGGCGGGGCGACCAGTTGCGAGCCCAACGCGAACAGCTGCAGAGCGGCGTACAAGTCGCCCATATCAGACACAGCGGCTGTAACAGATCTAGCGACAGGTCCAAAGTCGAAGATAAGATAGTGGAGTGGCGGAGTGATGCCCACCAGCAAGGCAACTAAGGAGGCGATGACTGCGGGGTTGAGTGCTGCACCTAGCCGGTGTTTGACGGCCTTGAAGACGGCTTTCGCCTTGTACGAAAACGTGTCTGACTTGGGAGAACCGAGTAGAGGCAGGTTTTCAGACATACCTGCTTGGATCATCGAGTTTCTTCTGATGATACTGGCACGTCGCGTTTTGTGCATCATGTAAGGGCCGACCGAAAAGCGCAGAAATGTGTGCAGAACGGAGAAGCACAAGGTATAGGCGTTTGCCCGTTTGATTATGAGCTGAGCGCCTTCGTCAGGCAGTATAGTGTCCAGTGCACCGGATTTAACAAGACCACGTACTAATAATAGAGGAAGGGCGGTAGAATTGTTGAATACTGCGCCGGCCACAACAAAGTCCTGTGCCCCGCAAAACACACTAAGGATTGCGAGAAGGTACGCGGCCAGCATCATGCAGACTGTCTGCACAATGATTGGCAATAGTTTCTCTATATTGTGCACTGTCAAGAATGGACCCATCTCGGTGAATATCATTGCTGGCAGGAATACGTATACACATACATGCGATATCGATCTCGGATGTGTGAGCAGGCCCTTTATTACCGCTGTATAGCCCGAGAACAGCACGATAAGTACCGACAAAGAGGACTATAAAGAGTTAGAATGATTCCGCAGCATTATATAATGCAATATACGCACCTCAATCGTTGCGAGTCCCGTTTCTTTCATTACACTGAAATCCATGGTTGTTGTTCGCGAAAGAGTTGTTATTTGACCATTCACAAACGCTATGTGCGCACGCCATCTCTGGGAGTTTCCTTTTTAGGAGTAGCGAGATAGCTGTGCGATCAGTGATGGTCATTTTAGGCAGGCATTAGAACTAGTCAGTATTTATAAAGTCATGACTGTAGTGCTGGAATATCTAGTCAAAGCAATTCTAGCAATTGCAGCTGGCTTTTAAATTGCAAAGGTAGTGGCTGGCCAGTGGCTGGCAAGTGGCTTGCAGACGGTACAAGCATCGCGAAAGACGCCGTCAGGCGTGCACGGGCACATGCACACGAAAGAAATGTAATAACGATTGAATCCGAATTAATCCTACCACTACAGAAGGTAACGTGACAATTCTTCAAAACAGCGTGACTTTCTGCCAATAACCAGAACGTGCGGTCTAGACCCGCCTGGCGGGGCTATTTGTGGTATGATGTCATTAGCAGAGCTTATAAGGTGCGTCATATATATAAAGCAAGTACATACGCCTCTTGGAGATACATCAAGACCAATGAGAGCTGCTTACAGATCAATTGCAAGATCTTACGCTCTAAGAAGTCCTATTGTTCCAATTGCTATGCCTAAACGTACTTATGTGTCGAAAGAGGGTCCACCCGAGTGGCGCGAAAACCTAGCGAGCGATTCCGAGGCTTACGTCAAGGCCGAGCAGGCCGATGTGCCTGTTGAGAAGCTTGTGCACGAAACAACACCCAAGAGAGAAGGTAAAGAATCTATGCGTCAGATGGAGGACAAAGCTGCTGCGGCTAAAGAGACCGTTAAGGAGAAAGCTGCCGAAACCGCGTCTACTGCGAAGGGAAAGGCAGCGGACGCTCAATCGAACCTCAAGGAGAAAGCTGCGAACGCTGGCGAGACCATTGAGGAGAGGGCAGCTGAAGCAAAATCCACGTTTAACGAAAAGGCCGCTAACGCTAAGTCTACAGTGGAAGAAATGACCGGCACCGGTAAATCAACATTAGAACAGAAGGCAGCAGACGTCAAGTCTACGCTTGAAGAGAAGGCAGCGGACGCAAAGTCATTTGCGGAAAGAAGCTGGAACGATGCAAAGAAGAAAATCAAAGAGAAATTGTAAGCGCATATGAGCGTGATAATGATGTCTGGTCGACTAAACCTATGCTATTATTTATCATATAATCAATATATTGCAGCAGCAATGTAAATCAGGCGGCAGTAAGTGTATATTCTTAATAAAGTTATACTACCATCATTATGATTGGTAGACCATCTGTCATTCGCGAACGCTAATTTGCTCGTCCCTTACAAAGAAGAGAAACTGTCTCTTACACCCCTGGTGAGCATTTCCAAATGCGGAATTTCTTTGAGTATTTTCATACAAATTGGTTGAGATTGGAATAGGAAGCATATCGTTTATAAGCGAGTGCCCTAGTGGCATCAGTTGCCACTTCCACTCAGCGCATTTCACTATGGGATGCTGTTCTGGCAGCAGATGGATGAGACAAGAGTATCCTAACCACAAATGGACGTACTTGGATATACCACGGTTCAGAAAAGTATCATTCACATATATAACCGGGTTTATATGGGTATGGATCCATACATTGCTTATGATCGCTTTCTACATCTCCGACGTATACACCTGCGTCGTGCTCATCATGTACAAAGACAGATGGACGAGCGATATAATGCCTGTGGTCAATATGGCCATTTCCCGCTGGATATTTGTAGGTTGCATCTGTTTCTCGTTTGTTCTTATTGGCTACGAGCTCTACCGCGCATACAAAGTGATTCGGTCTGATGACATATCGCGGGCGTACACGGACCCTTGGGCGCAGAGCTACTATACTTGTATAAAGGGGTACAACTATTTCTGCGTATTCGGTGCTATCACAAAATCAAAGCGGTTTATAGACTGTACCGCACTGCTGACGTATTTCTCGCTGAAAGGCTGGATAAGGACGGTGTTCGCGGACGGGCCACGGCAGGCGATCAATGCAATCACACTGTTCCAGGTGCTTCATGTGACGACGACTTTCATCGAAACTTTGCGCGAGATAGCGCTAACTACGCCGATCAATGTTGTACTGATCTCGTTCATGGCGTTCTCGCTCGGTGTATGGGCCATCAGCGCTCTCCAGATTATCGCCGGTTTGCTAGTCGGCGTGCCGCTCTCATGTCACATCCGCGGCAGTTTATCCAAATTCTGCTACGCCAAAATAGACAAACGTATATCCAAGATCGTCAGAAAACACCATCTCAAGACCGTCGAAGAGATCATCAGGGAGAACAATCGACTCGGTTTAGACTCTGACGATTTTTTGTTTGACACTGCATCCCGGCACAGCGCAGATCAACAAGCATTCTGGTTCGACAAACAGGATATTAACTACAGTCGACCTATACGTCAATTGCCTGCTCACAATCCCGCCACATACCCTATTGCTTACGTGAAAACTTCAACAGACAGCACGCGATCATGTTCACTTGATTCTAAGAGCGATATCACTTGCTCATCATATCCATATGCTATTCATGGCCTCAACATCCCGCGTAAACCCCCGCCTTCTTATTCTTCGCAAACAAACCTCGAGTCATCGACACCTTTCGCTATGCGTTCGCTAGACCAAAAGCAGCAGATCATGCAGCTCCTTGCAGCTGACCCACACCGCATAGACCGCATAGCATACCGTCTCGGTCAGCACAGCTCGAGCTTCTCCGAGTCCGAAACCCATAATATTACCTCCGAGTCTACACGCGTACCCCAGATAACTCGCAAATAGAGTTAAGCGCCGAGCGGCTATTCAATTGATCTTCGTTTGTTTCTGACCAGCAATACTCCTCTATTCTTTCTTTCAGTCTTCAATTACTAGCCCCATCACACTTCAACGCATTCGCTAATTATTCACATTTATTCTTGTGAAATTGTAGCTGGTAATTTCACCATAAAATGAGCGTTGTTGTTCCATTCTCTCGGCTATTTATGCTCTTGCTCCGCAGTAACCGAGATCCAAAATGGGCTAACGGACCGTTTCACTATTCCCAATAGGAGTTCCCCACGTTTTGGTGGGCAGACCGACCCAATCGCTCCGTACGCTTTTGTTCTTCTATCCTGTGTCCTCATATGAACCTCCATGGCATTCTAAACACACAAACACACAACTTATCAATGCACCACCGATCCCTTCCAACCTACACACCGCCCTACTCACCCTTCAGCCAGTCCTCGTCCTAATAAAGTAAAACAGCTATAGAAACCTTATTCTAGCTGGGTTAGGGCACTATCCTTTATTAGTTTTACCCCATTGGCCTGGAGCAAAATAGAGTTCTGTTTCGTACCACCCACCTAACTCCCCCTATATAAAAGATCCGAAAGGTCACACTACTTCTCCTTTATCGCTTGTCTTTTCGCATTTCTCTCGATATCGGGCCGAAATACATCTGCAAATTAATACTAAGCGCTCAATTCTTCTGCTACTCAACCGATTGTCCTTTTATTTCCTTGTAATATTTCCGTTAAGTCAGCATTTCTCTGACGATAATGAGTGCCGAGGGACAAGAACAGCCCAAGGCTTCTGTCACCAGAATCCGTGCTCAAAGCACAATCCTGGGATCAATGACTAAGCTTCTGGTCGCCAATCGTGGCGAAATCCCGATCAGAATTTTCCGCACTGCTCACGAACTCTCTATGCTTACTGTCGCTGTTTACTCACACGAGGATCGGCTTTCTATGTTTCGCCAAAAGGCTGACGAGGCTTATCAAATTGGCACCACTGGTCAATACACCCCCGTGCAGGCTTATCTTCAGATGGACGAAATCATTAAGATTGCTAAAGCTCATGGCGTTTCAATGATCCATCCTGGCTACGGCTTCTTGTCCGAGAACTCCGAGTTCGCTCGCAAAGTAATTGACGCGGGTATTACCTGGATCGGCCCCTCTCCTGATGTCATCGACGCTCTCGGTGACAAGGTCTCTGCCCGTAAAATCGCCATCGAATGCGATGTCCCTGTGGTTCCTGGTACTCCCGGTCCAATTGAGGACGTAGAACATGCAAAGGAATTTGTAATGAAGTACGGCTACCCCGTCATTATCAAGGCCGCCTTTGGTGGTGGTGGAAGAGGTATGCGCGTCGTTCGCGAAGGCGACGATATCCGCGACGCTTTCCTCCGCGCAACATCTGAGGCTAAAACTGCTTTCGGTAATGGAACTTGCTTTATCGAACGTTTCCTTGACAAGCCCAAACATATCGAGGTCCAACTACTCGGTGATTCCGCTGGTAACGTCGTTCATTTGTTCGAGCGCGACTGTTCCGTTCAGAGACGCCACCAGAAAGTAGTCGAAATCGCACCTGCTAAGGACTTGCCTTCTGATGTTCGTGACGCCATCCTCGCTGACGCCGTCAAGCTTGCTACTAGTGTTAACTACTGCAATGCTGGTACCGCCGAGTTTTTGGTTGATAGCCAGAATCGTCATTACTTCATTGAAATCAATCCTCGTATTCAAGTCGAGCATACCATCACTGAAGAGATTACCGGTATTGATATCGTCGCTGCTCAGATTCAAATTGCCGCAGGTGCACTTTTGCCCCAACTTGGCCTGACTCAAGATCGCATTACCACTCGTGGGTTTGCAATCCAATGCCGTATCACTACAGAAGATCCTCTTAGGAACTTCCAGCCTGATACTGGTAAGATTGAGGTCTACCGCTCCTCTGGCGGTAATGGTGTCCGTCTGGATGGTGGTAACGGCTTTGCTGGTGCCATCATTTCTCCTCACTACGACTCTATGTTGGTTAAGTGTACGTGTTCTGGCTCTACTTATGAAATTGCCCGAAGAAAAGTCATCCGAGCTTTGGTTGAGTTCCGTATTCGCGGAGTTAAAACCAACATTCCATTCTTGCTCGCATTGCTTACTCATGAAACTTTCATCAAGGGTAGTTGTTGGACTACTTTTATCGACGATACTCCTGGGTTGTTCGATATGATGACTTCTCAGAACCGTGCTCAGAAACTTCTCGCTTATCTTGGAGACTTGGCTGTCAACGGAAGCTCTATTAAAGGTCAAGTTGGTGAACCCAAACTCACGACTGATGCCCTCATTCCTAAACTTCAAGGCCCTGATGGACCTATTGATGTTAGCACTCCATGCCCTGAAGGCTGGAGAAATATATTAGTCAAAGATGGACCTGAAGCATTTGCTAAAGCCGTCAGAGAGTTCAAAGGAACATTGGTTATGGACACTACTTGGCGTGACGCTCACCAGAGTTTGCTAGCGACTCGCGTGCGCACTATCGATTTAGCTAATATTGCCTCAACTACCTCTTATGCCCTTTCTGGTGCGTTTGCTCTTGAATGTTGGGGTGGTGCTACCTTTGATGTTGCTATGCGTTTCCTTTACGAAGATCCTTGGGATCGTCTTAAGAAGCTGCGCGCTCTTGTACCTAACATTCCTTTCCAAATGTTGCTACGTGGCGCCAATGGTGTTGCTTACTCATCATTACCAGACAACGCTATTGAGTACTTCTGCGAGCAAGCCAAGAAATGCGGAGTTGATGTCTTCCGTGTATTCGATGCTCTCAATGATCTAGAGCAATTGAAGGTCGGTGTAACTGCTGTCAAGAAGGCTGGTGGTGTTGTTGAGGCCACAGTATGTTATTCAGGTGATATGCTTAACCCTGACAAGAAGTACAATTTGGAGTACTACATGAAAATGGTTGACGAGATTGTTGCTATGGGCACCCACATTCTTGGAATCAAAGATATGGCTGGTACTATGAAGCCGAAGGCTGCTACTCTGCTGATTGGTGCTATCCGTGCCAAATATCCAGACCTTCCCATTCATGTGCACACTCACGACTCTGCCGGTACTGGTGTTGCCTCGATGGCTGCATGTGCTGCTGCAGGTGCTGATGTTGTTGACGCTGCATCTAACTCGATGTCTGGAATGACTTCACAACCATCGATCACTGCCTTAATTGCGTCATTAGATGGAAGCATTGATACTGGTTTGAACCGTGAGCATATCCGTGCTATTGATAGCTACTGGGCTCAGATGAGACTTCTGTACTCTTGCTTTGAAGCACCTCTTTTGGGACCTGATCCTGAAGTTTATGAGCACGAGATTCCTGGTGGACAACTTACTAACCTGCTTTTCCAGGCTCAACAACTCGGTCTTGGAGCCCAATGGGAAGAAACTAAGAAGGCATACAAGTCGGCGAATGCTCTCCTCGGCGATATTGTGAAGGTCACGCCGACTTCGAAGGTTGTGGGCGATCTTGCTCAGTTTATGGTTTCTAATAAGCTTACTCCAGAAGATGTTATGGAGCGTGCCGACACACTTGACTTCCCCGATTCCGTTTTGGACTTCTTTGAGGGTCTGATGGGACAACCGTACGGTGGATTCCCTGAACCCCTCAGGACTAAGATTCTGCGCAACAGTCGCCCTAAACTTGAGAAGCGACCGGGATTGTATCTTCCTCCTATCGACTTTGATCAGCTCAAGAAAGATCTTATTAAGAAGTATGGCAAGATCACGGAGTATGATGTAGCCAGCTACACTATGTACCCGAGGGTATTTGAGGATTATAAGAAGTTCCTTGCCAAGTACGGTGACTTAAGCGTTGTTCCTACGCGCTATTTCCTTACGAGACCGGCGATCAACGAAGAGTTTGCTGTTGAGATAGAGAAGGGTAAGGTTCTGATCATGAAACTGCTGGCTGTCGGACCATTGTCACCGAACACCGGACAGCGCGAAGTATTCTTTGAAATGAATGGTGAGATCCGTCAAGTTACAGTTGATGATGTGCACGCTGCTGTTGAGTCTGTGACCCGTCCAAAGGCTGATCCGTCCAACCCCGGACAAGTCGGTGCACCTATGTCTGGAGTTGTTGTGGAAGTGCGCGTGAAGGAAGGCTCTGAAGTTAAGAAGGGCGATCCTCTTGTTGTTATTTCCGCAATGAAGATGGAGATGGTTATTTCTGCACCTGCGAGCGGCGTGATTGCATCCGTCCAAGTGAAGGAAGGCGATTCCGTCGACGGCAATGACTTGGTCGCTGAGATCAAATCCTAAATGTCCATGTAGTTGATTTTTATACAATAATAAGCCAGAAATATTATTTAGTTAGCGGGTATTGTCTAGTTTCTAGTCATATTAAATATTGTATGTTTAGTCGGACCAAAAGCTTACCCGGCATAGCAACATACTTGTGAAAGCGTGCCTCAACCTGTAGCACCAACACATCTCAAATAGAGACTTGCTTTTTTGTCGACCAAAACACGTTTAAACTGCTGTGTAAATCAGTATGGGAGCCGTATCAAGCAGTCTCAATGATCCGGCCGCGGTATACATGGCGAATGAGCCGCGACTGCGTCTTGATCTTATCAACGTGATCTCCGGCACTGATACTATCCTGTCAATAGAGACAAATGATTCTTCACCGGCCACAATGGTCACGGCGAAAAGAGAAGCTAAATATGGACTTGTAGAATTTGTGCAAGATGTAGATGCACATGGTGTTGCACCTTTGCTCTTGAAGGTATACAAAGGTGGGCCCCTCAAAATGCAATTTCACTTCACCATTTCGCAGATCGACGGCGCTGATACCTCATTGAGTGGGTTAACATTCATCCACGCGTCAAGTGTTAAAGATATAGACAATATAGTCAACAGAGACTTCAGACAGAATCCGAATATGCATACCTATCCGAACGCCCGTCTGCTCGGCGACTATTCCACTAACGGACAGCCTTCTTTCAAGTTCATTTGGGAATGGACTTGGACCCCTTATACTACGATCAATACAAGGTACCATGGCTGGAGGAATTCTATCTGTTTTGCAGACTATAACAAAGAAACGCACTCTCTTTGTCCCTTAGTCCAGTTCTCATTTTGGATCCAAGACCTGCCCAAAACACTCGCTTCTCCGCTACTAGACCAAACTGCATCCATGTCCGCAGTGTCACCTTCGCCTATCCCCTCCAACAGCACACATACCGAAGACCCGTTCAGCCCTTCTTCGCTTTCTAGTATGAACGGCTTGCGCATATGCCCTTCAGAGTCTTCCCACAGTGACTCTACCGAGATCCTTGTCACTCCTTCCTCCATCAATATCCCTGTTCTTGAGGCCGGTGCCAGCCCACAAGCGTCTCCTTCGATCGGCCTGGTGATGCCGCCTAGACCTGAGGATCTCAACCATCCTGAAGACGGACCAGTTTTCCGAGCGACTATGGCAGAATTGGAAAAACGCACTGCAGCGCAGCGCGCTAAAATCAAAAGGCTCCTAAAGTCTGCTCAAAGTGCATATGAATCTCAAATAGCCAGCAACGAACAGTACGAACAGTTTTTGAATTGTTTAAAGTCCCTGTCAGAAGCCGAAAACTCTCCTTTCAGGAATACTTACGAATTTTATTTTGAACGGGTTGGAAGAATTATCCTTAATTTTCAGAGTACCAGCTGCAAAGACCTTCTAACTTTCGTTATCGAGCCTGTGAAACATCTCTACGATGTGGACATAAAATCTGCCGAATTCCGTAAGAAAGAGTTCGATGAAGAATCGAGGGAGTACTATAACTGGACTTCCCGCTACTTGTCTAAACAGGAACTGGCTGGAAAGAAAAAGCACGATATTGACACAAAATACCAGGACAAAAAGAAAACGTTTGAACTGCACAGATTCGACTATTACTCGTTCATGCAAGACCTTCACGGTGGTCGTAAGGAGAACGAAATAGTGTACCAACTGTGCCAATACGGCGAAGCACAGGCGCGTTCTTACCTGGACGCTGCTAACAATATTCAGATATTGAAGCCTGAACTTGACACGCTGCTGCAGTCAGCTGGAGAAACAAATAAGGAGTGGATTAAACAGCGGTCTGGACGTGAAGAGCAACGCAGAGCACTCCAAAAGCAATCGAGTGTCCGTGAGAAGAAATCAATTACTGGCAGTGCCGGCCCGAAATCACCGGCACCTAGGGAGGTCACTAACATCAGTTCTCCTGGTTCTCCATTCTCGTCCAAGCCCGATCCTGATCTAGACATTGAATCTAGGAATGCACGCAAAGAAGGCTTGCTTTGGGCTTTAAATCGGCCTGTGACAATAGGTGAAGGCATCAACTTAAACATATCAGGCTGGCATAAATACTGGGTGACTGTTTCCGGCGGAAGACTTTCTGAATACACTAACTGGAAACAGAATCCAGAAATGCACAACGAGCCGATTAATTTACAAGTTGCGCAGGTTCGTGAAGCTCGAAGCAAGGAAAGACGTTTTTGTTTTGAAGTGGTTACTCCTTCTTATAAGCGGATTTACCAGGCTACAAGTGAGGATGACATGGCGTCTTGGATATCGGCTATATCCAATGCCATTTTATCTAGTTTAGACGGTACTGGGTCTACAGTCGGCCAAGAAGGAAGTTCTACACCGACACATACGAAGCATGTTTCCAACAACATTCAGAATGTACTATCGAGAGGCTTATCTAGTGTGAACAGGCGAAATACTGTCAGTGAGAACATTCGTAATTTGGCCAAACCTATTGTGCCTGGAAAGAGATCGAATCTACCCTCATTAAAAGTTGAAACGGATCAGTTGAATATCCTCTCAATAATTAAAGGAATCAGCGAGAGCAACTGCAAGTGTGCCGATTGCGACAGTCCTGATCCGTCCTGGATTTCTATTAATCTGATGATAACTCTTTGCATTGATTGTGGAGGCGTGCATAGGTCATTAGGCACACACATCAGCAAAGTACGTTCGTTAACTTTGGACACTGTCTCGTTTACGCCAGATTTCATTGAGGCCATGAAAATGTATAATAACAAGCTGTCCAACAATATATGGGAGGCACTGCTGCCTCCTGGGTTGAAACCTCAGCCCAACGCCGATAAATCTGAGAAGTCTGCGTTTATCATGGCTAAATACAATGAGCGCAAGTTTCTGGAGAAGACGCAGGATGGCGATACGTTACTCAGACAAGCTGTCTTCTCCAAAGACATTCCTTTACTGATGCGAGCATTTGCTTTTGGTGCAAAGCCAGATATCAGGATGAACCCAGAACAAGAAACGAGCGATCTTGCTGTTGTATTTTACCTCAAAAGTGACACAAACGCCGCTTATTTCCCTTTAGCCGAGTTGATAATCCTGAACGGGGCTAAAATTGAGAACCTGGAGAAAGTTGATCTACCCGGGAACGCCGGTGACTATATTCGAAGACAGCTGAAACGCGTTAATGGGTCTGGTGTAATCCAAGGGCCCATGTCCGCGGTACCTACGCGATCCGTTAGTATACCTGCTGGAACTAGTCTACAGCGTCGAGTGAGTTGGAACATATCTCGTTCCTCTAAAGACAGATAGTAGTGCGCGGGAAATAGTTATAGTAGGTCGGTTTATGACATGAACAGTTAACAATGAAACAATAATAAAGCGTTTGATTGTGATTGAAATCACATTTGAAATATTGCCGAGGAGTTAACAATAAGGAACGAGAACACAGCAGCGGGAATATTAATGGTCGGAGAGAACACAATGCCGAGATTCTTTGCATTCATTTTGTTTTGCTCTGAGAAGTCCACAATCTTCGACAAATAGCTCAACAAAATAGACAGGGCATTATGGTTGACTTGTGGAAGGTTAGCCACGATTTGGGCGCACTGAAAAACAACGGCTGCATGATCTTCGAGTTTCAGTGCGTCACCTAAAGCGGATCGAATGTTCCGGGGTATGAGAACTTCAGGGAGCTCACGTAAATACAACTTGAGCGTGCCTGTAACTGCATGCACAGCGTATATATCTGCGCTGTTGAAGTATGCAATCAAATCAAGATCGGGGTCTTTGTTGAACGCCGCTTTAAGGGCCTGTACAGTAGAAGAAGAGCCACTCAGACGGAAAATGCCCTGTTGCAGGTGCGCATCTTCGTGATCCAAGAATTCAAGACAACGCAATATCACAGTAGGTACCATAAAAGAGCTATTTCTGGAGACAGGTTTGACCGAGAAATCTAGCTGTTTTCCAAATACAGTATTAGACACGTCCTGGAAATTATCTAACGAGACAGATAGCTGTAAAGACAGAGAAGCAGAGTCGTCATCATCATCGTCAGAGTCCAAACAAAGAGGCCGCCTGATCTGCTCTTCCGGAACGGGGGTTCCTTTTGTCCTAAATCTGAAAAGGCCTCCTTTCTTTTTTGGTGATTTTCTTGAGGAAGCGTCCTCAGAAGAATCGTTCTGATTACTCAGCTGTTGAGTCAAGGAAGAAGAAAAGGGAACTTGCGGAGTTGGGTCATAAGCAAGTGCGTAGAATTCGTCCGATTTGTAGGCTGGTATAGAGTAATTAGCGCGAGGCGGGTTTGCAGATCCTCTCAGAGAATCGTTTGTGTTGTCCATAAACTCGAGCAATGCTTCAAGCCAGGACGCTTGTTCTGAGGGAGTATCGGCGCATAGAACGTGTTTCGTAAAAGACTGGTGATCTCGCTTCTTAGGTTCTAAAATAATGATACCATTCTTGTATTCGCGTTCAGCCTCGTCAGGGGTATCGCCAGGAATTGCCGATGACGTGGTCAAAGGGCGTCGAACAAAGGAACCAAATAGTCGTATAGTGTCGATCTTCGATCCGTTCGGTTTGTCGTAGACTTCAAGGACTTGACCGTTCAGAATAAAGTACCTCATTTTCCAGGAATTGAATGTCTTGGACTTTTTGGTGAGATAGCCTTCTTTGCGGTAATAAATGTCCTCAAATGTATGCGGATCAATGAAATCTTCAGACAGGTAGAGACACAGCTTGCCTGCAAGGTCATCCGAAAGCAGCGGATACGCCAGGATAGCTTGAAAATACGCCTCGAGCATGTCATTTCGCGCCTCTATGCGCGAAGGTGTGTGAGAAGCGAAAAGGTTCTTATCGGGGATCCTAGGTAGCATGCTAGCCGACAACATGGGTCTCACCGTACCGTCAAAAGTGAGAAGACTCTGTAAAGATTTTGAGACGCGCCAGAGTTCCTTGTCGGACTCGCGGTCATGTATCGTTATTATTATGGTGGCATCGGACGCTTTGTTCCGTCTTACCTTTGAGCCCTCTAGGCGGGAAGAATGTATGTGAACTGTATAGAGGTACAAATCCTCTGGTTGAACAAGCAGTTGGGTGTTCTGGGGCCTTTCTGGCTGTGTACTGAAGGAACCTGATTCTGGAATGGTGAAGTTTGGAGGTAAATATGTTTCAGGGGATAATATAGAGTAGCGGTTGTCCTGAGCGAGGCTGGCGCCGCGAGGAGCGAAGGAGGAATCGACAGCGAAGGAGGAATCGACAGGTTTGACAGGATCAAACGACGGCGATGGGGCAGCCGGGGGTGTGAGGGTGGTAGTATGTGGTTCTGAAAAAGATAAGTGTACGGGTGAGCTAGAGAGGGCAGGTGCGACTAGCGGGGAGTCAGAAATGCCGTTAGGGGCATAGTCAGAGGACGCGGCCGACGGAGAGGCGGGGTGATCTAGGGACAAGTCCGCGAGTGTGACGTTCTCGTGGTGAGACCCCGAAGGCGATATTAGTGAGAGAGAGTATGTAGAGATGGGCAGGCTTCTGGCAGGACTGGATGAAGGTCTAGAAGGAGAGCGCGGTGGAGGATTGAGAATAGGGGAAGGCGGCTTGCTTGCGGGAGATCTGCCATCGCGAGAGTCAATCTCAGATTGCAGCTTGTATATGAGGGCGCGCTGCTGCTCTACTATGGACCATAACTGGGCGTTTTTTGATTTGAGGTCCCTTATCTGGTCTTCTAATGTATCCATAGTGGATGGATGAAACACAAATAGAGTTTTGGTGGGGTCAAACTGAAGATGGCCAACGGGAGGCACTTGACTACGGGAAATATAGAGAGCGTTTACAAAAGTCCAGGACTGTGAATATTTGTTCGTCTACACATAAAGTAGAGGTAGATTTCTTAAAGGGGGGCAGGAGCGGGGGGTCATAAACAAGGGTAACAAGACAGAGAAGAGAAGAGATTACTTGTTAAGGACAATAGCATCGTACTTCTGCTTGAACCACTTAATGGAGTCCTCTTGGGAAACACGGTGAGAGGCGCCAACCTTAGCGTGGCATCGTTTCCTTCGGGCAACACGGTTACCGGCACGTCCGAGGCAAACGTAGAAATCCATACCATAGATACCAATGCTAGGATCATACTTGACACCCATATCGATGTGCTCAGCAATACCGAATCCAAAATTGCCGGTATCGGAGAAGTTGCGCTTGCGGAGCTCAAACTCCTTGACCTTGAGGCCACGCTCCAAAATCTCTTCAGCCTTAGGGCCACGCACTGTAACGTGGACAGCAATCTTCTCGTTACGACGGATACCAAAAGTACGGACAGTGTATCTGGCTTTCGAGAAAACGGGGGTCTGGCCGGAAAGCTGTTCCAACACCTTAGCGGCACGAGTAAGTCTGTCACCAGACTCACCAACGCAAATGTTCAAGGTGAGCTTCTCAATCTTGATGTCCCTCATGGGGTTAGATCCTTTGTCGTCAGCCATTTCGTAGTTTTGAGAATGATAAGGTGTGAAATGAGATGTGAGTGTATGTTTCGATGTGTCGTTGTGAGTTTAGCCGTCTCTGCTTGGGACAAATACACAGTCACATACACAGTCACAGCCCTACACTTAGGGCTTCCATTCCAGTGTTCTTCCTAGCAACCGACTGCCACTGCTCCCACTCTTAGTGCACAACCCGACCATTCGACCCTCTCACCCTCTCAAATTTGCATCAACAGCTGCATTTCGCTCACCATCATGCCGTTAAAAAGAGCTAAATTGGCAGATCTAATTGATTATCGTCTCAGAGTTACAACAGAAAACGGCAGCCAGCTATCTGGCCAGCTGCTAGCCTTTGATAAGCATATGAATCTCGTGCTCGCAGACGCTGAGGAGTTTAGAGTGACCAAGAAATCCCAGCCGGGTAACCCCGTCGAACTACGGCGCACTTTAGGCCTGATTGTCCTTCGTGGCGAGCAGGTCATCTCCCTCAGCGTCGAAGGCGCACCTCTGACTGGTACTGCTAGCAGGCTGCGGCCTGGTTCGGGCGTTGCCGTACCGCTGCCCACACGCACTGCGCCTTCTGGCTCAGCGGTGTCGCACGTGTCCGGCCCGTCAGCTTTCTAAATTTGACTGTTTTTGATCAGAAAGGTAAGGGTGCAGGGTATAGCCGGATGATTTGGGAACACTAACATCTTTGTCCCGGGTATCCCGTATACATTCTCTACTTTCTACAGCACCTTTGCAGAAGAGCTAGCTAACCCACACATTCTGGTTGGAAGATGTTGAGACAATTGTCAAGCAAATCAGTTTCGAGCGGACTTGTCCGCAACAGCACCCGGAGTGCTACTTCCATCTCCGACGTTTTCAGACCAAAGAAGTATGGCGGTACTTACACAGTTACCCTCATTCCTGGTGACGGTATTGGAGCTGAAGTCACAGATTCTGTAAAAGAGATCTTTAAAGCGGAGAATGTACCCATTGACTGGGAAACTATTAACGTAACCGGTGTAGGCAATAAAACCGAAGCCTTTAACGAGAGTGTTCTGTCCTTGAAGCGCAACAAGATTGGCCTTAAAGGTATCCTGTTTACTCCCGTAGACAGGTCTGGCCATGCATCTTTCAACGTTGCCCTGCGTCAAGAATTAGACATTTTCGCTAATGTTGTGCTCATTAAGAGCATACCCGGTGTCAATACTCGTCACAAGGATGTTGATTTTGCTCTTATTCGTGAGAATACTGAGGGTGAGTACTCAGGCCTAGAGCACCAATCGGTCTCCGGCGTAGTCGAGTCCTTGAAGATTATTACTCGCGAGAAGAGTGAAAGAATTGCGCGTTTCGCTTTCGATTTTGCCCTGAAGAACAATCGCAAGCTCGTAACTTGCATCCACAAGGCTAACATCATGAAGCTCGCTGATGGCCTTTTCCGACAGACCGTTCGCGACGTCGGCGAAGAGTACCCTGGCATCGAGTGCAAGGACATGATTGTCGACAATGCCTCTATGCAGGCCGTTTCTTATCCTCAACAGTTTGATGTGCTCGTGCTTCCTAACCTGTACGGCAGCATTTTGTCCAACATTGGGTCTGCTTTAGTCGGTGGTCCCGGCCTTATTCCTGGCTGCAACATTGGCACTGAATACGCTGTCTTTGAGCCTGGTTGCCGACACGTCGGACTTGATATTAAGGGCAAAGATCAAGCCAATCCTGCTGCTATGATCCTGTCTGCTTCTATGATGCTTCGTCACCTCGGTCTTGATGACTATGCCACTAGAATCTCCGATGCCACCTACAAGGTTCTTGCTGATGGAAAGGTCCGCACAGCTGACTTGAAAGGAAAGAGCTCTACTTCTGACTTCACTCGTGCAGTCCTCAATAACCTCGAGAAGATGTAGTTAAATTATTCCACTAAATAACTAGACGCTTATTGCAAAGATATAATATCTATGTAATTGTAACTCTTCATTACTGGATACTCGGTGATACATTCATACGACTGCAAGCAGATATATGGAAAACTCATTCTTATTGACCTAAAATCGTGTTCTTCGTTTCCTACCAGTGTACTTGCTGTCCTTCGCGACACGTTCGCCTCTTCGTTTCATTAGTTCCTTTTTCCTCATGATATATTGCTTTCTTGATTCAGTTGATTTTTTTGATTTCTGTTTCATGGTGTTGTCTATGGCCACACCGTCGAGATTTATGTCGCCAGGGGATCCGCCAGCAACGAGGACCATGTAGTACTTCTTGTTTTTTTTGCTTTCGGGGTCGTCGATGACAAGTCCGCCCGTGAACCCGGCCACTTTCGCGGCATGCAAGATGGTATCACGTTGTGTATCGTTGGCAGGATAAAACTGAAAGACGGCACGCCCACCTCGCTTCAAAGATGAAAAAAGGGTCTGGAAAAATTTGGAAAGACGGTATTTGGGATCGTGTTCCGATGAGTCGACGTTACAAAGCCATTGGATAGCCGATATGCTTATGGCGGCATCAAATGAGCCAGGACGAAACGGCACGCCCTGACCCATATCACTGAGCAAGATATCGCCGTCCACGTCTCTTTCAAGTGCAATTTGAAGCATAGAAGGAGATATATCCATGCCTACCCAGTAATGGCCTTCTTCTGACAAAATTTCGCCGGACAGGCCAGAGCCGCAGCCGATATCGAGGATGTATGAAGATGGCGGTAACGAGAGGAGATCGAGTGCTCTGAGTGTCATTTCAGCCTGAATACGCTGTATTCGAGAGGATCCTGTATACTTAGAAGCTTCCGAGTCATTATAGAATATTTCAGGAGGGGCTTCTTGTTCTGGCCGCGACATATGTTTTTTGCAAGAGGTAGAGGTAGGTGGGAGTAAAAACGATGCAGTAAAATATATAGGGGCGGGACCGCGATGCGAGAGGAGGACGTTGCAGGAGGCAGTAGTAACCGGCAAGCGTGTAAATCAGGGTGGCGAATCGTAGTAAAAGAGATAAAGAAGAACAATTGTAATGGTGAATTAAATCACAGGTGCTGAGCACGCGGGTGGCGCGAGAAGTAGTAGCTGTGGCATTGATTGCGAAAAGAGAGCGCGAAAGCGCGAAGGATGCAGGATAGGTCATAGCATACCTCCATAGTCTCTATTGCCGGTAAGGAACTGGAAGTACTCCTTAAGGCGGTCGATTATGACCTTGACGAGCGTGGAACGATGTGCTTTAGACTCGCCAACGGCGGATCCATCGCTAGCGGCCGGGAGGACGTTCTCGCCGGCAGTCAGCGATATGAATAGAGAGAAAGGCACGAGCCAAATGACGAGGCCAAAGAAAGAGGATATTTGCGAAAAGCTCGGGAGATTGATCTGAGTGTACGGGTCATACACATACTTGGCCTGGTCCGAGAGGTTACTAAAGTGTGAGAACCACAAGTAATGGTTGAGAAGCATGAGGGCGCACGACAGGAGGAAGGTCGGGCTGCTGAGCTGGATATAAGGGAATGTGATAAGATTTTGCCTGTAGATAAGCTGTGTAGCAATAGAGATGACGCTGAGCCAGAAGGGGAACTTGTCGAAGAGCACCAGAGCGACATGAACAGCGATAGTCGCGAGGATTGTTCTCTCTATGCATCTCTTGGTGAACGTAGTGTGTTCCTCGACCAGCTCGGACAGGTAGTACAGCCCTGAAGCAATTGAAAGCGTGAGTGCAATAAAGCCTCCTATTATTCCTATTAAGGACAAGGCGTACAAGACAATCATGTGGGTTGGCAGCGGTCAAAGTGTAGGTTGGGTTGCAAGGGGGGTGGTGGAACAAGAGGTAGTGTAATGACGCAGTATAGTCGCAGTAGGCCCACACTGCATTTAGATTTCGTCTAATAAACAGATATTGACTGAATAGATTGCGAGTTTACTCTTGAGCAGTTAGTTTTTATGCCTGTACTGCCTATAAACGTGCTATCGCCGCGGTTCAAGATACACCGCTGTAACTGTCAAACCTTATTGCCCTGCCTACCCTTCTTGTCTAAGGGTAGTAACATCGCTTCCTTCGACTCCTCGACATGGAAGAACAGACGTTGGACCGATGGGCGAAGGATATTCTAATGGAAGACGGTGTGAGAGGTGTGATGCTTTTGTCGAAGACTACAGAGCTGCCGATAGTTGTCAAGGGCAGTGCAGACGAGGTTGATATCGTGAATATACTGAAGCTGATTGATGGAAAAACTGAAGTGGGCGGTGATATTGGCGATAAAGAGGTTCTAGTGAAAGCTGTCGGAGAGTACATTATGGCTATTTATGTATAAGTATTGTCTTTGACGGCAATCAGTATGGAATGTTATTGCATGTTCGCAGCGTAAGACTGTCGTATCTATGAACTAACATTGTTCTGTGACCTCTGCATTTAGCGATATGATGGGCGTTATTTTTCTCTAACAATCCAGTTTAAAAGCTTCTCACAAAGCCTTAAGACCTGTAATCTACGCTATGCGATGAGCATGGCTGTCTGTGAGCATGCATGTTGCTACAACTACGATTGGACCTTAGCATGCCGGACCTAAACACACTGGACCTTAGCACACTAGATCTTAACACATTTTATAAACATAACATCACATTCATTAACCTCTTCTATCGACTCTGTTCAGCTTTCGTGCCGTCATCGCGTTGTTTCTTGTGTTCTGTCCGCGAACCGGCAGACCCATAGCATGTCTCCTGCCGACGTAAGATCCAGTAGACCTTTTCACGGCAATATTTTCTCTAAGTTGGCGCCTCGCATCGTCCTCAATAGTATACTGGTTTAATTCTTTAGTCAGCGCCAGCACATGGCTTTCGTTCAGCTGGTGAAACCTCATGAATGGATAGATCCCCAGTTTCGAACATATTCTCGTAGCGTTCTTGATGCCCAGCCCGTATATCTTCTTTGCCATAGCAAGTCTGATAGGCTGGTGGCCTCGAAACGTCTTTCCTAGCAATTGTATAGCCATTATCTATGCACCGTAGTCGTGGTAGAAGAAACTATGCCGACAATATCTGCTTTTTCTCGGTGGTGGTCGGAGAGGGTGGTGTTAGTGG
Organism: Tortispora caseinolytica NRRL Y-17796; assembly: GCA_001661475.1. Lineage (NCBI taxonomy): Eukaryota > Fungi > Ascomycota > Trigonopsidomycetes > Trigonopsidales > Trigonopsidaceae > Tortispora > Tortispora caseinolytica. Next base: position 410,878 of record KV453841.1, read on the forward strand.
TTGTTAGGGGAACGTTATTTGTATAGTACGCAGCCTCCACCTAGCACTCTACCTAGACAGGGACAGCAGCTTTAGAAATTTGACCCTTTAACACATTCTGCTTTAAATGCCTGGTCTCAGTTTTGACAATTATCTGAGGAATAAGGCTCTCGAAGACAGTGGCGTCAAATTGCCAACTGTGACGGCTACCGGAACTACGATTGTTGGATGCAAGTTCGACGGCGGCGTCGTGATTGCCGCCGACACTCGCGCAACGGCCGGGCCGATTGTCGCCGACAAGAATTGCGAGAAATTACATAGAATGAGTCCTAAGATCTGGTGCGCTGGTGCAGGAACTGCTGCCGACTGCGAATTTGTCACGCAACTTATTTCCTCAACGCTAGAACTCCAGAGCCTCTATAACAATCGTCCACCGAGAGTGCAAGCATGTCTAACCCTGCTAAAGCAACATCTGTTCAAATACCAGGGTCATATCGGCGCGTACTTAATTGTTGCCGGTGTTGATGCGCTCGGCGCTCACTTGTTCTCAGTACAAGCTCATGGTTCCACAGATGTGGGCCCGTATTTAAGCTTGGGTTCCGGATCGCTAGCAGCAATGGCTGTCTTAGAATCCAACTGGAAATCACAACTGACCAAGGAAGAAGCCATGGATTTATGTGCACAGGCTATTGAAGCCGGTATCTGGAACGATTTAGGTTCTGGATCAAATGTCGATATGTGCGTCATGGAACTCGACAAGCCTGCATGTCTACATCGTAATTATCGCACACCCAATGTGCGTGCTCAAAAGGAAAGAAGCTACAAATTCCCGCGTGGCACTACCGGAGTATTGCAGAAGAAAACAAAACCTGTGTTCGAAGTAGTCGAAGAAGCCGTTACACGTTCTGATGTTATGGAAGTCGACGCTTAGTGCGACTGTTTTTTTTTAGCAGTATTAATGTAGTATGTGAAGGATGCGAACAGCTAAGGCTGTCTAATGACATATAGCAATATTAGTCAGCTATCTAATTCTCTCTTTAGCACCGCTCGACGATGCGGCTGCAAGTTCTTTGTTGATTTCATCAAGGATTACTTGTGCGCCTTTTAGTTTGAGCCGTTCAGCCATCAACTTGCCGATTGCAGCAGCTTCTTCTTTGTCATTAACCTTTTCAATAATTTCGTCAGCAACCTGTTCTTCACCGTTAACGCTCGTGACTGTGGATTTCATCGTAAGCATCCCGTTGTTGTAGCTGCAGTTCACACCAATAGGTATAGAGCAACCTCCTTCCAGTGTTCGCATTAGACTCCGCTCGGCAATACATTCGTATGTTGTTGGTATGTCTACGAGTGGTTCCAGTAGACTCAATATGTTTTTGTCGTTTTTTCTGATTTCAATGCCGAGTGCTCCCTGGCCGACTGCGTAGAACAGTTCGGGGCTTTCCAGATACATGGTGATTCTTTCTTTGAACCCCAGTCGGATGAGTCCAGCGGCCGCCAGAATAAGACATGAGTACTCGCTAGCTGGGTTATCGAGTTTCGCCAGTCTTGTGTTTAAGTTTCCACGAGCGCTCATAAATTGGAGATGTGGGTATGCCCGTTTTAGTTGAGCTATTCGTCTGAGAGAAGATGTTCCGACTACTGCACCTTTTGGCAGATCTTTTAGCGATTTGTAGGGGCTACCAGCTTTCATGACTAGTGCCTCTCGCGGGTCCTCGCGTTTTAAAATAGCTGCAATCTCAAATTCTTCAGGCAAAGTAGTCGGAACGTCTTTCAGCGAATGTACGATCATGTCTATACTTGAATCTAGTAACACCGCTTCCAGCTCAGACGTCCACAGTGATTTACCGCCGAATGTGTATAACGGTTTGTCGAGCACATTGTCGCCTAGAGTTTTCATGGAATGAATATCAAACTTATCGCCACTATGATACCTTTCAAGCTCGCTTTTCACATGCTCAGCCTGTACCATCGCGAGCTGGCTCGTCCTGGTACCGATTCTTATGCTGGTCATGTTAAGGTTGAGGTAAAGTTCTACAGTCGCAAGAGCATACTGTGTATGACACTAGCAGTACAATAATAGTAGGTGTATATTCATGGCGTTAAATAATGATAATGGCACGTGCAGATAGATAGTCGTTATGTGTAGTCATAAACGCTTTAGCTGTAGCTCCCTTTGTCTCGTTGTAACTACTGCGTGAACTCCGCAAAAGAGACAGTGCGATTGTTTTCAAACGCTTTGCGGCTCGCATAATCAACAAACTCCGTTTCGACACTCTTCCTGTTCGTGTTTCTCACTTTACCCTTATAGTTGTAGTACTGTTCAAAAGAAGGGCGCTCCTTGCCGGCAATGTACCCGTGGCGTCTTTCGTCTGAATAGTACTCTATATCACGTCGGCTCGTCGGTTCCGCCAGTTTGACAGCCCGCTCAAATTTCTCCGGTTTAGTCAAATACCGCAGCGCAAGGCCGTTAAAGTATCTAGCTTCAAATTTGCCTCCAACTTTCTCGATGTTTTCAATCGCTCCAAACGAAGCAGAAGACGCAACAATTTCAACTGGCTGCTTGAGTGCTCCTGCACCTCTCGATAAGATCTTAATTCCATTCTTTTTACCAGATCCAGTTATCCGCGCAAGTCCACAATCGTACATCTCCTTGACAGTAATCGGTTTTGTGCTGTCCAGTCTTCCGTCGTCGATTCGGGCCTGAATGTCCCCGAGGTTAACAGGAACATACTTGCGCTTAGACACTACGTTCTGAAACCCGCGTTTAGGAAATATCTTCGTAATAGGCGTCTGACCACCTTCAAACCAGTTAGGTATACTTTCGCGCGCCTTCTGACCCTTCTGTCCTCGTCCGGCCGTACCACCTTTGCTGCCTCCAGGTCCTCGTCCTTTGACCGTTCGTACTTTTTGCGCACCCTTGTTATCGCTCAGCTGATTCAGCAAACTCATACTACGACTAAACCGCTTCGCCAAACATTCAACTTCTTTACGGCAAAACATTTTCGTCTCTGCAGGCGTTGAGCACTAGTAAAGATGTTGATAATTAATGTTCGGTGAGCAAAACTGTGAAGAAAGTTCACAAGACAGGTAATTATCCATATTTGTTGCTATAGTAACACGCGTGTCTCAATAATTTTGTTCATGACTCTGACTACACCTCCCAGAGTCCGTGTGCTAGTCGTTCGCATAGTGCTTCTCAAGTTGTCTTGCGCTCTCTCATGTCCATCTGGCATCGAGCAGCTCTATTACGTCGCACAATGTCAGCTCCTCGAAATACATTCTTTAAACCCCGATCCTCGCAGAAACCATTGGCTAGCTCAAACCCTTCAAGGCTTAACTCGATCACCCGCACCTCTTCTTTCCAGACGGCGGCGACTGGTCGCCAGCAGATCCAACAGCAACTCGATTCTATGCTCGACGACGACTTCTCCTTTGACTGGGACAATGATGACTCTTTAAAATATATCAAAAGCGTGCCACAAATCCAGGATGTGTCAGTTCAATCAAGTCTTTTTGTCTCGCAGGAAGAAACGCTGCCCGTCAAACGCCAATCATCGTACTATTCGACTTCTAGTTTAGCTGGCACCACCAAGCGCGTGACCCCATCAGATAAACCTGTACGAAGTTATTACAGCCTCCAAAAAAATCCGAAAAATTCGTTTTTCCCTCCTGCGCCTGCGCCTATGCCTGTACCTGCTCAACAGCAAGCCCCTAATACGCCAACACAGTCAACACAAGTTATCGCTGCCCCTACTCAACCTGATGCCTTATATGAACCCGAAAAGCTTCCTTCATTTGGAGACACGGTTGATGAGTCGTCTGTGTTGTCGGTTGGGTCGAACGGAGATGAAATTACGTTATCTGAAGAACAAAAGCATGTTTTGGATCTAGTTGTAAATAAACGCAAAAACGTCTTCTTCACAGGTTCTGCAGGAACGGGTAAATCAGTGCTGTTACAACAAATCATAGCAGAGTTTCGCCGAATATTAGATGATGAGGCTTTAGCTATAACGGCATCGACTGGAATGGCAGCTTGTAACATTCAGGGGACTACATTGCATCGTTTTGCTGGCATTGGCATTGGTAATGGCGATACGAAACAACTGCTCAAGAAAATAAAACAAAGCAGACAAGCGAAACAGAGATGGAAAGCCTGCGAGGTTCTCATTATTGATGAGATCTCAATGATTGATGGTCTCCTCCTTGATAAACTCAATGCAGTCGCCAAAGAAATACGCAAAAATCCATCTCCGTTCGGCGGAATACAAGTAGTTTTCACTGGCGATTTCTTTCAACTTCCTCCTGTTGTGAAGGAACGTAATGCTGTCTTCTCATTCAAAGCTCAATGCTGGAGTGAGATTATACATCATACAATCGGCCTAAAGCAAGTTTTTCGACAACGTGACGGAGAATTTGTTAAAATGCTGAACCAAATGCGAACTGGCCGCATGTCTGACTCTACCATTCAAAAATTCAAAGAGCTGGAACGTTCTGTGAAATACGACGATGGTCTCACGCCGACGCGGTTGTTTTCCAGAAGGGACGAAGTTGACAAGGCCAACAGAAAAGAGATGGAGAACCTGCCTAATGCTTACGTTTTGTTTCATTCTCAGGATTCGTTCAGCAGCACTAGCCCACAAGAGGATCAAAAGCGGATGCTCAATGGATCATGCATGGCTCCTGAAGAACTAGCCTTAAAGAAGGACTGCCAGGTTATGCTTATCAAGAACTTATCGCCTACTCTTGTGAATGGAAGTTTAGGCAAGATTGTCGGATTCTATTCGGAAGACTTATGGACGGAGATGGTTCGTATTCAGCATAGCTCTCTGCGCGGTGTGCACTGGGATAGAGTGTTCAAGCTGATAGAAGAGTCTGAATCTGAAAGTCGGTTCATGGATAGTCTTAAAGAATACGAGAATGAAGTTATTGGTGAGGAATCCGTCACGATAGAAAGCGAACGTGCGGATGACAACGAATTAATAGAGTTTACCGAAGAAGTTTCGACTGCTGAATCGGTTTTCGAGGAAGCTAAAAATGACTCGAACAACACTGACGGCAACAATCTGTTCTGGGACCAAAGATTAGTGAGGATGAAAGAGCTCTATAAAAAGGCTACTAGCGCATCAGATAGAGGTAAGAAGTACCCGCTAGTTAGATTCAAATTAGCAGATGGACAGAGTCATGAGGTACTGGTAAAGCAAGAGATCTGGACTATGGAGAATCCACCTGGAGTGCAATATGCATCGAGAAAGCAAATACCATTAATCCCAGCATACGCGCTGTCTATTCACAAGTCTCAGGGGCAGACCTTGCAGAGAGTTACTGTTGACCTTGGCAGTGTATTTGAGAATGGCCAAGCCTATGTGGCCTTGTCCCGAGCCACCTCGCGTGAGACGCTGGAAATCAAGAATTTCGATGTCAGAAAGGTCACTGCACACCCGGAGGTACTGCAGTTTTACAACAGCCTATCGTCAGTATAATTTGAGCTCAGGTGCCTTTTTTATTTTATCACAAAAGACAAATTAATTATTGGCTCTTGGCAGAAGCGTTGAAGGGCTACCATTGGTGCTCATATGGGATAAATAAACGCCTCGGCCATTTTGCACACACCGCACACGACCCTTCACCCATATAACACACCGAAAAGACCTACCCTGATTTTACCACCTTTCCTATCATTGCTTGCACTTTCGCCACCCTTATTCACTTTTGGAGAACCCTTGACTGTATATTTCACCTCAATCAGTTTTTCAGGGCGTTTTTTATAGCTGTTACCGTGACTTGCTCCTCTTTTTTTCGTTATACTACGCCGATGCTCGGTGTCGATTCCAAAGTAGCCACTTTCTTGTCGTACATCATTGACTACGTTATAGTCTTAGGACTTGCTGCGGTCTTTGTGGTTGTAGGTGATTTTACGCCGAAAGCGCAGGAATTCTCGTTAGAGAACATTTACTTGCAGCATTCGTTCACTGAACGCGAACAAGTCAATCTCACTGAACTATTGATATATACGATCCCTGTTCCAATAGCTGCAATAGCTCTAGTGGTGTTCCTGGCGGTCAAGCATTCGTGGCAAAGACGGCTGTGGGACTTCAACTGCGCGGTCCTGGGCTTTGCGCTCACATATTCTTTAGTTTTGGGGGTCACGAACTGCTTGAAGATAGTTGTCGGTCGGCCACGACCTGATTTGATCGCCAGATGCATCCCGTCGACATTCGAAGTCGAAGCTGGAATTCTGTCTACTATGAGTATATGCACACAATCTAACCACGATCGCCTGCTGGACGGGTTCAGGTCATTTCCGTCTGGACATAGCAGCATGGCTTTTGGATCGCTAACGTACCTAAGCCTTTTCTGGGCAGGAAGGTTCAGAGTGTTTGACCGACGTGGATCGACTTGGAAACTTTACTTGTGCTGGGCTCCGTTACTGGGCGCAGCTTTGATTGCGGCTTCTAGAGTGTCTGATGGTCGTCACCATCCCTTTGATGCAATATGCGGCAGCCTCATCGGCTTCTTCATTGCCATTGTCGGCTACCGTCAGTACTTCCCGGATCCTAGAGATGTCCAATATGGTGGCAAGGCATACCCTCCACGCAGGTTTGGCATCAGATGGGGATTCTCGTCTTTTGATGGCCGGGCACCCACTTCCGCTGCACAAGTGGACTACGAGGCTCAAAAGACAGATATACCTTCAATTCCTTACAACAGTCAGACCACCAGGTACGAGCATCCTGTAGACAATGGATACTGGGTCATTAGAGACTAAACACAGCTTTAAGCAGACTAATGAAGGAATAAATATACATTATGATGCATACAATTAACATAAACCACTGATCGTATTTTTCATAAACCTTTTAGGATTTACCAATCAACAGCGCTCTTGATACCAGGCTTGCTCAAGGCAGCAGCGCGTGTTTTGAGCGGTTTTACCATCAGTTCCTTGGACTGGCTTTCCATCCAAGAGAACTTATCGCTGCGGAGCTTCTCGTATCGCTGAATAAGATCCTCTTTTTGAAGAGTGAGTCCAATATCGTCCAGACCATTAACCAAGCAGTGCTTTCTGAAAGGTTCGACGTCAAATGAAGTCAGCACATTGCCCTTAGAGTCTTTGATCTGCTGGGCTTCAAGGTCGATCTCCAACTCTTCGCCGGCACGAGCAAGAGGCATGAGTTTCTTCACAATAGTTTCCTTGTCTAAGACAATAGGAAGCAATCCGTTTTTGAAAGAGTTGTTGAAGAAGATATCGCCAAAAGAGGGCGCAATAATCGATCGAATTCCGAAATCAGCAAGCGCCCAAGGAGCGTGTTCGCGCGAACTTCCGCATCCAAAGTTGTCACCGCTGACGACCAGTATTTTGGCCTTGTCATAGGGTGCAACATTCAGAACGAAATCGGTCTTTGTGAGGATGGGCTTACCATCGGATCCCATAGTGAGGTTGAAGCGGCGTTCATAGAACAGACCAGCTGACAACCCGGTGCGTTTGATAGTTTTCAAGAATTGCTTGGGGATAATAGCATCGGTATCGACATTAGCCATATCCAAAGGAGCAGCAACGCCGGTAACTTGTTTAAATATCGGAATTCCAGTAGCAGAAGATGCTTTTTGAGCCTTCTCAATGAGAGCCTCCTCTTCAGGAGAATCTTCAGGAATGTCGTACTCTCTGTCGGCCTCAGATGCAGGAACAGTGGGTGCAGGAAGTTTTTCATTCGCTTCCAAGTCGGACTGAGCTTCATCAGGAGATATTTGCGTGGTCGGAGAAGCGTTTGGCTGGAATTCACGGACATCGCCAATGTAACCTGTGATAGCAGCTACAGCAGCCATGGCAGGACTCATAAGGTGAGTACGACCTTTGGCGCCTTGACGACCTTCGAAATTACGGTTCGAAGTCGACGCGCATCTGTCGTAAGGGTCGAGAATATCTTCGTTCATACCAAGACACATTGAGCATCCTGCTTCACGCCATTCGAATCCGGCATCTTTAAAAATCTGATCAAGTCCTTCCTTTTCAGCTCTTTGCTTTACAAGGCCGGATCCCGGAACAATCATTGCTCTTTTGATATTATCTGCGACCTTTTGTCCACGCACAATAGTGGCTGCAGCACGCAAGTCCTCGATTCGCGAGTTTGTGCACGAGCCAATAAACACCTTGTCAATTTTGATAGATTTAATAGGCATGTTGGCTTCGAGTCCCATATACTCAAGGGCACGGATCATAGCAGCTTTCTTGATCGGATCTTGCACCTTTTCAGGATCAGGTACAGTGCCGGTGACAGCCATGGTATCTTGCGGAGAGGTACCCCAAGTGACAGTTGGCGGGATATCGGCGGCATTTATTTCGACAACAGTATCGAATTTGGCACCAGGATCAGACTTAAGAGTGTTCCAATACTGAACAGCCTTCTCCCATTGGTCGCCTTTCGGCGCCAGAGGGCGGCCCTTGATATACTTGAGAGTAGTCTCGTCAGGCGCGATCATACCAGCCCTAGCACCAGCTTCAATGGACATATTGCACATGGACATTCTGGCTTCCATAGTGAGGTCGCGAATCGCCTCGCCAGCGAACTCGATAACGTGGCCAGTGCCGCCAGCAGTGCCGATATGACCGATAATGTGAAGAACCAAGTCCTTGGAGGTGACACCACTAGGGAGCTTTCCGTTGACTTGAATAAGCATGTTCTTAGATTTGGATTGAAGAAGGCACTGAGTAGCGAGGACATGCTCGACCTCAGACGTGCCGATACCGAAGGCGAGAGCACCGAAGGCGCCATGAGTAGAAGTGTGTGAATCGCCACACACTACAGTTGATCCGGGAAGAGTGAATCCCTGCTCAGGGCCGACTACGTGGACAATACCTTGGCGGGCGTCATCAAGGCCGAAATATTTGACGCCAAATTTTTTGACGTTCTCTTCAAGAGTGAGACATTGAAGTTTCGAGTCTTCTTGTTCCACAAACGAAGCGATATTCTTAAATGTAGCGCGGCTGGAAGTCGGAATATTGTGATCGACTGTGGCGAGGGTACAGTCGGTGCGTCGCACTTTGCGGTTGGCTTTTGCAAGCCCCTCGAATGCTTGCGGGGATGTTACTTCGTGAACTAGATGACGATCGATGAAAAGGAGGCAGGTGCCGTCATCCTGGCGATCGACAACATGTGCGTCGAACACTTTGTCATAAAGAGTCTTAGGTCCTGCGTTTTGTACGGGCATTTCTACGGATGATGAAATGAGCAATACTGGCTAAAAGTAGATTAAAATGAACTAACTATATATAGGCCGGTGTGTGGTAGAGATATATACAAAATTCTGAGTCAATCACCTAACCCGATGTGTTTCTCGGCCAAATCAACCAATAGGAGAGCGTTATTAGGCTGCGAAATCGGGGTGTAATTATATGGGCCAATCACAACTGTTCAATATCATTGAAATGCGGTGACAAGAAGAGAGGGAGGAGACCATTGTGCGGCTGGGGCTAGACAGGCTCCGGTTTTTGAAACTAGTTTCTTGCGCCTTCCTTTAGCGCCAGATGGACCATCTAGTCGAACATGCCAGCAGCAGATCAGATGTCACCTTGGCCCAGCTGTTCGATTACGTGAATAGCATGCTGAAAGACAGCACCAGCGGACAGAAACTGGTGGCGCTAAGCGGTATCGAGGCACGCAGCCCAGTGATCGGATGTTACATTGTTGGTCGGTCGTATGATTCGCTTGAACGCAACCCGTTCCTCATCTCTATACTGAAACGAACGAAATGCAGTGACGGTCCAGCAGAGCGGATGGCCAGGTTGATCGCTTGCGGTGCATTGGATCGACTTAATGTTGGCAGGTACACCGTTAAAGAGTTCTACAAAAGCAGTATTGGTGACGATCTGAGGGTAGACGTGCTGCGATTCGCACGACCGTTATGGGACATGGGCATCGACGAAGTACAGTTCGAAGACGGTAGCATTGTACGTATACCACGGAACGAGGCTAAGTGCAACGACATAGAGCAACTGGAACGGCTGAGCAAGCAGCCGCCTACGTTGAAAATCTTGGAAGAGATGTATGAAATAATCGGTAGGCTACCGTTCTATCTGGTACACGAAAAACTGCCAACAATTTTGCACTATGTGCTGGTAAACGGCAGCAAAGCGATGGAGGGCCAACCGGATGCTGTTCGCCGCAGTACGGTCGAACGAATATGCTTGTTCTTGGATGCAACTATCACGCGGCGTCAGGGGATCGAAGCTTTTGGCGACTTCAAATACGAGCTGCAAGAATTCTGTTTATCGCATGCAAGTATACCCAGAGCCAAATCGCTGTATGCGATGCTGCAGGGAAAGAATAGAGAGTGTGTTACCTGATGACATTGGCCAAGGAGGCCCCCGTCAAAGGGCTAAGGTACATTAATATATATCGTCAGAGGGCGACACGGTCATATCCAAGTAATGAAAACGCCACAAAGGATACTTATGAGCGTAAACAAAGTCGGCAGACGCGACTTAGTTTCTAAGTAATGGATAACTGAAGAAATCAGCGGGGTCGCGGCCGGCTGGGCGCCTGATGTTGAGTACACACGCACAGTACCGACTTCGCCGGAAATGCTCCCTAGTCCGACAGTGCCCGAACTAGGCTGGTAGAATGTACTGTATAATGAACTGAACTGTTGCGTGTATGTAGATAAATATGTGTTTGTGACACCACCAACTATAGATGTAGCCCAGACAGTGGTAGGCCAACGCGATGTCGAGCTGCTGGTAGATGTAACTGCGTCCTGGTTCACTTGGATACCCTGCGCCTGAACAATAGCAGCAGCAATAAGTAGCGAAAAAAGACCGTACAGATTAAAATGCATAGCTAAAAGTCAGCCGCGACAATAGTCGTAATGGTTAAAGTACAAGGCACGATCTACAGGCGCTACCTAGGGGGTTTGGATGAGGCTTTTCCTTCCTTGATAGAAAAAGGAGGGAATATTTGGTATTGCCATGACAACGCCAATTATAGCAGATGATGCCGCTGGTCCAACCTACACACAGACTAGACTATACAACGGTAATGGCTGAACCCATCGATAGCAGTGGCGTCAAAAAGGCGGCCGACGATACGATCATGAGCTTAGAGGAAGACGACGAGTTTGAAGATTTCCCTGTTGAAGACTGGAAGGCCGGAGAAAGCGGGCCTGAGGGTGGCACTGACCACCTATGGGAGGAGAAATGGGAGGACGAAGACCATCCTGGGTCATTCGCTGAGCAGTTGCGCGAAGAGCTAAAGAAAACTGGAGCTAAAGACGAGGAAATGACTTAATATATGTATATAAACGGATATATTTACCCGTAACTAACAATTAAGTAAACAAATAAACGAGCTGCGATGAGGCAAGGACCAAGAGGTCGATTACGCTTTCTTAGATTTCGCGATCTTTGACTGCAGGGTAGTCCAAGCGTAATTGGCCTTTTCCTCTGCGACGGTCTGTGCTTTAGAGAAGTAATGGTGAACTTGCTTCTCGTATTTAACATAGAGAGGAGGCACCGCGAAAGCAAGCAAGATTGTCATACGGAAAATGGTAAGCAAAGAGAAAGTACGTAACAGACCCATAAGCAGCAGCACGGAGAACCCTAAGAGGGCAGTGACGGCAGGATTCTCTGCATAAACAATGCTGTAGAGACCAGAAACAGCACAATTGGCTTTTGAGGCAATTTTCTCGGCACGCGATTCAATGCAGCTAGCTTTAACGACAGGTTTCGCGGGCTTGAATGATGTTACAAAACCTTTGGATTGTCCCTTAGCTTTTGCGCTACCAAACTCTACCGCTGCCACGCCGCAAAGGTAAAATGCAGTGAGTCTTACGAGCAAACGCGGCATGTCGAGCTTGGTGCTAATAACCATGCCAATAATAATAAATGCTAGAATGCCGCCTGTGACAACAGGGTTCTTCCAGAGGAGGACCTGTTTAACGCTGTATTTGCTGGCTGTAGGCTGTTTATCGACAGGGATATCAGTGGCCGGTGCGACAGGAGCACTAGGAGCGGTAGTGGCGGCAGCTGGTGTCTCTACATATGAATCGGAAGACATTTCTGGGGCTGATACAATAACAGGTTCCTCGGATCCGTCACTTGACATTGAAATGTAGACCTTTTTAACCCTTCAAGGCTGCTATTGAGTGCCTATAAAACTACCAAATGTAGGTCTTGCAAGTCAGTATATGTCTTGTCAGTGGGAGGATATCACCTCAGGTTTCGCCTTCTGTAATACTTGCTATTTCTAGTCACATGAACAACTTCCCACCAATTGGCCAACCATAAAGCGTAATAGCCGTGCATTATGATCTATACACAATATTATTATACATCATTAATCGAATTTCACCTTTTTGCCCTTTGGCTTGATTGAAAAGACTTCTATTTCTTTCTTGCGTGCTGCCCAGGACGGATGCAATGATTCAAGGTCGGCCGGTTTTGTCGTCTCTTTCTTGAATTCTTTCTTGAAGTCTTTTCTTGGCTTAGTCTCTTTGTGAATCTTGCTGTCTCGATGTGATCGAAAGTCTTTTGTTGGTCGTGAACCATTTGATCCCTTTTGATTATGTTCTTTCTGGTTCTTCAGATGATTAGCATTCTTTCCATACTTTTTCTCCCATAGCTCTCGTCGAGCTCTTTGCCCCATTCGATTCTTCTTCTTCGGTTCTTCCGGTGCCTCTTCCATCTCTATATCAGACGCATCCGATCCCGAGTAGTATCCTGTAGCTAGTTCAGGCAGATTGCTCGATTCTTCTATTTCTTCATTATCTGAATCTGTATCATGCAGGCTAGCCTCTTGAGAGTCTGTGGGGTTGGTATTGGATATCGTAGCAGGTTCGGTCGTTAATTGCTCTGAATCTGTGTCATCATTGTAATCTTCGTCAGCACTGAAAAATTCTTCAACTTCAGAAGTGTCTACAGAGACGTCGTCGTCGGGTATAATCACGACCATTTTGTCAGTGTCATCCACACCTTCAGTCTTTTGTTCTTCTTTCTCGGTATGCTGTCGGTTTTGTACATCCTCATCGCGAATATCCTTCTTTGCGCTTCTATCACCATTCTCAATATAGAAATAGCTTCTCTTAAGAGTATTAAGCGCCTCTTTAACTGCATCGCTTACTGAACTATGTCCATATAGCCGTGCAGCGACATTACGCTCAGCAACGCTGCTGCCTTTGTATAGCTCAGTAGGGTCATTGTCACAGATAAACTGTTCGCTGTATTTCACTAACTCTTCATCATTTTTAATGTGCTTAGACAAATGACATGCACTATAAACATCATAATCCAACTTCTTCAGCACTGCCATTTCTTCTTCGTACCTTGCAACTTTCTCTGTTTGTTTCTTGTGTTGTTTCATTCTTTTCTTCAGCCTTTGTATTTCAATAGGGCGAACTTTCTTCATTGCCCTAGCTATTTGTTTGCATCCATAGTAAACTTTCTGTAACATGTACTCTTTCTTCAAGGTGATTATCTCGGCTTCGACAGCTTCACGATCGATTTCCTTCCCATCATCTTCCCTTTTCTCATGCTTCTTAGCCGCAAACTTGGACCTGGCTAGTCTCGTATCCCTACCAAGCGATGCTTCAAGCAAATCAAGCTCCCAGATTATATTTCTCTTACTCATCCCGGCTATACGATCAGTTTAAAGGGTATTGTCAAAGTACAATTATAGCTCTGTTCTGGCTCGAATGAAAAGTTTGATCCAAAATTACTTAATTGGGTAAGTGCGGCGCTAAAACGCGTTCGCAGAAACAAAAATGTCATATATCTTTAACAGATTAGCATAAATCTCTGCTATAACTTAAGCAGAACTTTTAAGTCTTTCATACATAGTCCGAATCTTCGAACTCGATACCTTTGCAGGCCAAAAATAACTCACAAACACCCATAGGTGTCGGTTACGTTTCTCCTTGTCCCCAGAATACCCCTTGACTATGTTGTCTATATACTCTCCAACAGTAGTCAGTTCCTTCTTCAAAATAGCCACCCATTCTTTTTTATCTAGGCCATCACCCCCTTTTCTCAAGCGTCTTAACGACTTTCGCACAGGATGCATCGTGGTTTTGCATTCGCCTTCATCCATGCTCTCATACTCTGAATAATCATCTTCCGCAGCTTTGTTTGGGCCGGGGGCTGGAGTGCCCTTCGGAGACTCTGTAGCTTTATTTTCTGTTGGTTGCGGTCCCGCTCCATTTTTAGAATTAGACTTAGCCTTTCCTGCTTCAGTTGTTCCTTTCGGATTAGATGCAACGGGCTTTCTCTTCTTCTTGGGCGCTGGATTAGCGCTAGGCGTTTCTCGCGAACCATTAACCACAGCTTTGGATGTGCCATACTTCGCATCTTTGATGACGTGTAGTAAATATTCAACGCGACGCGCTAAATGATGAGGCCCAGGTATTTTAGCTGCGGATCTCTCACTTTTAGTCGGCTTATCTGAAGAGGCAGGAGGTTCTGCGTTGTTGTCGTTTTCCTGCTTAACTTCACCAGTTGCCGCTTTTTCCTCAAGAGAATTTTCTTCAGGCTTGACAGAATCGTCTCGATCTTCAGACTTCACTGCCGTTGCAGCCTTATCCTTTGATCTCTTGTCACCTTTGTACTCATCCAGGAAAAAAATATCACTCATACCCAAGAATGGGTCATCACGAATTGCAGACCATGAACCAAAACCATATTTTCTTACTCCGACTAATAGACTAGAATCTTGTTTGATACCCCAATCGCAACTCCAACCATGAGCAGGCTTAACAGAATAATTTAAAGTAAAGTCAGCATTGGCCTGCTCGAGAGGTATAAGTTCACGAATGATAGCCATATCCTTTGGCCGCTCAACAATAAGCTCGGCATTCAAACCTTTCACACCACGGAACTCAATAAAAACACCCTTTCTCTCTTGTCTTCGAAGTCGCGTTGAAGCTTCAATGTTGCCTTCTGCCTTAAGCTTAGCAATTTCCTCGGTGACAGCAGCACGTCGGGCCTCTTCAGCCTTGACAGCTTCCTCGGCTGCTTTTCTCATTTCAAAGAAGACTTCCTTCACAAGTTCCTTTTTTCGGGTAGGTAAAATACCTTCAGAGAAATAGTATTCCCAATCGCTATCGAGATTTCCAAACTTCAGCACTGCACGATAAATCATTCTAAGTTCTTTTTCGGTGACAATATTTGGATCTTCAGCATCGACCTTAGGCTTTCTGCC
Source organism: Tortispora caseinolytica NRRL Y-17796 (assembly GCA_001661475.1). Classification (NCBI taxonomy): domain Eukaryota; kingdom Fungi; phylum Ascomycota; class Trigonopsidomycetes; order Trigonopsidales; family Trigonopsidaceae; genus Tortispora; species Tortispora caseinolytica. The sequence continues at coordinate 426,042 of KV453841.1, forward strand.
TCGTTTTCGGCGAGGGCCATCTGTGCCAGCGCCTTCGTCATCATCATCATCATCATCGCCGTCGTCGCCCATAGGAGTCGATGTCGCACTTTTGACCGCCGCTGTGCGACGTCGGGAATACATTTCAATTTGTTGCTGAAGAAATAATTCCTCTTGCCTTTTCTTCTCTTCCTCTTTAATTCGATTGAGCTCATCAGCAGGAATAATATCATCCCATTCAACGTCGTCAGCCTTGTAATCTGTGACCTCAAACTGCTTTAAGAATTCTTCACCACCAAGATGAGACTGACCCACATCTGGTGTAGTGACATGGTCTTCAGCATGTTCAAGAACGTCATCGATGTTCATTTCTTCAAGCTTCTTTTGGTTGTCTGTAGCCCTAAACATATTTCCAGCACCAGCTTTCAGAATCACACTGAGCTCTTTGGCCGTAGGTTCATTTTTGGAGCTGTTACCACCATTGTCGATCATACCAAGAGATATGATAGCATACTCCAAAATCATTTTCCGTCTAGCACGTTCCAAAACTTCTTCCTCAATAGTATCTTTTGATACAAATCGATAAACATGCACATGGTTCTTTTGACCAATTCTGTGAGCTCTAGCCATGGCTTGCAAATCAGCTTGCGGATTCCAGTCGGAATCAAAAATGATGACAGTATCCGCAGTCATTAAATTAATACCCAGGCCACCAGCACGAGTACTGAGCAAAAAGACAAAATCGTTACTGTCTGGTGAGTTGAAATGGTCAATAGCAATTCTCCTTGAAGCAGCAGGGATAGTACCATCGAGTCTTTGAAAGGTGTGGCCTCTTATCGTCAAGTAATCGCCTAAAATATCCAACATTCTAACCATCTGAGAGAAAATCAATACTCTATGGCCATCTTTTTTAAGGCGACTTAGCAACTTATCAAGAAGGACCATTTTTCCCGAGCTCATAATCAGTCCTTTGAGAGTTGATTCGCGAGAACGGTCATTTCCAACCATTGAGTAATAACGCTCCTCGGCATGAGGGAAGAGATATGGATGATTACTAGCCTTTTTAAGCTCGATCATAATGTTTAGCAAACTCATCTGCAAACCAGAAGTAGCGCCAGCATTCAATGCAGCATAATTGCGAGAGATGATATTCTTATAGTATTCCGTCTGCATATCAGACATCACCACACGTAAAATGTGTTCAGATTTTGAGGGCAAACTCTTCTCGACATCTTTTTTCAATCGGCGTAAAATGTAAGGCTGCAAGCTAGAATGGATAGATTTGATATAGTTTTCCTGGTTTACGTCAGGATTTTCAAAATCGATTTCTTGGTCAATAGCGATTCTGCCAGGCATCAAGAACTCCACCAATGCAGAAAGCTCCTTGATATTGTTCTGTAGTGGTGTACCAGTGATTAGAAGACGATTGGCAACCTTGAAGTTTTTAAGACATTCATATAGAGCAGACTCCGCATTCTTTAAGCGATGGGCTTCGTCAACAGCCAGAAATTGCCATTTGATAGACCCGAGTTCGCTGCGATCTTTAAGGATATATTCGTAAGTCGTTAAAAGAACATTGAATTTCGGCTTCTTTAAGTTTGCATTCACAAAAAATTCGTGTTCTCTAAGGATTTGTCTGGCCTTGCTATTACCAAGATTGACAATGTAATTGATATCGGGCGCCCAAAGGTCGAAAGTTTCCTGCCATGCTGGCATTGTAGACAATGGAACGACGATTAGGAAAGGTCCGTTTTGTTTTCGCGCATGAATAAGCCACGAAAGGAAGGCGACTGTTTGAACAGTCTTTCCAAGGCCCATTTCGTCGGCCAAAATACCGTTTTCATTACGCGACCACAAGAAAGCCATCCAATTCAAACCAGTTAGTTGAAAATCTCTGAGTTCGCCACCCTTGATGTAAGTTGGCTGTTCAGTTAGTTTCTCAAATGGTGGCCTTTGTGGGCCATAAACAATAGACAGGGCCGGGGCAATTCTAGATGATTCTCGCGACCGAAAGGCGTCGACCTCTTGGGGAGACAGTTTAGCTATGAGCGGCGCGTCTTCCCACGTGCAAGCATCATAATAAAGTCGGCACCATTTAATGAGATATTGCAATCTGCTGACAGAACCATCTAATATACGACGAGCAGCGACTACTCTGTCGACAGTTTTGTATTCCTCATAGTTCTCGCGTTGACGGTCCCGTTCAATATCCATTGCTTCTATATCCTCCCTGGTAGTCATAGGATCTCTTCGCACTTCTTGGTCATAGAGAACTTGATATTTAATGTAGTTATCCAGCCTCTTCGTTCCTCTAAGGTTTTTCAGTTGATCATAAGTTTCCCAAGAATTATGAATATGAGAGGCACCTTGCCACTTCACATAGTACTCTAGGTCAGAGTATGGGTCAAGGGAAGAAGTATCGTAGGAGGCAGTATCTGTAGATACTCCGATCGGACGATGATCTAAGACTTGATCTATACCGCGATCATTTTCATTGAATTCTTCTATTTGAGGCGTAGAAGTGCCAGTTCGTGGTGTCGATACCTGTTTTTTGGAACGCGACTTAGATTTGGTGCCGTAACCATAATCGTCGTCGTCATCTTCATCGTCGTCATCGTCGTCATCGTCGTCCAAAGAGTCGTCAGGCAGTTCCTCGTCACTGAGCGACAAATCACCATCGTCGTCTTCGTTATAATTCATTACTTTCTGGTTACGCGTGGAGAAGCGAATCTCTGCAGGGATAGCAGGTTGAGGTGTAGCTATACTTTTCTTTTGACGAGGTTTGTGTTGCTTGATAAGAGGCAGATCGTCATCGGTATCAGAATTCGATTCGGAGACATATTTTGACGTCTTTCTTCTTTTTGGTGCGGGATCCGAGTCATCTGTTTCTTCTACCAGACGGGCAACACTATGGTGTGCACGAGAGCTCCGTCTTAAGCCGTAGAGCTCGGGGTTCAGTTCGAAATCTATTTTGGAGGCAGTATTTAGATTCGATATTGTTGTAGATTCGTCCATTTTTGGCCAGTCGATAACAGTGTCTAGTTTCAAGGTAAGCACAGGAGAGTATATAGAAGTCCAAAATACAGCGGTACTCTCGGTATGTACAACTGCAAATGCAGTAAGTCAGTTATTTGATAATGAGCTTGCACCTGTTCTGGCCAACGGTTCTTGTGCTCGGCTATAGCGAGTATTGACAAAGGTTCAGCAGTTTTACCTCCTTCTCTGTGTGCGGTGTTTTCCTTTTCACAGAATTATTACGTACAAACGTTACTATTATATAAAAGCAAGTTGTCTGATATTTATCGTCTTATTTAAGCACAGCAATGTGTTTCGTAGAAGAAGTAAAACGCGATAAATAATAGACGAAAATGGGCAAGTGGGTAAAAGCTGGGTGGAGTGGGCTGCGACTAATGCTCTATTTTTTTGCCCTAAACTTGTTCCAGATCCAGCACAATTAGTAAAATACAACCATCGAGCTTTATAGAAAGCCTTGTTTATTTGGACAATCTACGTATATGGAAATCTACATGAAAAAGGATCAGATAAAGGAGAAACTGTCGTCCGACTCTTGTTCAAACTAAACACCAACTCGATCGAGCCAACGTTCAGCTAAAACAATTCAAATTCGATCGATACAGCAAAGGCAGGCCGGCGGGCCCGGACGTCTTGACGCTCATCAAAATCAAAATCAGAACCCTTTTCTTTCCAGAAGACAATGAATCATAACTTATTTCGCATTTCTACGTTCATATTCATACTAACTCATTACAGACCAGCCGTTCAAGTGCATTGATGCTGATAGAAAATAACAAAGCGATCAGCGCAATTGTATTAGTAATGTATTCATACAACACGCCACGTGCAGCAAACAGAAGACCCCACACAGAAACTAGGTTTCAATGAGCGGTTATCCAGCAAACGGCAAGGCTATCGCAAGAGCTCTTTCCCTCAGCCTAGCACTCGTCTGCGCCAGCCTATTATAAGTAAGAATCTACTGTTGCTCAGCGAACAGACAGAGTATTTATAGATATTCTGGATGGGTTAGGGCAAAATTTCCCACCAATTGCAACTAAGTTAATTGCTCATCGCCCTGGCTTGGTGGTATAAAGAACTGACGCGCTGTCGGTCTCTCAGGGGTTACTTGAATCTGAAATTTTTATCAAAGTTGTTCTAAAACAATATAGCAAGGATCTGACAAAATTGCACCTCTTTAACCAATAACTCGCCATTCTGAACGCCGTCAAATCCTGGAAAAAGAAACACAATCATTAGGGTTGTGAAAACCTTAATAATTTTTTCAAGATTTTTTGGGACGTGATTGAAGACTCTGCCTGTGAAAGAGGTAAAAAAAACCAGACAAACGACAGGAATAAAAGGCCCAAGAAAGAGGCAGTGTTGTTAAAATATATATTCTACACGTGAATAAACAGGTGTATAATTGCATTAACAATGTCTAGAATCAACCCGTCGAAGTCTGCCGTGTCAGATAAAATTACTAGAATTGCTATAGTGTCCACTGACAAGTGCAAACCAAAGAAATGCCGTCAGGAATGTAAGAAGGCGTGTCCTGTTGTCAGAACTGGCAAACTATGTATTGAAGTTTCTCCAGAATCTAAAATTGCGTTTATATCTGAGACACTGTGTATTGGATGCGGTATTTGCCCCAAAAAATGCCCGTTCGGCGCTATCCAGATCATCAATTTGCCAACTAATCTCGAGTCAGAAGTGACACATAGGTACTCCGCCAACTCGTTCAAGCTTCACAGACTCCCTACGCCAAGGCCTAATCAAGTACTTGGTCTTGTTGGTTCAAACGGTATTGGTAAATCCACCGCTTTGAAGATCCTGTCTGGCAAACAAAAGCCCAACCTTGGCAGGTTCGAAAACCCGCCTACCTGGGAAGATATCCTTAAGCACTTTAGAGGTTCCGAGCTTCAGAACTACTTCACAAAGATCCTCGAAGACAATTTGAAGGCTATTATTAAGCCGCAGTATGTTGATCATCTTCCGCGCGCCATAAAGGGACCTGTCACGCAAGTCGGCAAGCTTCTCGATGAGCGTTCAGAACTGCCTAACCGCGCTGAAGTAGAGGACGTCCTTGAACTCAAGAGCGTCCTCAACCGTGAAGTTTCTCAGCTGTCTGGTGGCGAACTTCAGCGTTTTGCCATCGGCTTAACTATTGTCCAAAAGGCTGACGTTTACATGTTTGATGAACCGTCCTCTTACCTCGATGTCAAGCAGCGTCTCAATGCCGCCAACATCATCAGATCTCTACTGACTAGTCACGATTGCTACGTTATTGCCGTCGAGCACGATCTCTCTGTGCTGGACTATCTGTCCGATTTCATTTGTATTCTTTACGGTGTGCCATCCGTATACGGTGTGGTTACACTTCCCTCTTCTGTGCGCGAAGGTATCAATATCTTCCTTGATGGTAACATCCCTTCTGAAAACTTGCGTTTCCGAACTGAGTCGCTCGAGTTCCGTCTCGCAGACGCTACTGATTTGATTCCTGTCGACAAATCGCGCTCGTTCCAGTACCCGCGAATGCAGAAAACTCTTGGCGACTTCAAACTCACCGTGGATGCAGGCGAGTTCACAGACTCGGAAATTATTGTCATGATGGGTGAAAATGGCACAGGAAAGACCACTTTTATCCGAATGCTGGCTGGTGCTTTGGCTCCAGATAACAATCAAAAGATCCCCGAACTGAGAGTGTCTATGAAACCACAAAAAATCGCTCCTAAGTTTTCAGGAACAGTTAGACAATTGTTCCACAAGAAAATTCGCGCTTCTTTCTTACATCCTCAATTTCAGACTGACGTTGTCAAACCTTTACGCATTGATGATTTAATAGATCTAGAAGTACAAAATTTATCAGGTGGTGAGTTACAGCGTGTCGCTATCGTTTTGGCTCTCGGTCTGCCTGCGGACATTTATTTGATCGATGAACCTTCTGCATATTTGGATTCTGAACAGCGTATTATTTGCGCTAAAGTCATCAGACGTTTCATTTTGCATGCCAAGAAAACTGCTTTCATTGTCGAGCACGATTTCATCATGGCCACATACCTCGCCGACCGGGTCATTGTATATGAAGGTATTCCTGGTGTTGACGCTGTAGCAACTACTCCTCAAGGATTGCTTACTGGTTGCAACAAATTCTTAAAGAATCTCGATGTCACTTTCCGCCGCGACCCGAATTCGTTCCGTCCTCGTATCAACAAAATGGGATCGCAACGTGACCAAGAACAGAAAGCCTCTGGTAACTATTTCTTCTTGGAAACCGTCGAGTAAGTCTTATTAATGAATGGATGACCTTATTTATTTTATGCACAGACATAAAATGCAAACGAAAAAATAGACGATCAAGCACTCAAGAATTTTAAACTTGTGTAGACTAGTCTTCATAGCGAATCTTTTTCCTAGCACGAGGATCTTCAGGTAAATGAGGTGATGGGCTGTTCTGTATAAATCGGCTCTTTTGCTGTTTTGAGGACTCAATAGTGCTGGATTTGTAGGCATTGAACGCTTGAATGCGGTCCTCATCGGAATGCAGAGCAATGAATTCAGGAAGATTTTCAATCTTAGCGCGCACGCTTTCGTAGTCATCTGTAGGAGACACTCCGGGCGTGTTTCTGATAGCACGTCGGAGTCTGTTGATAGCAGCCTGCTGGTTAGCTACCCGATTCTGTTCTGCAAGTTCAGCAACTCTTGCCGCTTTTTCTTGTGCCTTTTTAAACGCAAATTGTAAATCCGTTGAGGAATAGTCCGCGGTGCGGTTATCGGAAGCCAACAATGAAGAAACGTCATCGTACCGCACAATCTTTGACAAATCAATCTTGCTGTCTGAAAGAACCTGAAAAATTGTATCCCTAAGGGTTTTTATCTCTTTTCGTGACTCTTCCACGACATCTCGGAACAGATCCAGCGGGGTAGAACCGAACGGAAAAGCACATAAAGCAGTGTAGGTTTTATCAGAAGACACAATAGGATAGATCTCTTTCCAGTCTGTTTGATATGTAATTATATGATCGTTTTTTAGCTTTATTAGTAACTTCATAAACTCTGAACGCGCTATAGCCGCTTGAAGTTGTTCTTGTTGTGATGTTTCTGAATACACAGACCGGTAATGTGCTTCAAGTTTCTGTATGTGCGATTCGAAAACTGAAAGGATATCGAGTTTTGACAATTGCGAGAATCGATCAGCGTAATCTGGTTCATTTACGATCCGAGAATACACAGTATCCCATAGCGATTCTTCCGTGTATACATGTATATTGTATTGATTTAGCAACTCTTGCAGATCTTCTATCTGTTTGACCTTCAAAATCTCTATTTCGCCATCATGTTCCTGTTTCAGCTTGCTAACAAATTCTTTGAATAAGTGGTGTTTGAATCTTGAATCGCCAAATGAAATAAACACAGGATCAGAGGCAAGATAAGTCTTCGCTGCATGAGAGTAATGCGAATACCATTGTATTTCTGAATGGTTTCTCAGTGTTTCGAGAAAACGGTCTCTGAAAGACTCGCGATCAGCTTCGACCTTTTTGGATTTCTCTTGCTTTAACGACGAAATATACTGATTAAATAGATTCCTTCGTTCTGCAGCCGACGTAACAGATGTGAACTCTGGTTCCATGCCTATCTTCTTCACAACGTCTGGCCAAGTGAAAGAGTAGTCGACATTACCTCGCTTGAGAGCGTCAATGAAGGTCTGAGGCGAGGATTCAGTGACTGGTTCGAACGACAAATACTTGAAACTAGACCTAGAGGTGCTAGTCTCCCTTCTAGGTGCAGGAGGCGCTTCTGGGTTTATCGCGTTTTCCGGGAACTCCCATACAGACTGACCAGTTTCCTTGTTGTACCAGTACACCCTGCCGCCTTCAGCAGCGTATTCTCGCCACGGAGTGTTCAAGAGTGCCTTTTCTCGCGCCGAATACAGTTCTATAGGTTTTTCCCATGAAGACTGTTTAGTGTCGTCATTGTAATAGTAAATGCGGCCGTCTGGCGTTGAGAATTGAGACCATGGCATTAAGATCGAATTAGAAGGTAGGTTCAGGTGGGAGGATGTGATGAGCTACATAGGCAGGGTTTTGTAGTTTCTTGATTTTTTCTTTTATCCTCGGGGTAAGGAAGCGCAGATGAGTTGAAAGGGCTGCGCAGAACGTAATAATCGTAAAAAGGGGCAAGTGGAGTTTATGAGTAGATAGTTGTGCCATTAAATGAGCGTGAGAAAGGGCGAGTTGAGCGCCAATCTATTTTTCGTTCCTTGAGTATTAGAGTAAATGAACTTATTTTCTTTCTTCTCTAATTGATGACATCGAAAAAAGCTGTCCGATGAGAGATTCCTAGAACTTAAGAGTCTTAGGCTTTTCCCAAGAGTTTTCTTGGTTGGTGAAATGGCCGTAAGAAGCAGTGCGGAAGTAGATAGGACGAGCAAGATCAAGTTCTTTAACAATGCATCCAGGACGAAGGTCGAAATTCTTCTTAATAATCTCGACAAGTTGAGCAGAATTGTAGGAAGAGGTTCCGTATGTGTCGACAAAAATGGAAAGAGGTTCAGCTACACCAATAGCGTAAGAGAACTGGACGAGACAGCGCTTAGCAAGGCCAGCAGCGACGAGCGACTTAGCGACCCAGCGAGCACAGTAAGCAGCAGAGCGATCTACCTTAGAGAAATCTTTGCCGGAGAAAGCACCACCACCGTGAGCACCCCAACCACCGTAAGTATCGACAATAATCTTACGGCCTGTGAGACCAGCATCACCTTGAGGGCCACCGATAACGAAACGTCCAGAAGGCTGGATATGGTAGACGGTCTTGTCGTCGAGATACTTGGAAGGGATGACCTTCTTGACGATTTTCTCCCTAATCTCCTTGCGAAGGTCCTCGGTAGAAATATCATCAGAGTGCTGAGTGGAAATAACTACAGTATCGACACGCTTGGGAATGACGACGCCGCCGTCCTTGGTGTACTCGACAGTGACCTGAGTCTTGGTATCAGGACGGAGCCAGGCAAGGGTACCGTCCCGACGAGCATCAGCAAGAGCTTTGTTGAGTTTGTGGGCCAACAAAATAGTCAACGGCAAAAGCTCTTCAGTCTCATTAGTCGCGTATCCAAACATAATACCTTGATCACCAGCACCGAGGTTCTCTAGGGCCTTGTCAATGTGCACACCTTGAGCGATATCGGGGCTCTGCTGCTCGATGGCGACCATGACATTGCAGGTCTTATAATCAAAACCCTTCTCGGAATGGTCATAGCCGATTTTCTTAATAGTTTCGCGAATAATCTTCTGGTAGTCGAGAGTAGCAGAAGTGGTAATTTCACCAAAGACTAAAATAAGACCAGTTTTGGTAGCAGTCTCGCAGGCTACTTTTGACAAGGGGTCTTCCTTTAGGCAAGCATCTAGGATGGCATCGGAGATTTGGTCGCAGATTTTATCAGGGTGGCCTTCGCCGACACTTTCAGAAGTGAAAAAAAAAGTTTCTTGCTCACTCATTGTGTAGATATTCGTGCAAACAAAAAGAAAATGACGATTTTTTTCTCGTTTTTTCTATCGATGTAGTCGGTTAGCGTTGCGTTCGAGAGAAACGTGTTTGTCGGGCTAACTGTAAATCGCTGGGAAACTCTCGGCTAAACAAGATGGTGTAATATCACGTGATATATAGTAGGGTAACCTATTGAGCAGAAATCCACCATACAGTAATTTTTCGGTCTAAGAGCGTATCAAATGTCGAGGGTTGGCGTGTTAGTGCTTGGGCCTGCAGGTGTTGGCAAAACCACATTCACTAATTCTATCATTACCTATTTGCACACTGTTGGTAGAACTGCGCATATTGTCAATCTAGATCCGGCTGCGGAACCTAGCGAGTACGAGTTTTCGATCGATATTAGAGAGCTAATTAGTCTCGAAGACGCCACTGATGCCATGAAACTAGGGCCTAATGGTGGGCTAATATACTGTTTTGAGTTTTTGTTAAAGAACCTTGACTGGTTAGATGAAGTTTTGGGCGATTATGATGACGAATACCTGATCTTTGACTGCCCAGGTCAGATCGAACTATACACACACATTCCGGTCTTGCCAAGCATAGTCAAACACCTCAAAGAGGCTCACAACATGAGTATGTGTGCTACATACCTGCTGCAAGCCCCGTATGTAGTTGATATAAGTAAATACTTTTCAGCAACGCTAAGTGCGATGTCTGCGATGATGCTTTTAGAGGTCCCTCATTTGAACATTTTGTCAAAGGTTGATCTGATCCAAGATCGATACTCGAAACAGCAGATAAAGCGATTTTTGTCTCCAGATACCTTTTTATTTAACGACCAAAACGAAATGTTTGTTAACCAACGGTACGTGGCTTTAACTGAAGCAATTGTACAACTGAATCAGGATTTCGGCATGATCGAGTTCTTGCCGCTATCTGCAAAAGACAATGACACTATCGAAACAATAGTTTCGTATATTGATGACATTACCCAATGGGCAGAGAACCAAGAGCCCCATGAGCCCAAAGACGAATTTGAGCTGCCTGAAGATGAATAGTCTTTACAACAATAACCGTCTTCGTATAACACTATATAATATATGTTTAGGCACCTAATTATTTAAACTATAATTACATTGACTTTGCATACTGCCTATTTATTGGATTATAAACAACAATATGAAGTTTATTTGTCTTAGCTTTTCTTATGTCACATTAACAATTGTATATAATTAATTCTATCAACTTGGCATCCCACCCTTTAAGAAATGAGTGGGTATATGCAAGCTAACACTGTACAAGCTTTAACAAATTTTTCAAAGGCTAGAGCAATGTGTAGTAAACTGAAATCATATAGACTTCTCTGTTTTGCTTCAAGTCATCGAGTTATTTTTAAACTGGACACATATGGATCTAAGTTAATCCAGACGCGCACTCAAGGTTCGTATCTGTTATAGGAATTAAAGTTATAATTTCTAAATATTTCGAGAAAGAATCACATTTCATGCCTCAGCGTGTGCTGCACAACAAGCCAATACTTCATGTAGATTCTGGCAAACGCATGATATGGCGTTGCAAATTTCACTGAGCAATCACTAATAAGTTTTCAGAATCATCACGATATTCCAAAAGAGTCAAGCGGATGACATACCTGAACCTAAGCGAGCAGTAAAATAAACGTCCAAATAAGCTTTTTCCAAAGTTATCCTATAGTCAAATAAAGTTTTTCTGTTAACTCATTATGGTTAACTCACTGCTTGGTGCGTATATGGCTGGTGCCTTAACTAGTCTAGTTTATTTTCTTGTGATTCTTAATATGACTCTTAAACAGGTTCAGTGTTATATGAACTTCTAATACATGCTAAATAAAAAGTTTATACAATGCCAATATGGAAGCTGTTGGCAGAGATTTAAGATCCACCTATTAGCTGGAATATCCATAATCGTTCTTTTTCTCTTATCTATTTTAGATTACCCTAATCTATTTTACCCAAAAGGGTTGTTTCTCGTGCATTTAACTTTACCCACTGAATTTCTTATCCTCCACTCTCACTCTGACTACTCATGCGATTTGTATGTCTACCCTGCTGAAAGAATATACCACTAATACCTTTAATGGCACTGCATGCATTACACTCAACTACTCTATGAATCTTAAACTAAACTTCGACCCTAGGCAATACGCGGCCTCCTTGTTAGTGCCCATATGAACCCCGCACCCTGGTTGACTACCCCCTGTTTGCTCACCAAGCAGCCCTCTCTATACTTTAACGGAAATAAAGTTTCCTGACTTTTTGAAGCTAAAAATCACTCCGGTATTTTTTACGAAAATCCTCTTGTGCCGAAAAAACCTATCCTTCTACCACCTATTCCTGTTACCTCTTTTTTTTTCCACAACATTTTCGTCCACTGCTTTTCAGGTAATCATTGTGCCGCTTATTTTCAGACTTATTGCAGCTGCTGTGAACAGATTCACACCGCTCTGTTATCCTCGCTCGCATTCACCTTAAAAGGTTTTTCTTGTATTATTACTGGCCTGTCTGCCCTCTCCTTTTATCCCTCTTACTGCTACTGTCCGTGATTTCTTAAACGACAGTGATCACTTTCAGTCCTTTTGCTCCCTCAGAAATCTTATCGTAGTCAGCAAGATCTCATTCTTCGCCTTCAAAGGTCGCCTTCACCCAACTGCATTTCGTCCATCGATCGATAGATCTTTAGACTAGCATCTTTCCACTCGTATAGAACAGCAAGAACGACTTACAGAACGGTTAGAGTACTGTTTATTTTGTGCATATATCAAAAAAGCATACCGCTCAGAAGTATTCCTCCGGTAATCAGTTGATTCTCTCTTTGCTGCTCTTGCCCATTTTTCTGCATTACAATGTCCGCCTTCCCTCCACCAGGATTGAGAGCTTCGTTGCCTGCCCAAGAACTTCCAGTATTACACACAGCGGGCCTTTCAAAAAATGCACTTATCTCTCCTACCACAACTGAGTCCCCCCGTTCGGCTTTTCAGTCCTCTACCTTCACCACCTCTCGGTATTACGATGTGTTCAGCACGGACAGCTCGCGACCAAAGGCTGCTGTGGCAATGTCAAGCACTGCAAACCACAATGCGGACTCTGATACTGCTGCCAATATTGATGCAAAACCTGAAGCTCCTTACGTCCTCCGAATCGTTAATGTCCCTCCAACTGTGTCTGTCGCTGAGCTGACACTCATGTTCACCTTTGCTAGAGATTTCCATTCTTGTCGTTTAGCTTCAGACACTCCTATCTCTTCAGACTCCTCTTCTGGTTCAGACTCTCCTTCATATCCTGCTGCAATGGCATATTTCCGCACCTATCAGGCTGCTTTGGAAGCTCATTCCATCATAGATGGCCGCGCTGATATCTTCCATTTTCATGCCTCTCCTTCATCCCTTCCACTCGCTTGCGACCTCATTTGCACACCCACTCAGCAGTATACTGTAAAACCAGCCTCTCACCACTCTTCGTTCTCTTCTGCGCCTTCTTCAGCGTTTTTGTCCTCCGATGGCTCTTTCCACGGCCAACAGCTCCACTCGGCTACACCTAGCCTTTTCACGGACATGAACACGCAAGAGCATTCTGTTCCCGTCAAGCCCGTCTCTGGTGGACGCCCCTTGCGTAGCGCTGATATTTCTTCAGCTAACACAGAGAGATCCTCCTATTTTTCTCCCCTGAGAACGTCACCTCAGGACAGTCTTTGCTCGCTTGATTCAATCAGCCAGATTAAGCGCGTATCAAATGACACCGACTCGATCGATAACGAATCTGATATGCGACATAAGGATACTTCTTCCTGGCCAAACTTAGAGCTCAGAATGCCTCCACCTCCAAAGAGATTCAGCTCCATGCCAGCTGTGTCTAATGGCTCCTTCCGTCAAGCGTCTTCCCTCACGAGCCCTGGTCTTCCGACCCCGCACCACTTTCCTTTTGCCAGTCCTATCTCTCCTTCAGGATCGCTACCCCCTTCTTCTCCATTCGCTGTAACTTTCCCAAGAAAAGCCGACGGTTCTCAAACTAACTCGACCTCCGCTACTATACAGGAACATCCTACCGGCGTTGCGGCTGCCCGAGCGGTAGAAAACTTGTCGATTTCTCAACAATCTCAGAATCAAGTCCAGTCTCAGAATCAGACACAGCATTCTTTTCAATCTCAGGCGCAACTTCACCCACATCCGAAACCAGGAACGTCGCAGAAGCCTGCTGCCTCAAATCCTTCTTCGGTCATTTTGCCTACGGGCGCTAGTGCTGTTAGCACCGCTACCACCATTGAAGATCTTCAGGCAGGCGGTCGTCTAGTGCCTCCCATTAACCCTGCCGATCAGAATCCCCCTTGTAACACTCTTTATGTTGGAAACCTCCCCATGAATGCTAGTGAGGACGAGCTGCGTGAGCTGTTTTCCAAGCAAGAAGGCTACAAGCGACTCAGCTTCAGGGTGAGAAGCAATGGACCCATGTGCTTTGTGGAGTTCGAGAATGTTGTATATGCTACGCAGTCGCTCAATGAACTTTATGGCAAAGGCCTCTCGAACTCCGTCAAGGGAGGCATTAGGCTGTCTTTCTCGAAGAACCCACTTGGTGTCCGTTCAACTGGCAATGGAAGCGTCAATAAACCTGGCGCTAATTATTCCGCTCAAAGTACACCTCAGTCTAATTTGGGTGACCCAGCTTTTAAGGCACGTAAATACCCTGGTGTCCAGGACTCTGATTTTGCAATGAACCATGGACATGTGGATTATACTACAGTTGCTAAATAAGTGGCACGCAAGCCTGCAGCCAGGCCGTCCTATTGTTATATTTCAGTGTTATCGCAGGACTTTATTACATTACCTGTTTATTTCTTATTGGAGCGGCAGCCGTGCGAAAGTTCGCAGCCTAAAAACAAACCCCCGTGATCTCTAAACAGTGTATCTTATACGTAAATAGTCTCTACAAATCGTAACTCTCCTCTGCATCGTCTTTGGAACGCAAATAAAAGTTATCGAGAGCTTCAATAATCTTCTCCCGGTACTCGGCTTCTTTCTCAAGATCTTCTCTCAATTTATTGGAAGATTCTGTACGGTTCAGTAGGGAGATACCCGACCGAGCGCTGCTTGAACGGCGTCTGAAATGATTCAAAGGGCGTGATTTCCGTTCCTCGGCGGGTGGGTACAGGATATCGTCAAAGAAGAACTCAGCTGCTTTCTGCTTGCTTCGCGGTGCATTCTGCGGCAGGGAAATGGAGAAGTCGTAGATGATCTTGCCAATCAAGCCAGTCCAGCCCAATTGATGGGATGCACCAAGTCCTCTGCCTTCGTCTGCGTGGAAGAACTCATTAAACTGTATGTTTTCGGAGAAATTAGGATCGCTATTGCACTTCTCGTTACCTCCATTGTACGCTCTTTGGCCCTTTTCATTCTTGGCAAAAATGCTAATTAGACGGCTCTGGATCATGTTCGCGAGGCTGGCAAGAGTTTTCTGCTCACCGCTGCCTTTGGGGTACTCGATCGTCAGATTGTCACCATAGTAGAGGTAGAATCTCTGCAACGACTCGATAATAAGGAAGGTGGTGGGGAACCAAATAGGACCTCTCCAGTTCGAGTTACCGCCAAACATGCCGGAATTTGAATCTCCAGGCACATAGTCGACGACATGCTTGTCTCCATTGGCATCCCATACATAAGGGTTCTTCTCGTGGTACTTAGACAACGACCGAATTCCAAACTCAGACAGGAATTCGTCTTCGTCAAACAAGCGCTGCAGAACTCGCACAAGACGTTCCTTTGAAACCAATGCAAGCAGCATTCTTTCGGACTTGCCGCGATCTTCCATGGACGCGATATTGCGGCTCGAAATCTTACGGCGGTTGTTAACAAACCACTGCACTCTCTTGTTGAACGAGCTGAATCGGGCGAGCTGTTCGGGCTCTAGTGTAGACACCGCATACAATGGAATAAGCCCAACGAGAGAACGAACGGGGAGTTGGATCCGGTTTTTTTCGCCCCATGATATGCAATCATAGTAGAATCCGTCTTCCTCGTTCCACAATGACGACTCCATAATCTGGTTCTTGGTTCCAGTACGGAATGTCATTGCATCGGCGATGAAAAGGAAATGCTCAAAAAACTTAGAAGCAATGTCTTCATAGCTTTTACGGTGATTGGCAAGTTCCAAAGAGATATTGAGCATCTGTAAGCAATAGAAGGCCATCCATCCAGTAGAATCAGCTTGCTCTAAGGTACCTCCTGTAGGAAGAGGTTCAGAGCGATTGAATACGCCAATGTTATCTAGTCCAAGAAATCCGCCCTCAAAGACATTTTTCCCCTCAGCGTCTTTCCTGTTCACCCACCACGTGAAGTTTAGCAGCAGTTTCTGGAAAACTCTTTCGAGAAAGTCCACATCAGTTTTTCCGTACATTTTCCTTTCTATTTTGTAAACCCTGAAGGCAGCCCAGGCGTGCACGGGCGGGTTGACGTCTGAAAAGTTCCATTCATATGCAGGGATCTGACCATTAGGATGCATGTACCATTCTCTCGTAAACAAGTCCAACTGTTTCTTGGCAAACTCAGGATCAACCATTGCCAAAGGGATAGTATGGAAAGCCGTATCCCAGGCGGCAAAGAATGGGTATTCCCACTTGTCGGGCATCGACAGAATATCGTCGAGATACAAATGCTTCCAGTGCGCGTTTCTGATACCTGAGCGTTCTTCTGGGGGAGCTGGGTTCGCGGGGTCGCCGTGCGCCCACTCTTCCCATACAAAGTGATAGAACTGCTTCGTCCACAGCATTCCTGAAAGGGCTTGACGCTGGATGTTCCTGAGATCGTCATTGGGAATGATAGGCGAGATATGGTAGTAAAACTCTTCTGCCTCATTGAACCTTTCATCGATCATTTCGTCAGTCTGTGCGTCAGCAACCTCTTCCATACCTGGCTCGGTGCATATAGGCTTCTCGTTAGTGAAGACGAAACGTACAACGGCGCTCTCGCCCGGAGGAATACCGCCGTCGTTGACGAAACTATACCAGGCAGCGGCTTTCGTGCCAGTGTTCTCGGGGTTGATGGCTCCCTTTTCTTTGTCGACAATATGTCTATGGAATGCATCTTTGGTGTAAGGCGTGTCGCTTTCTTGTTTGAAGAGCTTCTCGCGATTCGTCTCGTTGTTGGTAAACAAAGGCACAGGAGCGACATCTTCCTCTATATCATCTGTCGTATTAGGACTGGTGTCAAATCGAAAGTACCTATAACCGTGCTTGTTGCAGTGAGTCTCATACACCATGCCGGTAAATTGCTGGTCAATTAATTTGATCGAGGGTACCTCAGTACGGTCTTCGTAGCCCCACGACCAGGTGTTACGAAACCATACATGCGGGATAATATGCAGGGGCGCTGGATCTGGGCCACGGTTGTGAGCAGTTACTCTGAAATAGAGTTCTTCTTCATTTTCAGGGTTCTTGGCCATCTCTATGTATATGTCAAAGTAGCGGTCCTCATCGAACAGACCAGTATCGATCAACTCGAACTCTGGTTCCAGTCGAGACCGTTCGGCCGTCTTGTCTATCAACTCTTGATAAGGATACTTTTTCTGAGGGTACTTGTAGAGCATCTTCATATAGGAATGCGTAGGCGTATTGTCTAGATAGTAATAGAGCTCCTTGACGTCCTCGCCGTGGTTGCCCTGGTGTCCTGTCAGTCCGTACATTCTTTCTTTCAGAATTTCATCTTCGCCGTTCCAGAAAGCAAATGCAATACACATGATCTGATGATTGTCCGAAACACCGGCAATTCCGTCTTCGCCCCATCGGTATGTTCTGGACCGTGCCTGTTCGTGCGGGAAGTCACTCCAGGCATCGCCATTCCCTGAATAATCTTCGCGCACAGTCGCCCATTGCCGTTCAGACAAATATGGACCCCATCTTTTCCAATACTAGAATGTTAGTAAATCGGTATTTCGCTCAGCGGTGGGCGCCGGGGTGCCCGTATTCTGTTAAATAATCACTTACTCTTTCCTTATTAGTATCTTGCCTAAGACGCTGTTCTTCGGCAGTATCGTATTCTGTTCCAAAATGTAAAACCATAGCTAAATTCTACTGTCACTAAAATAGGAAATTGACCCGTATATACGTAGTAAACCAGCTAGCACAGCGTTTCTTGAAGGAAATCAGGCCAGTATATCGAAGAGCATGTCCGCCTTGATAAGAGAGTAAGGTTCTAGTGAGACTCCCCCTAGCCCTATACCAAACTTAGGCGATGGGGGAGGCCTAGACAAGCGATCTAGAGGATAGTAATGAGGACGGTACGGTGTCTACTATGCTAATATTTAGTAAAGCCAGGCGCATGAGTCGCGCTATTAAATTTGATTTTACAGATATACAGCAGTTTCTGTCTGCAGGCAGTGTGTCAAGACAGAACTGAATGCGCATCTGGCATTTATCAATAAGGTTCAGTAGCAATCGATACGAGGTCGGGTTGATGTTGTTCCGGCAGGGACGCTGCTTATGAAAAATTATGAAATCCCCCGGGGACTATAGATGTAGTAGAGCTATGCGAGCATTGCACGCAGTAATTATAGTGAAAGCGATGTGTTTGGGTGGGTGTATATATGAGTCTATTGCGACCTTTGTGCTTTAGGAGTCGGGCCTCGAAGTGCCGAGGGGTACAGAGCAGTGACAGGGATCTCTTTAGTCTCCCTCAAAGAATGACTTTGGCCTTGAAAGTGTTAGCAGTGATCGATAGCAGCTCAAAGAGTTATAAAGACTTACCAGGAGCGTATAGCTGAGAAATGAAGCCAGGTGAAGGCGTGGATTTCTTGGTAGAAGAAGTATTCCCCGTTGAAGCGGATGTCTGTTTTTCAGGGATGTCTATGTACGCCATTATTGCAGCTAGTTTATAATAATGTGGAGTCTAATGTAGTAGTGACCTGTATATATAAGTATATGACTGATAGCTTTGAATAGGGCACCAGCATAAAGAGGCATATATATAAAAATTCAATTTAGGGGTCGCTTTGAGGACAAATAAAAAGAGTTTCACTAATCACGAGTGTTGAAATAAATTTAAGGTTTGTGAGTCATCAAATAAGAGGAATCAATTGTAGCAAAAAATGTGAGTTGGCAGGCAGCCTAAGAACCCTGCTTAGGCACGTGGCTAAGATATCAATAATAAGATAGTAAAATATATGGCAAATAGATCATAGAATCATTTGGATCTAGATTCCCCAAATTCTAGTGAGTCAACAAGCGGCGACGGATTCGATAGCAGTTCTGGATTCGACATGGGATCGGACGGTAACTCGTTCTGCGGTGTGACCGGAGTGTTCTTCGATAAATCAGGAGTAGACAATTTCTCCTCGAGTTTGCGACTGTCGGTTGAGTCGACGCCGGATGATTTCGGTTCGCTTATGGTTGTACCCATTAAAGAATCTGTCGCTTCAGAAACCTCATCGTCTTGAGATTCGTCCAAGTCTGCCGTAACTTTAACATCTAATTTCTTTCCATTTGTAGTCAGTTCTTCTAACCGTATAGAACTATACCGAAAAATACCATTGATGGGATCAGCCGCACGTAGCTTCCGTCTTTTCAGGTCTCTTGTAGATTGTGCAGCCGACTTAGCACCAGAAAGGGTGAATTGGCCAGCTTTTGTGACACCTTTTGTAGTGCTCGACACCAGTGTCTTTGACAAGGATTTGGTACTGCCTACTTCAGAGTCCAGCAGTATTCGGAATTGCGATTCGATCTGTTCAACGATCGGACTCACTTTCTCTTTCCAAGTATTCTCGATATCTTCAACGGCAGGAATGTATAGCCCGTGAGAACCATCTTGTATTTCTCCACCATCAGAATCAACAATACCGGAGCGTATTAGCCCAGATATAGCGGCGTACGACTGCACAGTGTCCTGCATGCGGCGAAACAGATCTGACAGCAACATTGTCATTTGCGTGAGCAAGGAGGAAGTAAGATCCTCAAGAAGAGTGATAAGTCTAGGCACCATTTCTCGTATAGCCTTATCATGCTCGTTAAAAATACGAGTAGAGTGTTTGAGCTCAATATCTGCTTTGTCAAGAGCGAGCCTATCTTTGTCAGATAAGGGTTTCTTTTTCTGCAGTTTCTCGACGGTTTCAAGGTGACGGTCATAGTCGATTTTCTTGTGAGCACGTTTCTTTAGTTCTTTCAAGGCGGCTTCGACATGTTCATGTGCAGCTTCGCACGGTTGCACAATTCGTACGTGCAATAGTTGTATGAGGGGTTCAGCACGTTCGTGAAGGGTTTCCATTGCATCAATGTAATTGTCCAATCGGTTCATAGTCTCTTCTGGTGTAGTCCCGTTGTCCACATCTGGCCTTTCGTCCGGAATATCATCATAGACGGTGTGAATCGCTCCCGAGTAGGTCAATTGACCGGATAGGATACTCTGCCATGCATTAACGAAATTCTTGCAGTCGTGGGCAATTTCGCTGAGTCCCGTGGAGGCAACTACAAGATCCTTTGACCATTCAATTATTAAAGGATCTTCCTTGGATTTGTTGCCTATGAACATATGCGGAGTTCGCGCAAATGCCTTTTTGGCACCATTCCATTTGTCGGAAACCTGGTTCATCGGAAGGAAAAGTCTAGAGGCAAACGCGATAGATCAGATATTCAATCAATCACCGTCAAATCCAGCACGATACAATAGCCGTGCAAAATAGATAGCCAAAAATAGCGGTTTATCCTTGAATTACTTCTTCACCTAAGGAAATGAGCAGTTTTCCGGTAAAATTCGCCCTCTGATTTAAAATTCGGTTGTAGCTGGCAAAGAGGCTGGGTTCGGGTCACTCAGTTGCTATGGTAGTTTTCAGCCGCATATTGATACGGTGAACCAAAGATCTCCCGATTAATGTAACATTTACTTTATCTTGCGGCTGCCAGAGCCACTAACGCCTTAGCACAAAGTGGTACCACTAATTTAATTAACTGGATTATATATTATTACGGTTTTCTTTATGTTTCAAAACATTCACTTATATCATACAGTGCGACTAAATTATGAATTATATTTAAAAGAATGCGGATCTGGTTCCCCACGCAAAACTGACTTGACTTGACTGGTGTCAACTTTGTGCTATGAGTTTGACTTGCTAGTCCATACACCCGAGGAACCATGCAATAATAAACATTAAACAACTGGCAAGAATACCAAAAACTAAAAGCAATAGTAACAACACCAATTAATGGGATACTCTATTGTGCTTTGATGCATGCACGAAGATTTTTGCAGGGCATATGATCTGCCAGTATGTGTTCGTCGAGCCATTCTCCTCCAACAAACCGCTCACCGCACAGGCATTGCCCATGACGCGAAAGCTTGCTTGTCAAGGTATGCTCTTTGCGTGCAGATGGGTCATCGAAGATAAAATGGTCGTGTAACAAATGCTTCTTGAAATCATACTGGCGATTAAATTGACCTCTCTTGTGAGAGCACTGGTCCCGCGGGTAGGGGCAGATAAATCTAGCCACAGGCTCATGTATTCGCATGTGTCGTGGCATATCTCTGGTGAATACCTTACCGCACACTTTGCATTTTTGTGAATCAAGAGACTGTGATGCGTGTCTGGTTTTTGATTTGCCTGCCTTTCTTCCACGGCGATTAACGGGGCGATCAAGCTTGACACTCGCTGATGTATTGCTAGCGGTGGGCGTTAAGTCTGGCTCAGATCGGTTATCTGATTGCGTGAATTCATTTACATTGCTGTCTCTCACATATGTAGGAGAATGCTGCAGGAATGGCGAAGCGCTTGAGCGGTCAATGCTGGAAGTAACTGAGTCGCTATAGGGAGACAATGATCCCTGATCAATTGCCTCAATATCGCACAATGGTGGAATATGATCATCGGCGGCGAAACTGAAAGGATTCGAACTGGTGTCTGTAAAAGAATGCATATCGGTTTGATGCACGCTGGTGATATTGAAACCGCCAAAATCCGACGTATCATGCAATAAACCAATAGTGGGGCTATCATTATCATGAACGTTATCGAACAACGCCACCTTCGCATCACCGTAAGAAAAACATAAAGAATGTTCACTGTGAAGACCGATACTATTATTGTTGGAGTTGTGCTGGTAGTACCTGTCAGTCGTAACTGGTTCGGCTGTATTGTTGTTGCGCTCAGGTGCAAAGCTTTGTAATGACAATGTGTCCATGCTAGAAGCAGCAAGCGGAGTTGAAAAAGAGCTT
Source organism: Tortispora caseinolytica NRRL Y-17796 (assembly GCA_001661475.1). Lineage (NCBI taxonomy): Eukaryota > Fungi > Ascomycota > Trigonopsidomycetes > Trigonopsidales > Trigonopsidaceae > Tortispora > Tortispora caseinolytica. The sequence goes on from KV453841.1 coordinate 447,742, forward strand.
TTTGTTTCATGAGGCCATGATATGGTTGAAAAATTTTCTGACAATAGAGGCATCTCTTGATCCACATTGGGCCACATTCCCTGAAGTAAAAGCTGCTGAAGTGCTTCGCTGTTGTTGTTATTGTTGCTGATATTGATGTTGTTATTATAGGCAATGCTTTCGGGGTTATAGGCTGAACTGTCTAGCGCATTATTTCCATGATAGGTTGATGCAGGAGGAATTGAGTCGATAAATTGAAATTCTTTGCTGGCGTTCATGGTCGCTTGAAGTGATATGCTTAAGCGCTGGTCTCTGAATTATGAAACTTCAAAGTGAGATGAGCTGACTTTAGGTATTCAAACTGAATGAAATGTGGTACGTGAGCAAAGAATGGTACGAGAGACTGGTATCTAATCTCCAGTAAATAACAACTCACAGGGCAAAGAAAATGAAGAAAATAAATCAGCAGTTAAGGTGCTTCTTCTGCTTTATGTCCTTAATAGATCTGGATGAGCCGCGGAAGTATAAATTGATCTTTGGGACAATGATTTGCCAAAAGCGTTTATAATCTGGACCCAAAAGATAAAGAGATTCTGAACTTTATTGGTTCGCACTTCCAAAACGGATAACTGCTATTTGGTTAGTATGTCATAACTATGCGTGACTTTAACCGAAGAACCGGTTAGATGCGTGTGATAACGAACGTTAACGTTCTAACTATTGCACCCCTTCCGCGGAGACACACGTATCATCGGATAAATGTCTTCGTTGTTTGTGTTATACTTACTGTTCAAATACCAAAGAGCAAAAGGAGTGTTGAACACTGAAGCTTGTGCAATAGTAATCGCAAAAAAAAACTGGACTTTTGTTAGTTTCTTGACAAGAAATTAATTGGTGAAGTCGATGAAGTGAATTGCTTAAAGCACTTTTCTTTAAATACCCGCGCTCTCATAAGTCGCACAGAGTTCAAAGTAATCACAAGCGCGGCTCGCTCTGTTCCACCCCGGGGCAATATGAGAAAACATACTTTACAGTTCATAGATGGATCATGATTTTCCAAGAGAAAAAAAAAAGGGTGACACGAGACCATCGAGTGCTACCCTTAACCTTTCTCTTCCGCTCGCGAGTGACTGTATGCAGTTTTATAAGTCATATTGGCTGGGATTGCAGCACAGCCGCTCTTGCACAATGAAATTAAGTTTACTGGGGAATCGATGCCGTTGAATATGAGGAGCCAAAAGAAAGCCCACGTGCATACGAGTTTCTTCGCATTCTTAAAGCTATTTGTGCGCATTCTCTAGTGATTTGAGCCACAGTAAACAGAGCGGGTAAATGCGGGGATATGTTCACTATGAAAGAAAGAACTTGTGATACATTATTCTTTTTCTGGTATTTTGCACACATGTGCTATCCACGAAAGGTCACATCATCGAGCATGTTATCATTACTTACATCGTATTGTACACGTGATAGCGTATAACAGTGACTTGATTGCAAAGAAAATATTATCTGCTTTCTTTATGAAGGGATTTTAAGATAATCAAGATAATTCTGTTTGATATCAGCTACAAGATCTGGGAAACAATCAGCCATATATATTAATATGAACGATCGGAGTCGGGATCAAAAGCTTCTACAGGTTCAGGGTTGTTCGTCATAGAAGAAGTTTATTCTTAAACTGGCTAGCGTTTACCTGAAAAAATGCCTTACATCATATATAAACGGATCTGGTTTACTTCATTGGTTGAGCTTATGTCTGGAAGCCAGCGGATGAGACAGTTTAGAGTAGATCGATAAGTCCAGCGCTTGTTTCATTGGTTAACCACAATAAAGTTGGTTTCTCTTTCTTACAAGAACTTAATAAAGTTCTTGGAAAGCTTCCATATCAACTTAAAATCCGTTCTTGAACGGCAAAAATCTAACCGACCTATTCGCATGTTTTCCATACTGATCAAGTGAGCACTGTTATACGATATCACCACATTATCACCTTGTGTCTATTCCAACCTACAAAATTACAGGCATATTGATCCGTTACATCAATGTCTATCTATCGTCAGATAGGAGTGAAATTACGTCCAGAGATCTCTGAATCTAGATCTTGGTAGAGCGCCCCGTGTGAAGGTGTAATTGGGACAAACATATATTTGCTGACTACACAAACTGAAAGGCCCCAATATATTTCCTAATTGGGCGACCGCTGGCGCCGTCAGAACCTGTGGCAGATCATTACCGCTTTCAAAACGCCGAGCGCCTGTCTCTGCATTGCTTTTCTGTATTTTAAGAAATGAGGGGTATTTTTGGTTACGATATTGACACGCATTTCATTGAGCATGTGCATGAATGTTTCTTTATCAAAACTTAACAGTTCTTCACGTGTCGGAAACGTGAGTTATATACTTCGTTCGCATGGGTCTCGTATCCATGCATCTGTCTATTTGGCGATCTGGACCTTTGATACTGTGCTGACTTGATTTGGCAAGAGATACCCCATGGTATTTCCGAACTATCGCTTAATGGCATTTGGAGCCTGATCCTTTCTGTGTCTTATCCAGGGGTAAATGCTAGCACAGCAGCGGCCGCCTGTTTCCTGAGCTTATAATAGCAAGTCGGTTGATTCTGTATGTATTCTTCCTAGCACTTTTGGTGCCGTATCCATCGGCTAAGCCATTTGACTAAGCCACGGATGGATATGAGGCCCCCTCTTCCAGAAACTTTAGGCACAACAGCATTGCCAAAATTAAAGTTATTCTATGAACTTGTCGAAAAGGGATAATCTATAAGGAAGGAGGTTGTCAAATCTGCCTAAGACTGGACACATGAAACTACTGACTTGATTATTGTACACCTTGAATCACTATTTTGTGTCGTCATTTTACGACTTGCTTTGTGCCATATGCAGTAGGCGCTCAATATAGAGCCATGCAGGGTGCATGGTCCTTTGCAGCGTGCCAGACATTATATCGTGGTTGCCGCAGGCGCTCCGTGTTCGTTTGTACGGCTAAACTTTATTACTGTTGATAGCTTCTCTCGTCCGCCGAGACTCCGCTTTGTCGATGCTAAGCAACGGTCATGACAATGAAGATCTACGTTGATATATAATTCGTGATCTTATGTGATTTGACTCAGGCATCACGATTGCATTAGTAGCCGATTAGATACGAATTTCTGATTTTGGCTGATGGAAGTCGTGTATTCGCATATCGCATGTGGATTTCGTTACGTCTGCTTACCAGGCGTGCATTCCAATTAATATAAAGTTCAACCATGGAAGAACTTTAATAGCGCTCGGACTTAAAATCCATAAAGTTAAGGGTGCGTTTGCGTGAGAAATACACAGTTTTACGCTTTTTCATAAGGAACAGCTAATGTTAAAAGGATGTTCTATACTTTTGTGCGCCGCTTGTAGCGCGAACGTTATACTTTGCAATCGAATTGTTATGACGTAACGCATCGACGATGTAAACTTTCATTGCTCACAACACACACTCAGCGCTGACAAGAGACTTGCCTGTGACTAACATAATGTCGTCATGCACAATGTCATGCAGTATATTAAATTTCGGTTAGCTATTTCTTTTATGCATAGACATCTCGTGGCTTCAAGAAAGCGTAGTTTTGGAGACTTATTAGAACGTTGTTGAAACACAGATAGTAAGCAACGTTATAATTTAAGTTATTATTGTTTGCGTGCTATAGACCGATTATTACCTGTAACATCTGGATCTAATTTCGCGCAAATCGTTTCTCTGCAGCTCTTGCTCTGCGTTCCCTTTCTAGCTGGATTCGAGCCTCAGCCGATAGGCCCATTGATGTAGTTAGATTTTGAGGCAGTGAAGTGTTCACGCCAATTGATTTGGCAGTTTTAGCGGTATTTTTCAATTCCTTTTCTGCGTTCAACGGCTCGTCTGAGGTACTGGTTTCGGACTCATGCTCCGGTTCCGAGTCGCGTGGTATTGTGGTCGGATCTACTGCAGATTCCACATGAGCGGCGTCCCACGTGGTAAACTCTTCTCCTAACTCAAATCGAAGAGTCCTAAAGAACATTTTTATGGTTGGGGAAGCCAATTGGTATGCAGTTTGACCTGAGTCGTTTCGGATGGTTAAATCGGCATGCAAGTTAGAGATAAGGTATCGGATAACGTGCTTCTGGCCAACAGACGTAGCGTAATGCAGTAGCGTAGGTGTATGATGATACAGTTCTTGTGGTTCTAGTATCACATTTGGAGAGAGTCTGTTGGATTTGAGGTACAGTTTGATTGCCGAGGACCGCGATCGCTTCACATTGCTGATCAATTGATTGGTGTGAACTTCCATTTCACTCTTTTCATGCTTAGGTTTGGTCTCTGTGACATCCGTGCCAGGTTCGTGCAGCTTTTTGTCGTCTTGAAAGTCCCTTGCTGCCTGCGCGTCTAGTTTATCCTTGATTTGTTTCTGGATTGTCGCGGTGTCGGCGATAATAGTGCTCGTTAGCAGCTCCCATACGCGTGTGATTTCAGGCATTGTGGCCCTACGCGTAGAGAACGGAACAGAACGGACTTTAGCGTCTTTGTTAGGAATAGGAGCGTTCTCGTACCCTATAAGGATCTTCCGATTACTGGCGCCAGCGGCCCTGATGTAGATGTTCTGGGCAGACTGAATGTATGCGCGCCACGATTCCAGCAGGTCTCTTACCTCCTGTATGAGCGCCTGCTCATTATACCTTCGTAGATTTGAACCTGCGGAATGCGCTTTACCGTGAGCATTATCGTTAGCTGACTGTGAGCCACCTTGTTTGCGTCTGGTGGTGTAGCGGTGGAAAGCCCGGTGCGCCAGGATCGTATGTTTAGGGTCGTGCTTAATAACTACACCGGCGAAATGACCGCCACCGATGAAAAGAATTACAGAGTGTCCAGGAGATGATTTCTGAGATTTCAGGTATTTGAACGGATCATCAATCGCTGAACGAGGAAATACTGAAGTGTATATGCCAAGCAGCTGTGTATCAGGTAGAGAACTTGATCTAAAATACGATACTGCAGATTTTGTATCTATTAAATATGCAGTTTCTTTTTCATCCTCAACAGTAGGAGTGCCATATTCGGCTCTGATTTTCGAGCTGATACTCAGCACATCAGTCTTTTGTGCTAGTGATTCAGTTTCTTCATCGCTGATATCACTCTCTTCACTAGATTCTGTTTCGTCAATGTTGTCAATCTCGTCAATATTCTCTTTATTTATATCAAACACTGTCAGTCCGTCTATAATGGCATCAGGAATATCAAAAACATTCCATTTAGTAATCATTGTCGAAATATAGGTGGTCCATTTCTGCCCCGCTAAAACTCTATTTTCTGATTCAACATGTCTCGAGTTGACCACTCGATATCCATCTTGAAATCTGCGCCACCTTTAGATCAACTAATTAACTGTCTTGCGTCCTTAAACACTTTAGACAATCTAAACGATTTAACTCCTGCTGTCTCACAGCTCTACCTAACGCTTACAACTGTATCTATTCCCCAGATATATTCTTCCTTACCACGCCAATCACTCATAGATGATTTGTTCCACACCCTTCCAGGTCTGAACGCACTACTGCTATCTATTAGAGCGACTTCTCAAATAGACCCCCTTGCACGCATTTACCTCTCTATTATTACTAAGTCGTTGACTGCAGAAACTCTCAGCTCCATATACGCTGCTACCCACAGCTCCCCGTCATGGAACCAATGCGTGTCTCTTCTGTTTGGCGGTAAACTGTTAAACGACACTACACGACTACTAGCTAATGAAGAAACCAAAACAATACTGTCTTCCCCGGATCTCTATACGGCACATCTATTTCACATGCTCCGGCAATCTGACTTGCCTGCACAAGCGGCAGCTCCTCTTTGCGCACGCTTGTCATCGATTTCAGCAAAATCGCTCATACTCACATCTTTCGAATCTGCAGACTCTTTCAAATATCTAACGTCATTAATTGAATTTCAGCAAGAACATATTCAGCAGCGACTACTAGATCGGTTTTTGGCTGTCCTACATGATTATGCTGTTGATGTGTCGCTTATTCCTGCCTTTGCCTCGCTGCTGGCTTCAATGAACCTCCAACGGTTTGTTCCTGCAGTTATTCGACATATATTTACTGATCCACTGCCTTGCTTTACCTGTCGCGTCTACTGTGCAAGTCTTCCAGACGATAGCATTTCTAGATTGTTCGCAGAGACCACGGACCTACTCAGCAGGCGCTCCACGGTAACTCGCACGCCAATGGCAGTGCAAGAATGTCTTCTCAGACTCATATTACTATCAGCAGCTAGATCTAATGCTCTGAAGCTTTCAGAATTTGTGTGTTCATCAACTTTTACGCAATTGACCTCAAACTACCTGTCTGCCCAGACACCTCGTGTTAGAGCGATAGGGATGACTGCTGCAGAACTACTCACCAAGAAAGCGAACCCAGCGTCTCACATCAATTTCGAAGCTTCAAATACCATAAACCTGCTAGATAGAGAGCAACTTGAAGATCTACTTTCTATCGACGACAGAAAAATTTTATCTGTCGAAGAATGTATCAATCAGGTTTCGGCATTTACAGCCACAAAGACTGTCTATAGCTCCAAGAGTTCGTCAATAGAACTGCAAACTGATATACCTGTGGAATCGTCTTTGGCTTTATCACAAAACCAGAACCAAAATATCTCTCTATTGCACGAATCAGACGATGAGTTCCCCGCTTTCGACTTGTTACACAGCAATGAAGACCCCGAGGATTCTGACGATGACCCTACTATATCAAAATCAAAGTCTAGCGTTTCTCCGCCTATTTATCTGAAAACGCTGATAGAGTACTTTGAATCTGACGAATCTAGTGAGAAAATCGAAATTGGTCTGAAGTACGGTGCCAGTTTAATTGCCAACAAACGCACTAACGGTACGGAAATCCTTGCTCATAGCACTCGGCTTGCACATGCAATAGCCATTTTAGGGAACAGGTATGAACTGGATAATTTCGAAGAATTGAAATTGGATTGCATGATTGAGTTAACTGTTTCTGACCCGGAACATGTTGCTCCTGAGCTGGTAAGGATTTTATTCACTGGTGATTTTTCTCTTCAGCAAAGAATATCGATCTTGTCAGCACTGGCGCTCGCCAGCAGACGACTAGCTGAACTTCCTGATGTAAATATGCTTCACGGATCAAATGTCATTTTGAAACAATTGCCCTCTTCAGTTCTTTCACGGTTTGATTCTCATTCTAATCAACTAAAAGCTGTGACGTCTGATCTGCAGAATCTTGCCTTGAAAGAAACCGCGCAAAATATCAAAGACGAACTGATAGGTGGCGGCGAAGTGAAATGGATATCGTCAAAATTGAATAAACGGCCGGATAAAGCACCGCGAACTACTATTAGTTCTACTAGGTTCTCGAAAATTGCTGGGCCAGTATTCTTTTCTCCATTAACTCGTGCATGGTTTCATTCTCGCACCAAAGTCATAATTTCACAAAGCACCACTCCTCTTTTGATTCATTACATGCGAACACTAATGCTTATTATTCACGCATCATATCCGTCGTCCACTGATATCGCCGATATGACTAGTGAACTACTAACCTTTGTGCAAAGCTATTTAGACGCTATCTCTATAGCTTTGAATAAAGGTGATGAAGGAGATATAAGCGAACTAACTGAAGTTTCTATTACTGCAATAATGATTATTATGGAGGTGAACGATGGATCGCAGCTGGCATATAACTTCGGATCCGAGTTGTCGTGGGTGCTTAAATGGCTAGAGAACAACACTCGAAACATTCCTGACGATAACGTTAAAGGATTGTGCGCCGGTTTGGCACACAAACTAGACGCATTTATTGAAACAAATAAGGTCGTAATGGTTGGACGGTATTTGGACTACTAATACGCATAAAGACACAAATATGCGTTTTTATATGCGGTACCAGCAACGCATACTCAAATGCTTACTTATTTCTTTTTTACTTCGATATAATAATGACTCTATTAGAATCAGTTGGTGCATCAAGCAACGTTCGTAACATATTTTACTGTCCTGTAGATGAAGAGAATGTGTACAAACGGATACACTGGTATTTCAGGCAGATTAGTAAACCAGCAAATCCGGATAACTTATTCCAAGTCACATCCTGCAAAAACACATCTAATCAGTCAATAAGATCTGAAAAACATGATTTACAGCAAGAAGCTGAGCACTTGCAACAAGTCAGTCCTGAGCCTGAGTCAATACCTTCTGAAGACACTGAACAGGCCGTCAGTAGGGAACTACTTGCCGAAAAAATGCTCAATAGAACTTGTTTCGGTATAATATATGACAAAATAAAATTATGTTTTGGGTTCAGAAAATGATTTGAGAGTCGAGAAACTCAGTCATCTGCGGGATTTCCTGAAAGATTTCAAAAGTTCTCTTGCGGCAGGTTGTTCCAGCAACTTTTTCTGCCTTCCACACCAAGCATTGTAACCATTATCGCTTATATCGTCAAATCCAATCCTTCGATACCTTGAATTAGTAACGCGCCATTCTTGTAATAATCGTATAGCAGTGCCTGTGTAGTCAGTCTCTTTAGATTCTGGTCTGTAGACGTTCGATGCTGCTTCTAGAAGTTCGCTGATATTATTAGTACAGCTTTTCATGAACTTTGAGTACCAACTGTCATTGTCATTTTTCTCTCGCAGATTGTTTCGCTGAAGGTTCATGGTATAGAGAAGGTAGTCCGCGGTTAGGATTGGATCCACTGATGAATCAGATATACAGCCTACAATTGTCAGAATAAGCAGCGTTTCAAGATCAAGGACCGCCGGTAAAGCAACACCAGGAGTATCGTAGGCATATATTTCTGGATCATTACTAATTGTGATCATTCCAGTCATTTTTCTTGTGATTCCAGGTGAGTTTCCGACTCTCAAGTACCCTTTATTATTTGTTCCTCTTGATCTGAGACCATTGATTACAGTACTTTTGCCGACATTAGGCAGACCGACGACCATCACATTCATACCCATATATGACAAATATGGATTATCTAATGTATTGTATTTGTTTACAAGACGCTTTATGATGGCGCGATGAGATCGGTCATCTCTGAGATCGCCTACCACGCATTCTGCATTTTGTTTAGCGGACAGATCAGCTAACTGTTTTTCAGAATATATAGATCTTTCAAATTTTGAAAAAACATGCAACCGTGGTATCGAAGGGTACATTTTGTCAAATATGGGGTTCGATGAGCTTAGCGGAGCTCTGGCGTCTCTGATCTCCATAATTAAATCGATCGCATTAACATCGGCCATGCGCTTCAAAGCGACATTCTGGTGTTTGAATGTAAATGTTTTAGCGATACTTGTTGCTGAATTAAATGCATTTCTTGCAACAAATTCTGTCATATCAGCATATTGTTAAGATAATAATATATAGAATAAAAAAAAAACAAAAAATAAATACTCCGAAACGGGGAATTGAACCCCGATTTGCCCGGTGAGAGCGGACCGTGCTAGCCATTACACTATTTCGGATTTCTTATACTCTCTGTCAAATTAGTCGACTTAAGGTTAAGCTATTAGTAACATATAATTATATTATTTTATACACAAAATGTCACATATATACATTACTTCAGGTATTGTTCACGTAAAGCCTGCTTACGTAGCTGAACAATAGAAGCTTCAATTTCCGATTGATCTGGAATTCGTATTTGTGTCGGTAATGGTGTCCATGCAGGATCAGTTGACTGCACTAAGCGATCTTTCCATCGTTGAGATTCTGCAGCCTCATACTCGACCAGATCAGTTTCATCAACGTATCCGTAGTAGTCGGCCGACAAATGAATTTCTGCGGGTTTCATATCTTCGATAGTTTCATTCGAATCTGTCTGCGACTGCAACATCTCTTGCACGTCAGGTAACTCCTTGGCTCGACCATAGTACTTGTACCCTCGCTTGTCTTTAGAGACTATATAATTAGGACCACCTAGTTCTAGTATTCTTGCTTCCCATGCATATTTTTCATTCATTAATTTATTTATTGTGTCATTTAGATCCCTTATAAGCGATATAGATACTGTTGAGTCGTTAATAATTGTAAGATTCTTGCTGATCTCTCTTACTACTTCATTCCGCCATTTTAGACATTCCGATACGGTCTCCACGGACTGCGTCACTTTTGGTCTTCTTTTACTTTGAGTCTTTTTCTCTCGAACCTGTGGCTTTTCGAATTGTCGAAGTATGGCGCTTTCCTTCCGGCTCGCCATTGTGATGGTTCAGTCTACGTCCCACGCACCTTCTACTTTCGACAACGACTCAATAATGGTAAGTGTATTTATTCTACATTAATACTGTCGCTAACAAAATAGAATGATCAACAATTGAGACAATGTTTTAGGGTTAAATTCACTAATCTGCATGCTGAAATATCAAAACAGGACCTCGAAGAGCTAGTTTCTTACGTGCTTAACCCTCGTGCAATCCAAATGGACTGTGACTATGAGGGTTACAATACAGGTATAGCAACAGTGTACGTCGATAACGAGAATGAAGCATTAGAATTGATGGACGCTTATGACGGCAGAAAAGCAGGCGGGTATTATCTCAAATTGATCGTCGAGGCGCCAGGCGCGCACATAGAAGAACCGTCTCTCGGAGGCAGACTCAAACCACGATCGACAGCCAGCAGTGTATTTTCGAAACCACAAAAGCGCGCTGTTCAACCTTCTAAAAAGCAAGAGACTCGTTCAAAACCAATGGGAAAAACCTCAGATCAACTAGACGCAGAAATGGATGCATACTGGAACGAACCTAATCAATAGTAGAAAAAATGTCATCACCTCCAGCAACGTTTAGTTACTGGACAACTCCTTCACCACCGCTTTAAGTCTTTCGTCACCTGATAGCGAAATTATTTGATCTTTCAGCTTATTCGTGTTCAAATCTGTACCGGCAATCATCGTTCCGCCAGCCACAGCAGCTCTGTACACCGCTTCCGAGTCTCCCTGATTCAGAGATGCGACAAAATCCGACAACCCTTGTACAATAAGAGTTCCAATATCACCATCTTTCGTTGATTGAATGTATGCCACCGCAAAATTTAGATACAGCGTAGCCACTGTTAACGGCATAGCTTTTGGTGCAATCATTTCATGCGCAGACTTTGCGGCAGAAAGTATCCTCGTGGATGTAGGCTTCTTCAAGATACTAACAGCACCACCACTTTTGAATAAGTTCACTATAAGCCTCAAAGAAGTCATGAGATTGCCCGGAAACTCGGTGCTCAAGCAACCTTCGGTCTCTAGAATTCCATCCAAAATAATAGGTATCGCCTCGCTCTCAATGTACGGCGCAGCTAAACGCATAAGGTCTAATCCAGGAAGTTTCTCCTTTCCAGGCCAGTTTCTCACAATTTCCATAGCTATTGCTGACAATGCAGAGCTGTACATTGGATTTTTGACATTTCGAGCAAGTGAAGGCAATGCTTGTAGGTCTTCGGCTGGCAATGGAGAAGAAGAACCGGAATTATACTCACCAACTCGCTTAAGAATAGTATCAATCGCGCCTTGCTCGATAGTAAGATATTCCCTGATAGGTAATATCTTGCCGTGGGACCTTACGGGAGCAGGAGTCGCCTGTGCTGGTGTCGGTGGTGCCGCAGTGGATGATGCTGTAGGGCCAGTCATGGACAGCTGGCTCCCTTGTGTGTTCTGTAAAATAAACTGAACAGTCTGCTCTATGTAGGTAGAAGGCAGCTCATATTTAGCCAGGAACTGAGCTGCTGCTGTATATGGATTATCGTTAGCATTATACGGCAGCTTTAACGGAGGCTTCCCATCTTCGATGTCGACGTCGAATACATAATCGTACTCTTTACCCTCATAAAGTTGCTTCTTTTCGGATACCGCTGCATCGACTACCTCGCCGATCTTCTTCCATTCTCCGTTTGTCCAGAGATGTATCGATACGACATTTGTAAGATCTCTGACAAGGATGGTATCGCCTTCGGTTCCCGAAGTAGTTTTGAGAGCATCTGAGCTCGGGATTTTATCCTTTTGTATATATCCAAGTTCTTGTACTGACACTCCAGTGGATGCAACCGCGTCGTCGAATTGGCGGAGTTGGTCATCGGAAGCCCATCGATCAGGGGATCTGGAGAAGACGCGTATGACAGAGTCGGAGGAACCGACTGCTATGTCATCGTTTTCGTTTACATCGACAGTCCAAACAGAAACTGTGGGAAGAACGATAGTCTGTATGCATTTATCGTCTTTCCATATACGTACAGATCGGTCTTCGCCCACGGACACCAGTTCACCGGTAGAGAGGGCGGCGACCTGGTATACGAAATTTTTGTGGCCCTTGAGTTCAGCCACAAGGTCAAGTTCAGGTGACCAGACCTTCACGGTCAAGTCGTTGCTACAGCTGACAATACTGTTGTTTGGCAGGCGGCAAAGACCGCGGACAGGCATGGAATGGGCTGTGACAGACTTGATGCATTTGCCATCTTTCCAGAGCTTGATAGTAGAGTCTGCAGACCCTGTGAGGAATCGACCCTCGGGGAGTGCAAGCACTGCCCAGACAGCTGCCTGATGGCCCGATAGCGTGAATATATCTTGGTGAGTATCCCAGACTTTCGCAGTGTAGTCCCATGAGCCGGACACTAGCAGGCCGTCGCGGTAGTCGAGGGCACAGACATTCGCGGTATGGCCAGGTAGAAGAGCCAGCTGAGAGCCGTCCTTCATAGACACAATTGATATTACTGATTCCTGTCCAGCAAACGCTACAGCATTGAGGTCTTGCATGTATACAGTGGCATTGACGAAGCGGTCGGATGTATAGAGTGTTGTGGAAGTCCATTCGGAGGGGGCAAAAGGGTTCGCGGACAGCGCCCATTTCCTGCCTGTTCCGTCTCGCGAAGTAGATATGAGCGTGTCATCAGCAAATTTTACCGCCTTTACGTCGGACTTGTGGCCCTTCAACTCTGCCGAAAGCTTGAACATACGGAGGTATAGTGGAGAGGGAAGTGTGAATGGGAAGAAGAATATACGAGATCATTAGCTAGAAAGTTCACTAACAAATGCAGAAGAGGTAAAACTGAGATAAGTTAAGCAAGTACAAGAAAAGAGTCATAGCGGGTTTTATGATGGCACGTCATGGCAGAGTGCGGATATGAGGGCAATGACTAGTGTGCATATTAGATAGGATGCATGAACACATCGGTCGCCTGCCCAGTCGTTCTGCAATTGTAATAGCTGCTTCAAAGTAGTATTATTGCTGGCTTTCTCTATATCGTCCGTACTATGATGGTCTGATATTCTGAGGATCGAGTAAATTAGGAGCAGAGTAGCCAAGACAGCTGCTGAAACGTAAAGCGAATGGAATGGAACTGAAATAGCAGTATAGGTGAAGACGGCTGTCTCTAGGGCTCCTATGATTAATGTTTCCAGGTTAGCTCTCCAAATTTTGCGTCTCAAGATCTGGATGAATTCGTCAGATCTATCTAACGTTATCTCGTCCAATACCTTTGCTATATCATTCCTGCAGGCCAACTCAGCGCCTATAGCGCACAGTACTACGCACATCCACTGTATCCGGCTGGCAGATATGTTGTCTGTGTCCCATGTAAGCATTTCAGTAATGATTTTCATCTTGAATACTCCTTTATCTCGCTATATATGTCTCACAGAATAAGAAAAGTGCATAAACGGTTATGCTGTTATTTGCAGTTAATGAATTGTTCTCCTCAATTCATTTCTTATACAAGCGTCTGCGCATCAATGCATTCATTGTAAACCTTAAAACTTAAAACCGATCATGCGCCACGAGCCAGATCTAGATTGCCGCTTGTTCGCGCGATAATGATTGGAAACTAGTTTATGTCACGAGGATCTGCAAGTCCAATAGCGTGTTCCGTTCCTTGGTATTTCTGCTGAGTTTAGCCGCTATTTTTGAGTATGAACTGGTTGAGCTCCGCAATACAACCTGCTTGCACCCCAGACAGACTGCCATGGGACTTCATTGCTCAGCTAGTTGCATTCGACATTGTGTACCAGCATAGTTCAATGAATATCAATTAAGAACAGACAGTTTGGAAATATAATTGCAGCCACACAGTCAATATACCTCAAATGTGAGAATTACGGCAAAATTCAGGGACTCATCCAGGAGATCTGACGTCACATCACGAGATACACGTAAAATAAGCTTTGACTCCTAGTGATACGACAACTCTAAACGCTTCGATATATAAATAATTGGTCGTACGAATAGTCAGCTACATTACATTCAAAGTCCAATTATCCCTAAAAATGCCAGCTTCACTCGAGAGTCCTATAATGCACTATGTCTTCTACCAAGGTGAGGTAGAAGATTTCATGGTTATCGTCATTGACAAAGAATCGCTAATGGAGTGGCGGAAAGACAATAGCAAGCCATTAGTAGAAGTTGTTGCCAATTTCACCACTTTCACCACAAAAGGCGGCGGTTCTCAGGGCATTGTTGGAACAGCTTCCAAAATGGTTCTAGAAAATGAGTTTGGTACTTCCAAGGAAGAAGAAGTTCTGAAACATATTCTGCAGAAAGGCCATTATCAGCAACGACCGTTCGCTAAGACAGAAATGGCTCGCAAAGACAGTAAAAACTAAGCAGTTTAAGGGAAAGTCAATTGTATTGGTATCGGTTTGGTATAGGGGTATGTGGTATTGGTATGAAGCATGGTGTCAGGGTATTATACGTGACAATTGATATCCGGTGCCCCCCACTTGACATCGTATCTTGATCATATTCCTTTCAAGCTAGAATCGATTACTAAACGATCTTTAGAATCTAGCTGAACTCGAAAAACATTTGAGCCGTTTTTCAAGTTCTTTATTTCTTTCAGTTTCTGGTTTTCAGACTCATCGTTTATGTGACCATGAAACTCTAAATAGCATTGACGTAATATCTTCATATCGTTTGGCTTATGAAGATAATTCAATATATTGCCCGATTCTCTGTAGCTCTCTAGAATTGTATAGTCTTTGGATGACTTCGACATTGCAAATTGTGCAGATATAGCAGTAAACCATATGTCTCTGTCTGTAGGTGTAGGTGCTGTCAGAACGAGCTCAATTTCATCATTGGTTATCAGTTTGAACGAGCAATTGGACAAAGACAGTAGCCCCCTACCGTCTTTACTACTTTTAAGTTGTATAAATGAGAGCGGCATCATGAACATCGTGGAGCATCTGTTATCCGGGAGCGCCTGTGCCAGTAATAGGTAATACGGGAACAGCAAGGCTGCGCAAAAGCCGTGCACTAATGAATTGCTTGTGGTGTAAGCGTGGTGCAGTACACCAGCAAGCACTTGTCGTCCAAGGAATGGGGCAGGGAACGGAGCAGTCGAAGGCAAAATCAGCATGTGCCATAGTCTTAGTTTGCATTCGCGGTCTTGTGTCAGCTGTTTTAGATTCTCTGACAGTTTGTCGAATTTGGATTCTGTCTCGCTGATTATTTCGTGCAAATCGGTATCGAGATCCATTGTATTTGCAGCCAAATCAGACACAGTTCTCGAATACGTTTCAAAGACATGTTCGATATAGAACATCTTCAAGACAGCGCTTCCGTCTGAAAAGAACGACCTAAAAGGATCGTCTTCTTCATTCACAGTATAGTGGTCTATTAAGATTTCAGTGACACTATCAAGAAAAGCCGAAGTTAAGGCAAATTGTACCAACTCGTAGCCAGCAGTATACAGCTCTTGGACAAGTTGGACTGCTGATCTGACGGGATCAGTAGTCGCAGTGCGTGCACTTTTAATTAAAGCAAACACCAAAGAGCCATGTATTTGCTGAACCGGCAAGATTACTGGCTGCACGAAATCTAGCATATTCTTATTACATTTCTTCGAGGACGCATACGCCGCAAGAATGTCAACTAGAAAGGCTACAAATGTGGTTTCTAGCTCCATAAGATTATGTGAGCTGCTCACAACTGCCAGTGCGCAGTGTCGCGTACTAAAATCAATTAGTACATCATTTTTCAGATCTTCTTTGCCTGAATCAGTTTTATCTGTCTGTTTTAGATCGTGGCAATCGGTATTCATTGTGTATAGTCTTAAGCAGAGAACTGCCGGGTGTATTTACTTGAAAGCCGGGTAAATTTAGTAGAATGAGACTAGACTCTCAGCTACCAAATAATCATATCTCACTACTAGTCTTTAATAATTAAGTTGATATTAATAAAGTAATAAATTAGCTAATATGTACATAATATGTAGATCTATGTCTAGTTATAATAATTCAGCCAGTTGGTGATACAGTCGTTCGCATTTTCAACCTTAAGACACTTAAAGTTATGTCAAATGAAGCCGTAAAGTACCCCGGATATGTATATAGAGCCATTTACAGTGCTATTAAGTTGTATACATGCTATATATAATAGTATAATGCATATTCAGTGTGCTATTGGTAAATAAAATGTGCAGATTTGTACAATTTCGAGTTCCAATTGAGTAGGATAAGGTCAGAGCCGACCACCTACACTTAGCAGGATGATTGCACCAATGGAATATTTGATTCGCAGATAGACGAAAATACAAAGTCTATATTATCTCTATTAAACAACATAATATACTAGCATATTGTAATTGTAACTATAAAACTACTATGAATCGCACATTGTTCTGCCTAGCTGCTACACTGAGATGTGTCCCAGTTACAACTTAGTAAGAGAATGCTAAAGGCTGTACCACGCTTGCGTCAGTTTATTAGCATTTTCACCCCTTCAAACACTAGAAAAATGGCTTCAAATTCTCATCTACTTGCTGATTCTTCAGCACCAATTGTCTATTTAGACGTTAAACAGCATTTCGACAAACTTACGCCTAAACAACAGCTCTATGCTCACCACATGTCTCGCGCCGCTCATTACGGCACAAGGGTCGTACTTAGACAAGTGAGCCCTGAGAGTGAACTGATTTACGACGCTATTGTGTCTACTTACAATGCAGTTGAGGGAAATCTAGACAAATTGAAACAAACTTCTGGTGTTTCGGATGAAGATATCACTGCGTGGCTGGAATACGCTAGTCAGTTCCTTAGCAATCTCGGAAACTACAAGTCTTTCGGAGACAGCAAGTTCGTCCCTCGCGTATCCGAAGAGTCCTTTAAGGCAATTGTCTCTGTCTCTCCAAACGGCTCAGAGCTCTTTCCCAAATACGTTTCCGCGCTTTACGCCACTGAACCACAAGCCGCTAATATCCTCGGATACCCCGAGAAGGGCCATGTAACCGCTTACTATATTGGCGACATCACTTCTGAAGAACTCGCTAAAATTGGATCTGTTTTGAACGAACTAGATATCATGCCTGAAAACACACGGGTCGCTAAACAGCCCTCAGGTCAGTTCCAGTTGCTTGTAGCCTCCTCAAAGACTGGCCCGTTGCCGTCCTCTATTCCTCTTCCTGAAGGCATGGGCTCGTTAGAAGTTGTCTACGGGGACCACTCTAACGAAATGGAATCTATTGCTAAATCTATTGCTTCCGCTAGAACATATGCCGCAAACTCAACGCAAAAGGATATGCTTGATCAGTACGAAGTTGCTTTCCGCAGCGGCGACATGCAGGCGCACAAAAAATCTCAGATACTGTGGATTAAAGACACCAATCCCAGTGTCGAAACTGATATCGGCTTCATTGAAACTTACAGAGATCCAGCCGGTGTACGTGGCGAATGGGAAGGCTTTGTCGCAATGGTGAATCAAGAAAGAACAAAAGCTTTTTCTGAGCTCGTAAATAACGCTGAAACATACATAAAGCTTCTTCCCTGGCCCACAGCTTTTGAGAAGGACCATTTCGAGCCACCTGACTTCACTTCATTGGAAATTCTCACTTTTGCAGGCTCTGGTATACCCGCAGGCATAAATATTCCGAATTACGACGATGTCAGAATGAACTACGGCTTCAAGAATGTATCCCTAGGCAATATTCTATCCTCATCGCCAAAGGAAGACAAGTACCCGTTTCTCAGAGATGAGGATGTCAACCTCTTTAATGAATATAGGGGCCCGGCGTTCGAGGTGCAAGTTGGCATTCACGAGCTGCTTGGACACGGTTCAGGCAAACTTCTAAGCGAGATATCACCTGGAAAATTCAATTTTGATATTGATTCTCCTCCTGTATCACCGCTCACCGGCAAATCTGTGACTACCTACTATAAGCCTGGCCAAACCTGGAGCAGCGTTTTTGGCGGAATTGCAGGTGCATATGAGGAATGTCGCGCCGAGTGCGTCGCTATGTACTTGTGTGCCGAAAAAGAGATTTTGCGTATATTTGGTCATACAGATAACGCCGATGACGTTCTTTACATTGCTTACTTACTAATGGCTCGGGCGGGCTTGCAGGCGCTGCTTTTCTGGGACCCGTCTTCTAAAAAGTGGGGACAGCCTCATATGCAGGCTAGATTCTCTATTCTTAAGTGTTTCATGGATTCAGGCGATGATTTTGTCAAATTAGCCTACACTAAAGAGGACTTCAGCGACCTCCGTATTGTTTTGGATCGTTCCAAGATCGTTTCTCATGGTGTAAAGGCTGTTGGAGAGTATCTCCAGAAACTGCACGTTTACAAAACTACAGCAGACTATGAAGGTGGATCTAACTTTTTCCTGTCTATGTCGAACGTTGGCGAAGACATGGCGAAATTCAGACCAATTGTGCTTGCTAACCGTCGCCCACGGACTCAATATATTCAAGCGAACACTGTTGTTGAAAACGACGAAAGTGTGAAAATAGTGGATTATCCTACAACCGAGTGGGGTATGATCCAGAGTTTTGCTGAAAGGAATGTGTAAAGCTATGACATTTTCCGGGCCAATGTAAACAAAGCCACGCAAATATCTCTGAAATTTGAGTAGCCCATATTAATCGCAGTTACCAAATCCCATGCTTTAGGTATATTAGGAATAGGATAATCCAATGGCTTGGGTATTTTGGTACTTATAAACGGATATGCGTCTGTGCATACAGATTTGATGTTACAGAGACCCACCAGTCCTTCTTCGCCTCCAAATCGGCCGTATCCTGATCCCTTGCAACCTCCGAAGGGCAGCTGACAGACATAAAATGTGGCAAAATCATTGACCGCAATATTTCCCGCTTTTACATTAGACACGAGTCTCTTGAGAATCGGGTCAGAGGAAGTGCCGTAGATAGCTGCACCTAGAGCGTATTCTGTTGAATTGGCTATTTCTTCTATCTCATCTCCAGATTCAGCTTTCATTAGCGTTAGCACCGGTCCAAAGACTTCCGTTTGTGCAATTTTCATGTCTTTAGTAACCTCTGTCAGCAAAGTAGGAGAATAGTAGGTGCCTCCCGGGTACAGCGGATGCACATAAGTCTTACCACCGCATACAAGTGTTGCACCTTTAGCGACTGCGTCAGCAATCAGGGGATCTATGCGAGAAGATATATCAGTAATAGTCGCTCCCATATCAATATTTTGCTCGTCCAGAGGCGCACCTACGCGCAATTTCGGGACTCGTTCCGAGAGATTCTTTTTGAGAAGTTCGTAAATCTTTGGTTGAGCAATAATTCGCTCGAGACCAATACAATTCTGACCTGACGACTGGAACGTTCCTCGCAGAATTATAGATGAGAGTGAATTGATGTCTGTATAGCTATCTAGAGCAATAAGCGGGTCTTTCCCGCCGAGTTCAACGACCACAGGCACCAGAGTTTTCGCGGCAGCGGCTACAACCTTGTGAGCCACTGGACGAGACCCAATAAATGTGATATGAGAAATACCGGGATGTGTAGTGAGCTCATCTGCGTGTTCAGGAAGACAATAAACCAATTGCACCACGTTCTCATCGAACCCGTTCAACCTAAGAGAGTCGTGAACGATCTGTAAGAATTTCTTAGAACTCCATACGACCTGTTCAGAACATTTAACAACTATAGCGTTTCCGGTAAATAATGCAGCTATTACGGGCCCAATGAAGTTGTGTAGAGGATAGTTCCAAGAGACTAATGCAGATACAACACCTAGCGGTTCGTAGATGACATATGCGGACTTATACTTCATAAAGACATTACTGGATCCCGGACGCGTTGATTTCCGTATAGATTTCTCTCCATGTAAACATACCCAGTTCAGTTTTTCTAGAGTAACCATTATCTCACCCATTGCCGCGTCTAGCATAGTCTTTCCGCTGTCTCGGCAAGCAATCCGTGCGATTTCTTCCTGATTGTCAAGGATACATTGGCGCAAAGTGTTAAGAACTTGTCTGCGTTCGTCAAGAGAGGTTTTCGCCCATGTAACTTGAGCTTCAGATGCCCGTTTAACTGCATTATCAATCTCCTTACCTGTCATTGAGGCATACTGGTCGAGAAACTGGCCTGTGGCGGGACATTTACATACAATTGTATCTGCGTCTGGACTCGGTTTCCCATTAGATTTCCAGCCAGTTTCGGTCTCTGGAGGCACTGCTACTTTTATTCGAGGAATATACGGATTAGTGAGATACCTGTACAAATAAAAAGCAGCCAAAACGGCCGCGATCAGCGTGAAAAAGATCATATACAAATCAAATGGCGCAGGCGACACTCTTGAACCCCGTGCACGGTTTCACATAGCAACGCTCGTAAAATCTACTGCCGCATGTATTAAATGTAATGCAATTATTAATGCTGTGTTTGGTCAATCAGCTCATTAGACAGCTTGACCCATTGGTCCCTGTTCATATCAAGGTCCTCGATCACAACCATATCCTCAATACCTTCCACAGGGCTAGCAGCCAGCATATATTCCTTGTTACCGTTAAGGTGGTTGTAGATCTTGTTGGCGAGATCTGTGTCAATGGGACGGAAATCCTGCGTACAGTACTTCTTCACTGCACCTATGTGTTTCAGGTAGTGTGCCAGTTCTTGCAGAAGCACGATTCGACCTTCTTGGGGTTCAGTGTTCCATTTGTGTTTCCGTCCAAGCGCCTTAATCAGCTTTCGGTACCCGTACACAGCCTTCAGTAACGAGTATTCAGATATATTCTCGGCTCCGGACTTGTAATTACCTGTCACACCCGGGCCATACGCATAAAAACTCGGACTTTCGTCAGTGTCAGAAACACGGAAGAAAGGTATGTCCGTGATCGCGTCGCTGACAGTAACTTTGAATCCAGATACCCATGAGCTTAAAATTAGTGGCTCGTAGACAGCTTTGATGTCTAGTGAGACTCCAGTCAGGTTTCTTACACATCCTCGCAACATGCGTAAGATCCTGTCGGTGTGTGCAGTCGTTCGGATGAGAACATCGGCAACCGCAGAGGTCGGTGCGTTCTCAGTCAGATCACCGGCATATATATTGGTAATTTTGGTTTTGGTTTTTCCAAGGAACGCCGACAGTGGCATGGGCAGATTCTGGATCTTGTCTGCTGCAGATAAAACCACACTCAAGGCGCTCAGTCCATTGTGCGCTTTAGCGCCTGGTGAAGGTGTGCCTATACCTTTTATCTTCAGCCAGATCAGCCCCTTGTAGGCGCTAACTAGTCTGTTAGAGGATTGTGTAGAGAAAAGCACAGTTTTAGGAGGAATGTCCTGTATGGCATTTGACGCGCAGCTCATAGCATGTCCGTGTGCACCATCTCCACCTACAAACAGCAGAGCAACGTCGCCTGGGTACACCTCGTTCTCCGCGTACAGACTGATGAAAGATGTCAGAACTGTTGCCATTGATGCCTTTGACCGTGCAGATCCTGTTCCGTAGATCTTGTCATCTTGTCTATTTAGAGGCGTCTCGGGCTGCATGTTATACGGATTGGCGCCGTCCAATTGCGTGCCCCAATTGTCACCAATATGCGATACCATAACAGTTTTCGCGCTGGTACGATTACCATAGTAGACGTAAACATTTGCTTTGACAGCGCTAGGGAGTTCCTGGAACTCTTCAGCAGTAATGGGTCTGTATTCAGCCAGTTCTCTGCAATTAATAAGATCTCCGTACTCATCTACAAATGGATATATTTCAACTGTGAAATTGAGGGATGACAGCAGGCCGGCGATGTACAGTATAGTCTCTTTGTGCGCGTCTTCTGGGTCAACAGCTAGTTCCAGCAGTTGTTGATGCAGATTCAAAACATCGTCCTTGTAGTAGTTCAGTTCTGATTGAGAAGGGCCTCTAGCCTTACTCCAAAAGTTCCACCAAGGAATTCGTTCGTGTTCCCACGTTCGCGGTTCCGGCTCCACATCGTATTCAGGAAGAGTCTGCATTGTCAGTAGAGATTCGTCCATTTCTGCGGCCCGGTCTTGAATAGATGTTACTAACAACTGTCTGAATGTCTCTGGTGACCGTGCAATAATCTCTGTGAACGATTCGTTCAGGAACTGGTCGTGTGTGGCATTGATCATGCCTAAAAAGTCGGGTGTCTGTGTCATATTGGCTAGACGTTTTATCTCTTCCAATTCTTCCGGGCTAAACAGATTACGAATGTCTTCGGGACTCAACGGAGGAGTGATTTCGATCGGATCAAAGAGCGGCGAAGATACGACAGGCTCTGTGGTGTCAACTCGATCAGGCATCAATGCCCGGCCAAAAGACGTTCCCATGAACGCATATACGTAGGATACGGCAACAAGTCTCATTTCGATTGTAAAGGTGAACAATCAGTGTAAGATCCATTTGTCTAAATAATGACAACTGAACCCACAGCGCGGGTCCAGATTTGATCCCTCATTATCTCAATCTTAAGGGTCTATAACTGTCAACCATTGTCATATCCGTTTCATTGTGTATAGGGTTGTTAGGGTTGCATGCAACGGAAACATTCTGCAACTGCGAGGTTGTGATAAAAAACCAAGTAAACTGATAAAATCAGGTTCATTGAGATAAGCCAGCAAACAATTTTAAATCTCCAAGTTTAAACAAGATTGGTTCAGAGACAGTCCTACAATTCAATTGGTGGAAAAGGCATCGATCAGTTCCTTGCCGCAGTTATTCTCATAAGATCTCGGAGAGTTCCGGAATTTGTTAACATCTCCAGTCTTAGATTGCTCAAATTCTTTTCCAGTAAAGTATTCAACAAACCACATCATTTATCTGCTTATAATCGACGTCTCGGACTAGATTTAGTCAACCATGGGCTCATGCACGTGATCGATCAGAAGGTCAATAATACATTAGAGACCATACGAAATTAAGTTTCAACAATATTTCCCTTGACAACGGCTACTCAAGACTAACTCATCGGATTCCCCGAAGAAAAAAGGACGAGTCATAACCCGCCCTAACATTACTGCTATGTCTCAAAAATATCTATCAACAAGGTCCTCAGACAAACTGATTTCCTTTGAGGAAGCGGTTATGACCGGTCTGGCACCTGACGGTGGACTCTACATCCCATCGGCGTTCGCGAGTCTTCCTGATTTGGCGTCATGGAAAGACTACTCTTTCCAACAAGTCGCCTTCGAAATCCTCTCACTATACATTTCTCGCGACGAAATCTCTGCAGACGATCTCAAGAAACTTGTAGATGCCAGTTACTCCACTTTCAGGGACCCCCACGTCACCCCTGTCAAGCCCCTTGACCGTGATCGCGACCTGTACCTTCTTGAACTGTTCCACGGCCCTACCTACGCCTTCAAGGACGTTGCTCTACAGTTTGTAGGAAACCTATTTGAGTATTTTCTTACTCGACGTAACCAGGGCAAAGCCGAAGACGACAAATCGCGTGAACACATCACCGTAGTCGGCGCCACTTCCGGCGACACTGGCTCTGCTGCGATATACGGGTTACGAAACAAAAACGACGTGTCCGTTTTTATCCTCCACCCGCTAGGAAGAATCTCGCCTATTCAGGAGGCACAAATGACTAGCGTTCTTGACCCTAATGTGCATAACCTCGCTGTCTCTGGAACTTTTGACGATTGCCAGGATATCGTGAAAGAACTCTTTGGTGACAAGCAGTTCAACGACAGATATCACTTAGGTGCAGTCAATTCCATCAATTGGGCTCGTATTCTGGCACAAATATCCTACTATGTGTACTCTTACATTCAACTTGGCGTTCCTAAAGTGCGCTACGTTGTTCCTACAGGCAACTTTGGCGACATTCTGGCCGGGTACTATGCGAAACGCATGGGTCTGCCTGTTGAGAGTCTTGTGGTTGCTACTAACGAGAACGATATCCTTGACAGGTTCTGGAAGACTGGCAGATACGAAAAGCAAAAATCTGCTGACGGATCAATTGCTCCTGTTGCTGAAACTTACTCGCCTGCAATGGATATCTTGGTAAGCAGTAACTTTGAACGCCTGCTTTGGTACCTTGCACGTGAAAACCACTGCGCGAGTAACGAGGAAACCGGAGAGCTTGTCAGATCGTGGATGATGGATGTCAAGACTAAAGGCGCATTTGAGGCGCCGGAATCCGTCTACAAAGCCGCTCAAGAGGATTTCTCGAGCGACAGAGTGTCTAATGAAACCACAATTGCTACAATTCGCAACGTCTATGAGAAATATGATGGATACGTGCTTGACCCTCACTCAGCGGTCAGCGTCACTGCCGGCATGAGTCTGCCACCTGGCATCACCACAGTATGCTTGTGCACTGCTCATCCGGCAAAGTTCGCTGAAGCTGTAGATCTAGCGCTCAAAGATGTCAAAGGCTACGATTTTGAGAAAGTCCTGCCTGAAGACTTCAAAAAGCTTGCTACGAAGGAGAAGCGTGTGATCAAAGTACCTGCTGCGAAATCGGAATTGGTGAAAGAGATTATTGTGAAGGAACTTGCAAAAGAAGGCCTCTCTCTCTAAATACTGTGTACGTTTTGCGATGAAACTCAAGACATAGATTACTGCAAGAACCTTTAACGGAAACGTATTGACTTTTTGTATTGTATATATAACCGATCTTGCAGATCCAGCTATTATAGTACCAGTGAGAATAGCTTTATTAAATCTCCGCATAGCAACAAGGAACGTCAAGCTACTGGGTCCGCCCAACAGACCGAACACCAGAAGACAGATCGGAAACGGATTCTCGGCTATGTCTGATTCAAATGTTACAGAACATTACCCAATTGCGGTGAAGGAGAATGAAGAGTTTGTGAGGTTTTACGCTGCTGAAAGACGTCTCAGCCTGAACCAGCGGAAGGAAGTGGCGGATGCGCTCTGGAAGGTAGATCGAAGCCGAATGCTAGGACTCGTTGCAGGTTCGTTGATATTTGGTCTGATTGTCAATGTCGGTACACGTAATGCCAATCCTCAAAGAAGATCTATAAATACGCTGATTGGTTCATTTATGGGTCTCATGATCGGTGGCGACGTCGCTGAAGCTATTGGGCTAGCGAAACTCAGCGCCCGATACACGGACACGCCTAATATGAATGTGACTATGAATTACGTCCGGCTACATGGCGGAGTTATTTGGACACCTTATTTTGTAGCTACTTCGCAGAATCCTAAACTGCTGAATATCATCGACGAGAAACTGAAAAGCAATCCTGAAATGAACAAGCTTATTGGTCAGGAGATGGTCAGGATTCGCGAAGAGAAAATAGCATCTGGCGAAGCATCGTCTATGGCGGATTTCGAAGTCAATTCTAACGATACAGCAATTGACTCTGCTGCACAGAATTGGAAACCTACACCTGCCAATACTACTAAGTCTTCCAACGCGCCCGCCCAATCTGAGACTTCAGCCTGGGATGTGATTAGACAAGACCAGGGCGCCTCTAATTCCGCATGGGACAGTATTAGGAATGGAAAGGCTTCTTCTAAGCAAAGAAAGCCTCAATCTGAATACGATGATACTTTTGACTACGACGATACCGAAAAGGCCCAGAAACTGTTTGATCAGCAATTGGAACTCGAACGCTCTGGCAGTGAACTGCCAGATGATTTCTCTGAATCAGAGAAGAAATACTTCTAGTATAGCACTTACTGACACATACTACTTGCATCTATATTTCAATTTGAATTCTAGCTAGATCCAGCTAGTTCTTGGACCGGATCCGTTAAAACGCTGTGTTAGGACCATGCTGATGAGAAAACCTTAATTGAAATAAACTTTTAAATTTTGTAAGAAGGCTAGCTAAAGACAGTAAGTACAGTCTTTGTAATTTTGGTGTAGCGATTAAAAACTACAAGACAGCCAGTTTAATGTTCTTTTTTTGCTAGATTTTTCTATTATAGTGTATGTAGTGAGTGTGTGTAGGTGCGAAAACACCTCTTGCGCAGTTAAATCACACGAGTGAATTAAACCATGGCCAACAAGAATTAAAGACTGAGCAAGATTTGCTAGAGTATGATATCACGCTACCAGTGAGACTTTTGGTAATTGAGTTAGATTATTTAAATTTGTATAATTGTGCACGTGAGTCATCTAACTAGTTAGTGCCATAAGCAAATGGCTCAAGGACAGTAATACACTGGAGAATAACTACGCTAAGAACTTAGTAATATACGTAAGATAGAATATGAATTATATTCATAGTATTAGTTTTGTGTACATTTAAATCATGGCTGGTAAAAAAACAAATTGCAGTACAGATAGGTCCCGTATTAGATCTGTCGAGTTCTAAAGAAAGCAACATCGCTTTTAAAAAAGCTGAGAGTGTATCTTTTCAATAACTTTAACTACTTTATTTGGCTTTTACATCTTGAAAACCTCAGTATCCTAAGCTATAAGCATGATGTAATATGCCGTTTCTTCGATTGAATATAAAAAAAGTCGATGGCTGGTTGACTTTGTTAAAGATAGAGTTCATCTGACAGCTTAAATTAGCTCCTCGGGGGTGGAACCAATGAATCCGAAACACACCTTATCAGTCAGCGAGGTAAAAGCATTCAACAGTCAAAAAAAAATATAATGCTTTATGTTATTCTGTTTTCATTTCCAATATGTTCTAAGAAGCCACAAACAATAGAATACCACGTACTTGGAGTCAATTACTGAATAATGAAAAAGAACTGTCTGTGAGCTGTTAGCTTAATAAAGTTTATCGCTCATCCCAATTAGGCGAGCAAATGTACTAAAGTTATATAATATACCTCTTTTGAAAC
Organism: Tortispora caseinolytica NRRL Y-17796; assembly: GCA_001661475.1. NCBI lineage: Eukaryota > Fungi > Ascomycota > Trigonopsidomycetes > Trigonopsidales > Trigonopsidaceae > Tortispora > Tortispora caseinolytica. The sequence goes on from KV453841.1 coordinate 474,743, forward strand.
CAGCCAGCCTCTTTTATTTTTCTGTAGTTCAACTAGAATGCCAAAAACTTATATAACCAGATAAGATCTTACTGTGATCTTTCCTTTTTTGTTCAAGCACATCTAACAAATCTATCCATAATACGAGGAAACTTGCGAGCGACTTTCTTTACTTGATACCCCCTTTTACACCTTACTTTCGTTAATTTCAATTCTATCTAACTTTTTGTCTTTCGTTTATATATTCCTGATACCCTGAATTTAATTATGTTGTTCTCAAAAGTAGCAATTACAATTGCTACTTTTGCTTCAGCTGTGCTAGCCTTCGACCCCAATGCAAAGACCAATATGGTCCTGTATTGGGGCCAGAACTCCGCAGGCGGCGCTGGCACTCAACAGCGTCTTTCCTATTACTGTCAAGACGATACTACTGATATTATTATATTGTCCTTTTTGATGACTTTCTTTGGAACTGGTGGTCTTCCCGAGGTAAACTTCGCTAACGCGTGCGAGGGAACTTACTTTCCTGGAACTTCACTTTTGCAGTGCGATACTATTGCTGAAGATATCAAAACCTGTCAAAACAACGGAAAAATTGTCCTTCTGTCTCTCGGTGGTGCTGCTGGATCTTACGGCTTTACTTCCGACACTCAGGCTAAAGAATTTGCTCAAACTCTATGGAATCTCTTTGGTGCAGGCACTTCTAGCACTCGTCCATTTGGCGACTCAGTTGTCGATGGTTTTGATCTCGACATTGAAGGCGGCACTTCGATCGGATACGCTGCTTTAGTAACCGAATTGCGCTCGCTTGCCTCCTCTAGCGGCTCTAATATCTATATCGGTGCTGCCCCGCAATGCCCCTATCCTGATGCATGGATGGGCAACGCTATTCAGAACTCCTACATTGACTTCCTGTTTGTCCAATTCTACAACAACTACTGCAGAGTAGGCACTACGTTCTTTAATTTCGACACTTGGCAAACTCAAGTCGCCGGTGGCGGCTCCTACAACCCGAACGCTAAGATCTTCCTTGGTGTACCTGCTTCCCCGACAGCAGCTGGATCAGGTTACGTGTCCGCTTCTGAACTCAACAGCTACATTGACCAGGTAAAAGGTCTTGCAAACTTTGGCGGTGTCATGATGTGGGATGCTTCCCAGGCCTACAACAACATTGTAAGCGGCGGCGTCAACTACGCGCAACAGGCCAAGAACTACCTCCTCTCTGGAAGCTCCGGTCCTGGCCAATCATCTGCCCCCGCAGTCGCCACATCCACTGCAACTGCTGCCGCTGCTGCCACCACAACCACTACCACTTCTTCGACTTCGACTCAGGCATGGTGGACTCCCGATACCTCTGCTGCCACGTCTACCCAGACCACTGCTGAGACAACTCCGGAGACATCCGCTGCAACCACTACACAGATTTGGTGGACTCCTGATACCTCCGCTGCAGCTGAGACCTCTACCCATATCTGGTGGACTCCTGATACCCAGATTTGGTGGACTCCTGACGCTACTGTTACCGTCTCGACGCATGAGACCGCTGTTGATCCGACTCCTGACACTACTACCACTACTGGTGCTGCTGCTCTGACGCGCGAGACTACAAGAGTAACTATCAATCCGACTGCTGACGCTGATACCACAGATGTCGTCATCAAGACTACAGTATCTGAAGGCGTTACTATTACTATCACTGTCTACCCGGCCGAAAACACATGGACTACCACTGTTCGCGAGCCTGCGAGTGTCCCGCCCGGAAATGGTGCCGGTCCTGTAAATCCCGTCGACCCCGGTACCACCGAAACCACTGATTATGTCGTTCCTGTCACAGAGACTCCTGCTACTACCGTGGCTGCTCCCCAGACCACAGCCGAAGAACCAGCTACCACTGCTACGGGCTGCATAGACTCTGGATCTTCCTGCTCTACTGACGGTGAGTACCGCTGCAGTGGTACTGATTTTGCTGTTTGTTCGCATAACGAGTGGGTGGTTCGTGCCTGTGCTCCTGGAACCGCTTGCAAGCCTTTTGGGTCGTCTATCATCTGCGACTTCGCTTCTGGCTTAGAGGCCGTTTGCCCCTCCACTTCCAGCAAGACTAAACGCGAGTTCGTGCCCCTCCACCGCCTTCACCCTAAACTCAGAGCTCTTGCAGACAATGCTGTTCATTCTCACTCAATAACTGGCCCTCAATCAGACACTTTGAGCGTGCAGATCGAGCCTGAAGTGATCGGTGAGAACTCATTCGGCGCTCTCATTAACTTCGTCGAGAATACAGGAAACTCCTTGTCTGAAGGTTTTGCTTTTGAGTTTACATCTGATCATATAGTTCGGGGCAGTACCTTTGGCAAACTAGAAGATCTCGGGAACGGTATATACAGAATCGTTATCGACAGAATTCCTCAACAAGGTCTGAACTACCTTACTATGTACGTTTCAGGAAGCTTTGAGTAAATACTGTTATTTGTTACTTAAAACGACATATGTGCTATTTATTATGATTATTGATTGATTTTAAAAGGAAACTATAGTTCTAGCTCTCGTACTCGTATTAACAAGCATACAAATCACCTCTTGGTGTATTGCCTATTACAGACACACCGCTGATCATTTCAACTATGTCTTAACTTTATTCTCAATAAGGTTCCGTGTTATTGAGCGGTGTCTTAAGTATCACAAAAAAACGTTGGTGATGTCACTTATTGTTTTATCTCAGCATTGCTTATCCAACATATCAAGTGCGCGCAAAATGAATGATGAGCTAACCAGAAGCACTGATTGTTTCTGCTCGATAACAAGCTCTGGACACCTGATAATCAGATCAAACGGCATGATGCCTATAATTGGTCTCATCAACTGACGGCCTCATCAACAAACGGCATTTAGTTCTACAACAGGCCGCACTCAGGTGATAATACACATGTAAGTAACCATACTCCTCACTGAAAACCCTTCTTCTAAAAAAAATGCCGAGCTGATCTTTTCCACTGCAGAAATAACGGCGCTGTCATATATTCATTTCAAGCTAAACTCTTCGCCAGCACTTCCCGTTATAGATCAAGTGAACTAAAACAGAAAGCTAATCATGCATCACGATATCGTAGAAGCAGAATATTCTGTCTACTAAAAGGTGGAGTAGCTTGGTGATGGTTCGCAGCCGTAGAATGTATAATGTTAACCCAATGTGGTAATAGTGGAGCCAATAAGTACTCGTATATATATTTATATATATATATGTGTGTGTGTGTGTGTGTGTATCTGCATACGTGCAGACTTTTCATAGTTTAAACTGAAAAACTAAGATAACATCATGCAGTACTTTTTATTATTGATACTTCTTTCTGTTGGCATCAAGGCTCTTGACCTAGACAGTCATTCAAACGTCGTTTTGTTCTGGGGTCAAAGCAGTGCAGGAAAACATTATAGACAACCACGGTTGAGAACATATTGCAAAGACGACACGAATGATGCAATTGTTCTTATGCATTTAGCAGATTTCACTGATCCTCAAAAATACGGCACGTTGAGAGTAAACAAATTCTGTCATGATATCTATTGCAATAAAGATAACAGCTATGGGAACATGGAAACTTTGGAAGAAGATATCAAATTCTGTCAGTCGCAAGGAAAACCAGTTTTCTTGTCACTAATTCAACCCGAAGTCCCGAAAGCCATGACACCTGATGAAATGAAATCTGTTGCAGTTAAGTTGTGCGATTCGTTCTTAGTAAAACCTTGTCCTCTTGGCGACTTCGCCTTTGATGGGTTCACAGTCAATTTCAATCTCACCAGCATTGCCGTGAAGGAAAGAGATATATTTATTGAGAAGCTGCAAGAGAATATGTCTAAGCACCCTACCAAGTATTCTAAAAAATATCTTGGTCTTTCAATGGAAGGATGCAGTCTCACTGAGCCTTGGACAACCGACGTGCTAGAGAAACCGATTTCGATTTCGTTTTACCGTACTTTTCTTATAACGAATCGTGTTCAATTGGTTCTGACGGGTTCAATCTCGAAGAATGGGTCAACAAATTAGCAGATAAGGAAAGCAAGCTATCGAAGAACAAAGATATAAAAGTATTTGCCACATTTGACGCAATGCCAGCTACCCTTAAAGATACCGTCAATTTCAATACTATCAGTGACAAATTATCTTCGTCTTATAACAAAAAGAGCTTCGCTGGCGTGGCAATCTGGGACGCATCGCGTTCCGATATAAATCTCGACGAGAACGAGAAGACGTTTGCAAGGCGTTTGAAATCAACTCTTCGCGGACTCGAAGCGTAGTGTTGGAGTATTCTAAGTACATGTATATCCTTGAATCTAAGTAATTCATATTTCTGCTAAGACAAGCGTAATAGAAGTAGTTTCTCTTAGACTATGTCAATGTGTGAGTAGAATAGTCACTAGCAACCTTTCATCTAACTTTAAATAGAATAAAGTTCAAGTGTGGTTTCTCATTGTACTTGGCAACTTGTGTCTTAACTGCGCTTTCATCACATATCATGCAAGGCTCACAATTGAATGGCAAATATTTGAACGCTAAGTTTCATATGTGTGTTTTTTTTTTCTGTCACTATTGTTCGCCACCACTATCGCGGCTCCCTGTGACGAAGTATGTGATTGCAATAACACAATAGCTTTAATGTCAAAAACCTTAATACACTGATAGTTTGACTGACGTTTAACACTTCTCAACGGATATCAGTGTCTTTGTTTCGACAACGTCTGCGAATTTATAAGTCTCCTTTCCTTGAATATGTTTCTATTGCAGTATATTCATTTTACAAATATTCTATAACTCACTCAACATCCCAGAAGCATGTTAGTTGAGAAGCACACGAAAACCCTGCTTTGGTATGTGATTCTCGAAATTCTCTTTTCGGCCAGTTTTTCTTGATACGGCCACAGCGGATTGGTCAATATAAAAAAACTTACAGTGTACACAATTCAACTTGACAATTATACCTTAAAGGTCTGCATTCCTAGCAGTAAAGATGCTTTGAAATACGGAAGAAACCGCGATGCTCGTATAGCCATAACAAATCTTCCACAGATAGATAATAGACTATATCTATAAATATGCAATATATTTCCACTCTTCATCTTGTCTTTGCTCTAAAATGATCAGCTTTCTAATTGTTTTCTGCCTTGCTCTTGAAGTTTTGGCATTTGATCCGTTGTCCAGAACAAACGTGGCTTTGTACTGGGGTCAAAAGCCAGGAAAGTCGTCCCTCGCTGAATACTGTCAAGATGATTCAGTCGACATTTTAGTCATATCTTCTTTGAGCAAATTGTCATACGAATTGGGCAATTTGGACCTCCCGTTACTGTGCAAATACGACAAAAGCGAAGCTCCATGTAACCGCGAAAACTATCCTGAAGAGTTCGAGGCTCTCGCGAAGGACATAAAGTTCTGTCAGTCTAAAAACAAAATTGTTTTGCTCTCTGTTGAGTTGGTCGATTCCAATGGCTCGCCGTTCACTGGAGATTATCCTTATAAATTGGTCGAGCTGCTAGATCAGCTTTACATGAACGTTGGCGGTATCCCCACTGAACTGCGCCCCTTCGGTGATGTCGTACTTGACGGATTCGACATGCACATGAACCCCACGTACCAGGCAAAGAACGTTGAACAGTTCTCCCCGGACTTCTACATGGACATGAAGAGCAAGCTGCACAGCTCCAAGCCGGTATACATCAGTGTCTCTCCCGACTGCTTAGACGTCCGTGCCTGGTACTACAACATGCTTGCTATTGCCAATATTGACTTTATATTCCCGCGATTTTATGATCTGAATAAGTGCCAGACGCGTGTGTCGGAAGAGGATGCTCACTTGCTCGGCTATCATCTGTCCACGAGCAAATTTGCCAACATCAACATCAAGTTTTACGCTGGACTGTACGCCGACCCTGGCACGCGCAATGATCATACTTCTCCCGAGTCTCTGTACGATATATTCGCCAGTCAGCTTTTACCGTTTGAGACCAAGGCTTTCGAAGGAGATTTGATTGGAGGCGCTGCTATTTGGAACGCAGGCATGTCAGACGAAAACATCGACATGGCAGGTCGCACTTACGCGCAACAGATCAAGTATGAGTTGAACGCTTTAGCCGCAATGTACGGTGCAACAAGCAGAGACTATACGTGCAAGGAGGATTTCCCGTTCACTGCCGGATCCTTTTACCACAATGCTCTCCCAAAACTGCCCGCATTTAACACGAACTGCTCTGAGACCCGTTCTTAGACGGTCTCTAAAGAGTAATTATCGCCATTCAGACATATAGAATCTTCCGTTTAGTGCGTAATAAAATATAAACAAACAACAACATTTATGTGTAGTCGAAATTAGAGTTTCTACCTAGCCAACTTTCGATCCACCCCATGGACGCTATTGATTCATCATTGCATGCGCAGCAAGCGTCCAGCAGTGAAAGTGGTGAGTTTTAATTGGTTAATAATCTTCTTTTGTCTTGACTTCTAACATAAAAGCTGCCAAAGTGGCGCTGCTAGGTATCATTATTGATGTCAATGGCGCACAATGGGCACGAATCAGGGATCAAGTGGATTTTCGCCGCATTATAAGTTCTCTTCTAGTATTTGTGAACGCGCATTTGGCACTGAAAGAATCAAATAAAGTGCTAGTAGTTTCTTGTGGGCCTCATAAATCAAAAATCTTGTACCCTGCTAGTGAGTCAACTGACTCTGCCAACATCGAAGCGGACGGCCAAATGTACCGGCCATTCCAGGTGGTCAACCAGGTAATTATCGACGCTATGATGAATTCACTAGAAGAATCTCAAAGCAGTTCATCTAATTCAGTCAAGTTCGCCGGAGCTCTGTCGATGGCTTTGTCTTACGCCAACAAACTATCGTCTCATAGCATTGGGCATGGCGGCTATCAGTCACGGATATTGGCAATAAGTGTCTCTGAAGACGAACCATCGCAGTACATCGCTTGTATGAATGCCATGTTCACAGCGCAAAAACTCAGTATACCCGTTGACGTATGCAAATTGAATGGAAATTCGGTGTTTTTAGAACAAATAGCAGATGCAACTTCAGGCACATTCTTACGTCCAGATCACCCTTCAGGGATTTTACAGTACTTGATGTCCGTGTACTCGCCGAACCCGTCTATTCGCAATTACTTAGCGTTACCTTCTCAAAGCAATGTCGATTTTAGAGCCTCTTGCTTTTGTCACCAGAAAGTAGTCAGTATAGGCTACGTGTGCAGTGTGTGTCTTTCGGTATACTGCTCAGTACCTTCCACGCAGTCGTGTATGGTGTGCGGCAGCAAATACGATCCAGAAGAGATTGCTAAGCTCTTTATTAAACCACAGGTTATTCCAATAAAGAAACCGAAGAAAAAGGCCAATGCACAAAATCAAACAATTGCGCCTCCAACGACATAACTTTTTCCTGCTCGCTGCGTTTGTGAGAATTCAAATTCAATAGCATCTGCATTACGTCCGTACCCGACCACCATGGACTTTGTACAATGTCCAAACGTGACACTCATCTTGCCGTTTTCCAGTACTTTCACTGTAAGAACGCCTATCATGGGGACGCCCAATTGGCAAGGCTGGTCCAGTACTTCCTTCGCGAAATAGTCCCGTATAAATACAGACTCGTCTTCGAATTCAAGCACGTTCTCGGCGATAGTATGAGCCATATTTTTGGCAATAATGTCTTCGCCGACACCAGTCATACACACCGCCGTTTTGTGTATCTCGTTCTTGCATATCCACAGACCTGCTCCAAGCAACGCGCCCGCGCCTACACGGCCTGTGAGTTTGTTCAGCGGCCCACCGGAACTGGTTCCCACCGCTAGGCATCCCGACTCATCTAATGCTATCACGCCAATTGTATCTGTAACATTATCTGTATCTGTATTTTGTGACGTATCCTGCACCCGAAGTCCTTGCGCTTGGGCGAGCCTTTTAGCCCCGATCCCGACAACCATACGCGGCGCGACCAGATCATTCGCGCTTTTCGACTGCGCTAGGATCTGGGCCAGCCGTAACGGCTCCGCAACGTCGCATGCCGCGCCTACTGACGCCATTACACCTTCTATGTCTGTCATTACAGCCGCATCTGACTCAAAAGTCCCGTCAATTGTCATATTAGATGTTCGCCCAGCGTTCGTTAGAGGACTGTCTTCCAGCACTGATCCTGACGCCACAACCGCGTCCAGGGCCTTCTCACATCGGATCCCCGCCCTACAAGCGCGTCTGATCAAGTCACGGTATTTATTCTGCCGCGAAACGCTGTGCACACCTGCACCAATATGCACGGCTACCGTGCAAGGCATGGTGAAGGTACAAAGTGGGAGGGGGGAGAGGTACACATGCTACAGTTTACACAAGGTACAAATTTCAGTTGATTAGCGCTGAACCCGCGCCTTTACCCTCTCGAGACTCGTGCGTACGTCTCCTTTAGGGAACGACATCGGGTCAAAGTACGCGGGCGAAACTTTTATCAGCCATTCGGGTTTCACCGAAGTCACTGTGCGAATGTAGTTTCGCGAAGTGAGCACAAACTCGTTGTATACTACCCATTCACTGTCCTGTCCAAGCGTCGTAGACGGGTGAATTAGCACATCTTGGTTGTCCTTGATTGTAGTATACACTTTCGCTCCGGGCGCACGTTTAGCAACTTGCAGAAACAAGCCCGAACACAGCGCCCGCCGTATATTCACGTAATAGTTCCTGTCTTCAAAAGGAGTACTATTCAAATCAATATCGTTTCTTTCCATAAGTCCTTTCAGTTGGGTGAGAACATTCTGTGCACTCGCAAGTGATCTTGCAGCAAGAAAGTTCCGCTTGCAGAAAGAGTTCTTGTCGTCGAGATTATCCAAGTACGCATAGAATGCATTCAACATAGTCAAATGGTCTCCGTCAGAGTGGCTGAACTCTTTTTTCGCCATATCTGCTTCTTTTCGCTTTCCTGGCGGCCTGACAAATATATTAGGTACTGACAGCAGAGCTACAATAGTAGCAATTTCGATCGAACACTGGTACTCGGGTGATCTTATCAGCATTACAGCCAGCATGGGATCCAACGGGAACTCAGAAGCTGTACGGCCGAGCGCCGTCAAGTCTCCTTCGTCGCTTAAACATTGTAAATAATTCAGCTCTTCCAGTGCACGCATCATAGTCTCTGGCGCCGGAGGGTCCATGAAATCAAAATGAACTAGATCGTCAATACCGAGCTTTTTCAGTTCAAGCACTGTGCTCGCAAGATTGCAGCGTAGAATCTCCGGGTAGCTCTGCTCAATCAGTTCTGTCTTATATGCCTCCTCAGTGTATAGCCTGAAACATTTACCTGGCCTTGTTCTACCCGCACGACCTGCTCGCTGTTTAGCAGACGCTTTAGATATTGGCGAAACAAGCAGCGACTCAACGCGAATGCGCGGATTATACACTTTCTGTTTCGAGAAACCAGGGTCGACAACATAAACAATTCCGTCAATTGTCAAAGATGTTTCGGCAATGTTCGTGGAAACAATTACTTTCCGGCCAGGAGGTCCACCGGGTTTGAGAGGCTCTGGCGCAGGCCGAAATATCCTCTGCTGCTGGGCTGGAGGAAGAGACCCGTACAGTGGATACACCACAAGTGGACCACAGTTCGCTTCGCGGACCAGTTCGTCGCCTTCCAACGAAAGCTTTCTGCACGCATCTTCGATCTCTTCCTCACCCGTCAGGAAAAGCAGGATATCCCCCGGCTCTTCAGTAGCATGGATCTGCAGAACAGTGGTGAGCGCCGATTCCAGGTAATCTTTCTGGTACTCAGCCGTATAATATATCTCAACAGGGAATGTCCGTCCTGGGACAGCTAAAAGTGGTGCATTATCGAAATAAGCTTGAAACTTTTCGGCGTCTAAAGTGGCAGACATGACCACGAGCTTGAGATCGGGCCGTTTTTTAGTGACGTCTTTTAACAGGCCCATTAATATATCTGTGGCAAGAGTACGTTCGTGTGCTTCATCAAGAATAATACAAGAGTACCTAGAGAGTTCAGGATCGTGCATTGCTTCACGGAGAAGCATACCGTCTGTCATGTAACGCAGAGCTGTCTTGTTGCTTGAACAGTCTTCAAAACGAATACTGTAACCAACTTCGCCACCAAGCTCTACATCCAACTCATCAGCAACACGCTTAGCCACAGACATCGCAGCAACACGACGAGGCTGTGTGCAGGCAATTTGCATGCCTGATAGTTGAGGAAGGTCGTCGTACAGGATAAATTGCGGGATCTGGGTAGTCTTACCTGAACCTGTTTCGCCCACAAGGACGGTAATTTGATTATTATGGTATAGATCAAGAAACTCTTGTTTTTTAGAATGAACAGGTAGGTTTCTTCTTGTCTTTAGAATATCAAAGTACTGCTCAGATAGAGGTTTTTTTGTCAGAAAATTTAGCGGGCCGTTTTCGACTTTACTGATTTGATCGGCTGTTGTGTTGTGCCTGCGTAGCTCCACATCGTTAATCTCTATAGATACTACTCTACTAGGTGTCTCTTTACCATTTTCTGGTATTGATTTGGTCAATGCAGCCCTTTTTGGTGACGGATCCATTGGATTTCCTATCTGGTGGTAACGGTTGGAAAAAGATATCGAAGTGTAAAAATGGTGAACTCCCAAATATGAGGAGGCGGGCCCCGTCGTGTCTACAGCCGAAGGCATCATCTGAATAGCAATAGCACTTGTTCTTGTCCAGAATTCCATCATTATAATTAGATAATGCATATTTGTCGTGTCATCTCAGCTTGTTTGATTGCCGTTGTTGTGGTCCTCAAATGGCGGAGGCGGGCTGCTGGGAACAGGGTGAAGTCTGGCTTCAGTACTATGATCTGCGTACTGCGGAGGGGCAGAAATTCTTCCGGAATTAATGCTCAGCGACCGCCTGTAATCAAAATCACCACGTTGCTCTGAAAGTTGATCTGATTGCAAATGGTCAATAACATTGAGACGAATGCTGTTAGGGCGCCGAAACTCCTCCCTGTCGGAAGAAGTGATTCGGTTTAAATCGTTGGATCGCGGGTACCGTCGCGGAGACGACAGTCGCGGGCGTGCAGATGGGCCAGGCAGGCTTCTGTATTGTTGTGAAGATGCTTCAGATCCCCTTTCAAGCAATATCGAGCCATGCTCGACGCCGTAAGGTGGTGGTGGCGCGAGATTGCCGTGCGCTGGTGCAAGTCCCCATTTATTAACATTGGCAGCGATATATACGAACCCAGCATGCCCAAAATTCACATGAACGACGCATGGCCCGTTAGCGCCGATAGTTGGGAATAAGTTCTGCCGCATATTATGTGCAGCCTCATCTAGTTTCTGCCCGTTCTTCGTGAAGAAGACAGTGTTGGAACGTGGGCTATATCCCACTCCTACTACGTCTCCTTCAACGAGTGGAGGGCCATATTTTCTAGTAGGCTTGAATGGTTGGTTGAGCCGCTTGTTGCCAAGCGAATCATACGCCACAGAGTAGCGGTGATATCCTGGCAATCTGAAAGGAGGGTATGGTTTGGTAGCCAAACCGATAGAAACTACCGAAGTAGAAGGCTTCTCGTAGAGCTTAGCCTCCCAGTAGTAAATTTCGTTTTGACGGGGTATCGGAAGGTTTGTCTGCACCGAGCAATCGGCGTCACTGAAAATGACTTCAGTGTGTGCTTCAACCATGCAAGTTGCTCCATTCTCGAAATCGGGTTCAAATTGCCACGCGGAAACACCTTTCTCTTGAATAGCCATGTGTTGGCTGAGGCTGATATCAGTCTGCACACTATCGGGCGGATTTGCTTCTTGGAAACTGCGTGCCTGGAGATAGTTGGAGCGAGATATATCGTCCATTTCTTCTAATGCTTCCTCTTCGTCGCGCAAAAAGGCCTGCTCGTCATCGTACTCGCCCGGCAATGCTAAGTTACCGAGAAGGATCCGGCCGGTCGAACTTGTAAAGAACATTACTACTAATACGAGGATACATGCCGTGCCGGCTGTTGCTACCAAAGTTATAATAGCGATCAGCCCGCCAGATAGAGAAACGGTGTCCGGATCGGTATATGAGGACCATGCTGCTTTCAAATCGATCATATTGAGCAAATCTGTGGGAGCGGCGGCAACCGTAGTGGCTAAAGCCGCGAGGGACAAGAATCCCCTCATAACTGAATCAGTCTATAAGATCAAAGCAAAAAAAATCCAGAGAATAAAACACGAAACTTGTATGTGAACGAACTAGAAAGAAGATCAGAATGAGAGGAGGCAAATAGAAAGGTATAACGTATTTAACGCCGCTTTCTAAAAGAGCTTATACGCCATCTTTGGGATATCGCTCACGATATCTAGGGACCAGTATTTTTGCATTATTATCGTCACGTAAGCGCATTTATTGAGTTAAATGAATAATTAATAAAATAAGTTCGATTAAATATGCTGCATATCTTAGTAAAAAGCTCACAAAAAAAAAAGGAATGAAATGCCTCCTAGCGGATTTGAACCACTGACCTTCGCATTACAAGTGCGACGCTACTACCACTGAGCCAAGGAGGCATAATAAGTAAGTCACTAGTGGGACATGGTTATCATAAGCCTGGGCTTCTATTTCAAAACAATTACTATCTTATTCCATCTTATGTCACATGAGAATAAATTTAAGAAGTACATTTGAGTAGAACCTTTAACCTTTAGGATATTGAATAAGTGTCTTGCTAGTTTTCGTCAATTCACAGAACCGTAGGGTTCACATCGGCCATTTCCGTGTCTTCGTCCTCCTCGTCATCTTCGTCATCATCGACGAGATCTGGATCAGGCTGTTTACGACGCTCAAAATCTTGAGTATGCGCTCTTTGTAATGCCTGCGACACTGCCACTGCAGTCGATGAAGGCGAGTGCCAACCGTTTTCACTGAGTGCCCATATAGACCTTTTTCTCGGTCGGTTGCCCTCCTGAGTGATAGCCTTCCCTCCAGTCGTAGCAGCGCCAGTACTCTGACCTTCAGCCCGTTCTGCTTCATTGTTCTGCATATTGATGAGCGGATACCTATCGGCACCATCTCCTGTTGGCCCTATATCAATAGCGTAAGGCAAATCCACGTCCTTGTATGCTTGAGACCTTCCTACATTGGCACAATGTTCATTTTCGACGCGGAAAGCTAACCACAGGAACCTTCTAATAATCTCAGTGAACGCAACAAAGAATGAGACTGTCTGAGACTGCTGTATGTTTGCCGGGAAAACAGCATAAAGTATCCATAGCAGTCGAAATATGGGATCAAGGATCATGGCGATATAGTAAACGTAATGGTTCTTGTATGCCAGCTCATTCCTGAGGAACCTGTATTTCGAGTTCACCTGGAACAGCGACCAATCCATAAATATATCCCAAAACGTGTTCAGTGCAGTGTATATCACAGCAATTGATATGAAAAGCCCCTCTGTGGTCTTGTTCTGATTAATACGCCATGCGCTGAGCAAGGCATAGTAGATAATGGTGGACGCATACTTGCCGGCATTGGCCAAGTGAGGGAACCACTGGCCTGTGTCTGCATAGCGCCGCAGGCATTGATTGAATCTCCAGATTGGAGGCAGAGCTGCAAGGAAACCCATCAGTCGTGAATGGGCCGAATCGCATGTAGTGCCAGCAGCCCAGTTTTTACTGAAAAGACAGAAATACATGCCCGCATTACTTAGAGAGTAAGTAAAGGACATTACTATGTCACCAATAAAAAAGTCTCTGAACTCCACAGGGAAGAAACCTGAAAGCAGCAGTCTCCACAGTGAAACAGCCAGCCATTTGCGCGTGCTAGGGTAAAAGATCTGAAACGGCATAAGCCAGACTACTAGAGTAGAGACCAGAAATATCAATGAATAATATTGGGTCGGCAGCTTGTCTGGCCAGAAATCTCGAAAGCACAGCCATGCCCATATACTGAGCCAGAGAAATGTCGACGCCGGCAAGACCATATATTCGCGGTAATCCAAAACAGTGCGAGGATTGAACTCGAAAATGAAAGGGTAGTTGATCTTATAATGACTCCAAATTGCGCAATTAACTGCAAACAGCAAGCTGAATAAAACCACAAGCATGAACCCAGCCCAGGTTTGAAGCAGCTTTGCGCCAATATCGATATTTCCTCCTAGAGTCTTCTGTAAACCAACAACCACAGTATCAATAATTAGAACCAGACTAGCGCCAATAGAAAATCCAGTTATCCACACAGAACCGCTATGCGCCTGCTGCACCTGGGGCGCACGAAGCTTCACTAAAGCCTTCTTGCGGTCTCCACCTTGGAAATATCGGGCATACAGATCTTCAGTGTCGTGCATCAATTCCTCGATACGGTCAGTATTCCCTAAATGCGTTTTCTCAATTTTCTTGGCATAAACAGGCGAGAATTTCAGGCCAGACGTCTTGTCAAACTTCTTGACGATCTTCCGGACTCCTTCTTTGTTCAGCGTGATATATGAGTGTATCAACTCGAGTCCCCTGTAGTACTCCAGCATAGCCTGCTGTAGTTGTCTTTTAGCATAGGCATACGGCGGCGTGTAGGTAGATCTGTCATAGTCGCGGGCGTCTTGCGCAGATCTGACCTTTCTTTTTGCGGTAATCGGGTTTAAATAGTGGAAAGAAGGTAACGAGGGTATGATGTAAGGGTCAAACATTCGCGACAAGAGCTTTCTGAAGGGAGATGAAACAGTATTAGGTGCAAAATCGTCACCAGAATGCTGCTGCGTTTGTAGGGATTTTTTCTTCAGCTTTTCGTCTCTTAATTTGTGGAGCTGAAGACGAAGGAGGTTTAAACGGAGGGTAGCGTCAGTCTGTTTCTGGGCCACAAAAGTACTCATTTTGGCAATTTCGTCGTCAATCCATTCCTTGAACTGGTTCTCTGGCGAGTCAAATGGTATGTCTATGGTGTCTGCGTCGACGGCTGGAGACGATCTTGGCACGGACGCACGATGACTAGTCCAGCTGGTGGCAGCAGCATGCTGAAGCAGCGGTGACGGTTTGGAGTGAAAAGAAACAGTCGAAGCCCCATTTCTAGTCTTTTTTAGGGCTTCGCGCAATTGCACTGTCTCTGTTTCAACCTCTTCTGCCGTTTTAGGGAGGTTCGCGGGCGTGTTGATTCCTTCTGCTGACGCAGGTAAGTGGTCGGGAGGAGTCGCGATGAGCGAGCCGTAGATACCGTATGTTTCCTGGCCTACGCCGCGTGGTGTAGGGATCTGTATAGGCGAAGTTGGCGTGGTAGCAATGTCTCGGGTATCCAGCAGGTCATGTGGAGTAGCGCCGTGTTCGGCAGGCGAGGCTCTTGAAAGCTGGTGCAAAGAGCGGTCCACATCGACGTGAGGCTCAGGCAGACGATAGAAGGAAGACTGGCTTTCAGCAGATTCTATACGGTTTAGGCGACTTATATCATTATAGCTGGCGGGAGACTCGCGTTTAGTACGTAACGAGGGGGTAAACAGTACAGAAGCGGCTCTTTTTCGGAATGATCTAGGGCTGTTCGTGTGCTTGGCCTGTATACTCTTCAGCAACTTTTTGCCGCTTCTATAGTCAAGATACTGATACCGCCACTCGGGGACCTGCTCCTCTTGAAGCGTTTGGCCGAATTTCATGACGATCAGCAATTTTTCAGCAATCTATAGGGTAAAAGCCGAATGTTGAAGGCGGCTTTTTGGCCTGATAGCGATAAAAACCTGGGTGGGCAGCTAAGGGTTTCCAGTCCAATGAAGGGCGGAGAGAGAAGCTCGTGATAAACTCTAACAGCCACATTATGAGCCGCGCGACGTTATAGCGGCGTCTCAATGCAACGTTTTTGTTACTGTTCAGCTAATAGTATAAATTTACGTGTCATGAAGTGTCGTGTATCGTTATGTGATTCATATATATTTCGAGCAGTCAAAACGACAGAGGTTCAAGTTTGGACACAGGTTCTGCCGAGTTGTCGGCGTTGATGCGGAAACGCTGGCCACGCCATACGATGGACGAGCCGCACATCGCGGCGATCCATATAGGAAGTGCAAGAACCTCTCTAGCGAGCCATATGTAGAGCCATCTCGCAAACTTCATGGTGTTAATCGTAGCCGGTGAGTCGTAGTAGGTCTTGATCTCGTGAATGGCGCGAGCGCGGATCGAGTGGTACACTGCGTAGTCCAGCAGGCACCACAGACTCATGTGGAGCCAAAAATAAGACCATGCCGAGATTCCAGTAAGCGCGCTAATAGCCCAGCCGCCATATATGCCGCTCACTATGCTTTCCGTAAATGGTTCCACAAGCGTTGCGCCAGTGACGACGTACTTGCGTATACGTATCCAGCGCAGTCGGCGGAACCAGTACTCTATGAATGTCTCATCCTTAGTAGGCTGTATCACCAAATCAGAGACCAAACAGGTGCGCTCGCCGTGTTCCCATAGCGTTTCTGAGAGCATTTGGTCTTCAGAAATAAAGTGGCTGAAATACCTGAACCCGTCTGGGGAAGCAGCGAGCAGCGACGATTTTCTGAAGAGGTTTGACTTGCCCATGACGCAGGGGGCAACGCCAACGGCGTTGATACCTGTGTAGAATTTGGCATGGCCAGTGCTGAGGTACATTTCATCGAGTCGCGATCCAATCCAGCCAGAGAAACTGACGGCGACAGGCAGGTGGTGCACGAGACCGACAGACCCGCGGAACTTGTTCACTGCGCGTCCTAACGTTCCCGGATCGACCCAGGCGTTCGAATCAATGACCCACAGTATGTCGTGTTGCGCCTGGTCAAATCCCTGTGCGAGGTTGTTTATTTTAGGGTTAGGACCGTAACCCTTTTGTCCATACGAAGCGGCTTGGCCCGTGAGAATCCGTGTGGGCACATTTTTGTATTGACTGCATAGCTCTTCTAAGACCGGGACCGCCGGATCATTAGCATCTTTTATACAAAAAATTATCTCAAAATTAGGATAATCCTGCTCGAATGTGGATTTCATGCACGAAACAAAGGCGCTCTCGGTGCCCTTAACCGGTCTAAGTATAGAGACACCCGGCACTCCGGAGAGAGGCATAGCCGAAGGTTTCGGAGTCCTGAACTCCGCCACTAGTCTGTATGCCCCTATTGATGCCACACACAGAACAACTATATACAAAACAACAAATACCCATGATATGGCCAATTCTATAAAGGAGGGCATAATTTAGGCAACGTGGATGGCCATGCAAAAAAGCAGCCTGAGTGTAGTAGTTGATGGATGAGATGAGGTTTGGGAGGTAGTAAGGGCTAAAAATGCAGTAGATGGTTCTCGAGCTTTGCCGGCCTTAACAGTCATCTTTACAGATCGGCGACGAGCTTATAATGACGAGGTATGAGTGCCGCCATACTATGTATAGTATGCATATACTCGTGGACGCTGAGTCAGCCTAAGCGCACACGGCCAGTCTATATGCGCAAATAAGACCATCGTTGACCACATCCTGCATCACTAGCTGCAGAACTAAATGGCACTATTCTTTCCCAACAAGAACCCTCAGTCGAAACCGCCAAGGCGCCGCAAACATGGAACTACCCGTTTGGCAGTCGCAGACAATTTCAGGCATTCAAAACCTATCCTGGGGACGACAGAACCCGTAATCACGAACGAACCCAATGATGTGCAGGACGGCGTCGATCAAGAAAGTGTCGCTGCTGCAGAAGACCAGCCAGTTCCTACAGCCGTGGAACGACCTCCTGACTCTAAAGTGACTGAAAACGATGTGCCAACCACTATCCCTAGAACAAAGCCAGTGTTTGCTGAAGAGACCACGCTGCAAATACATACTAAGAATGCAGGTTTGATAACTCCTCATCCTCCTATACCTGCGACTACTGTTCCAACTGGTGCATCAGAGGAAAAACAAAATGCACCAGTGTACATAGAACAGGAAGCGCCTTCTGTCACTGCAGACATCAGTGTCATGTCGTTGATAGTCGCGAGTGTCAGCGCTGTTAGCGACAGTGCATTTGATAGCCAAACAAGCAGTTTGTCCAATACTTTGACTATTATTGGAGCAAGTATAGGCAGTTTTGCAGGCGGAGTAGCTTTGGGCTCTCTTCTCGCGGCATTTATGCTGTCTAGACGACAGAAACTCAAGCTGGACGAGGACCTCGACGAAGAATTTAACTCTGGGGATGAGCGCAATAAAGGGTCTCCTGCTTCTAAAGCTAACCCAACTAAGAACGCCAACGTAAGTGCTGATCTTCTGCCGCCTATCAATGAGGTATCATCGTTAGGCGCTACAGACTGGGATAAATTCTCCGAAATGGCGGAGTCTGAAACGTTTGATACAAGTTCAGAGAGCATATCGGCTGACATCAACTGGACCACGGTCACTGCTGGTCAGAATGGTGAAAGAGAAGGCTCATCAGAGACTATTGCCGTTTCTGAGTCGGACAAAAAGCCAGATGAAAGACTGAGATCGGTTTCAGCGTCAGATGCACAGATGACAGTGCACGATGACGGCATAGCAGCGAGTCTTACACAATCTAAGCAAGCAGTAGACAGTACAAGAGAAGAATCCAGACAAGACAGTTGGCCGAAGAGGGTCCTTATTGTCGCCCCGGGAGAGACGGATCCTTGTCGGCCTGGGGCGATGCATCTGCAGGACGAAGACATGAAACCGCGGTCGCCGCAGTACCAGCGACGGCTGAACGGCAGCACAATTCCGTATCCCGGGAAACCCGATCTGAATATGACGCGAATTCCTATGAACAGTGCGCGCGGGGGTAGGCCGTACACACGGGGCGGGATGTCCCCGCAAGGACGGCCAGTCACGGCAGCTGGAAGGCCCGCCACTGGTCAGCCAAACTACCCGAACATGTACCCTATGCGATCGCAGGTGATGTCGACGCAAAGCGGACCTCAGCAGTCGCAATTGTATCGTCCTCCGGGACCTAGGGAGCCGCCGCGTAGGGCAGTGTACCCTGTGAGTCCTGGCGGTCCAGGCGACGTTCATGCCACAACATGATCAGTTTGAATCTGAGTCATCAGACAGAGCTGGAGCTGCACGCGACCATGCAGCTACTACTTCCTGTTTTTTATCTTCGTCAATATCAGCAGTTATTTCTATTTCGCGCAGCTCGTCGCCGTCTAGTTGTATGTATAGGCCATACTCCGTAATCGCTAGCAGAGCGATGTCCGCGTGTGCGAACTTTCTCCCTAACGCCGCCGCATTGCTCCACAAAACCAAGGCGTCATTCGTACAATATAAAATGCAGTCCCCGCCGTCTATGTGGGTCGATCGCGCGATCGCCGTCGCAGTCAAGAACGCGTCTTCAGGCCGCTGGTCAACTTGCTGCATGTTATGTTCTAGGCAGAAAAGTCTAAATCTACGCACAAAGGTCTTAAGAGGTCGTTAGTCTAGCATGATCACAGCCCGGCCGTTGAGTTGGCCTGTCTCCATTTTCTCAAAAATCGTAGATACTTCTTCCATCGTGTACATCTCGATGTTTGGGGGGCTATTCCATCTTGTGGCCAGATCGAGCGCCTCGCTTATGTCTTGCTGGTTCCCCACAAGCGAGCCAATCACCTTGACGTTCTTGAACACCAGGCCCATTGGTCGAATAGGCACTGTTACAGTCAGATCCGACGACAGACCCACAGCCATAATATAGCCATGAACCGCACAATTTTCACCGACAAGTTGTATGCGGATCGCGTCGGCGCAATCACCTGCACTCCATGGCACCCGCGACCGGACACCGCTATTACTTCCGCAACAACGTCCTTGGACTCTTTAAAGTCAATAAACGTCTCCGCACCGAGTCGCGTACACGTCTCGCGCTTGTCGGCGCCAGTGTCAATAGCAACTACACGTAGGCCCCGACTGCGTGCGTACAGGATCGCCATCTGGCCAAGTCCCCCGCCTGCGCCTATAATCGCTAACCAGTGGCCCGCATACAGGTTTGACTGTTTCAAACTCTTGTAGACCGTCGTTCCTCCGCATAGTATAGGTCCAACGCACTTCTCGTCGAGTGCCTCAGGGACTCGACAAATGTAATCCGCACGGAGTATGCAGTATTGGGCGAACGTGCCGTCCATGTCGTGAATGCAGTATACACCGTTGTCGCAGTACACGTCCATTCCCGGAATAAAACAATTTTCGCAGTTGTGGCATATCTGTCGAACGTACGGCGAACCGACACGAGTGCCGACCGCAATGACCTTCTCGTTTACATCTGGGCCCAGTTTCACAATTCTGCCAGATCCTTCATGACCGGGGACTTTGACGTTAAGTGTCAACTCTGGCGCCCACTCGTTTTTTAAATATGAAAGGTCGGAATGGCAAATACCAGATGAGCTCAGCCGCACCAAAACCTCACCTGTGCCTGGTTCCGGTACAGGATAATCTGACAATACTTTCAGCTCGTAATCCGGACCGGGGTTCTGGCAGACAAGTGCCTTCTGCACTTTCGGTATGCTGATGGGAATCATTGTCTAGCGATCTAATGACCTGCAAGGATTTCCACAACTAAAAAACATCTCTGGGCTTACCTAACCCTCGAGATCATTCCTGCACGTAAATCGGTTAATATCTGCCGGAACCTAGTTGGCGTAGATCACGCGGCTCACGATCTCCGTTCCTCGTCTTGACTTGAATACTAGTTCTCCACTACTGCAGCAATGTTTGTGTATTCGTTTGCATGCCAAAGTTGTCAATAAACATAATAGAGCCCTGATTTCTTTCTGTTCACTGCTTAAACTGCCTATCTGTTGATTGATGAACAGCGCGGAGACCTTGATAGTGAGAGCACAAAAAATAAACGTAGATCTTAATGAAGAGCAAGGTTTTCTTTAAGGCATCCAATCACAGCCCCCAACCCCAGATATTTCTCCGCTAAAGTAACACTTAGTGTAGCTCCTCATTTTGACCAGTCAGTTTTCGTTTGCGATCCTACCGAGTATAAAATGCGGAACATCTAGCAATTAAACAACGCGGTTGTGGTTTTCCGTGCATATCAAAAAGAATATAACACTTATCTTTAGTCTTTCCTCCGACAAACGAGGGGAACTTCGTCACACAAACCGTACCCCGCGATTCATATAAATGACCAACATCAAACATCAGAAACCACAAACAAAATGGCAATTCTCAAATCATGTAATCGAGGCACAAAACTGTACCATGAATGTGTGATCGCTTCTAGTCTTATGTTCTTGTTTTATGGATATGACGCGGGCTTGTTTGGCGGTATACTTGGACAAGACCAATTCCTTCGTGTAATGGGTTACCCACAAGACCCCTGGACTATTCCACTCATGAGCTCATGCTATACTATAGCGGCATTCGCTACAGTGATCCCTGTCATCGTTTTCGGTCTCAAAATTGGTCGCAAACGCTTGCTCATCATCGGCTCTGTATTAACAATCATAGGAGGTACCGTTCAGGCTTCTTCCTACGGACAGGGCCAGATGTTCGCAGGTCGGGTGATAGCTGGTTTAGGAGTCGGTTTAATATCTGACACAGCTCCTCCGTACCTAGCAGAGCAAGCAATCAGAAAAGACACTCGCGGCGTCAATGGTATGATTATGGGCTGCATCTTGATCGGCGGCATCCCTATAGCCTACTGGCTCTGTTATGGTCTTGGGTAAGTTGACAGCACCATCGCTTGGAGATTTCCTTGCGCTTTCCAAAATGCATTCGCTTTAGTGGCTCTGTTCATGATTTGGAGATTACCCGATACTCCTAGATGGTATTATGCAACAGATCGCATTGAGCAGGGCGATGATACATTGGCTGCGCTGTTTGATCTTCCAATTGACCATCCAGATGTCATGGAAGTCAAAAACGATATCTTGAACGCTATTGCCTTAGAGCACGAGGCTGAGTCTTCTATCAGATTCAAAGACTTTTTCTGGGATAAGACCGAGACAAAATCTGCTTGGAGGACACTATTGCCTTTTATCATTATGTCGTCGCAACAGCTGCTTGGAACCAACTTTGCAGTATATTTTGCGACTGTCATTTTCTCTAATGTCGGTCTTGACGACAATCTTTCGGCGCTACTAGCTGCTGTATTGAACACTATTTTCTGGCTTGGTACTATTCCGACCATCTTCTTGAGCGACAAGTTTGGCCGTCGTAATATCATGCTTTACGGCACCACCGGGTGTTGTCTTATGCTTGCTGTATTCATTGGATGCATTGGCAGAGACCACCCAACGACTACTCAGCAATGGGTCGGTATAGGCTTCTTGCTGGTATACATGCTCATCCTTGGATTTGCCTGGATGGGTATTCCTTGGCTTTACTGCAGCGAGATCTCACCATTTAGAGTATCGCCATGCTGGTGCTGCGATGGCAGCCGGCGGTGAATGGTTGTTCTCTTTTGTGACGGTATTCTGCTCACCTATAGCCTTGGCCGATCCTTCTGTAGGCTGGAAAATTTGGCTATGGTTTCTGGTCTGCAGTGCGGTCATTATCCCTTTCATATATTTCTGTATTCCTGAGACGTCAAATAAGACACTCGAAGAGATAGATTTGATGTATGTACACAAAGTCCCCGCGTGGCGGTCCAAGAGTGTTCATTTCAATTTTACCGACAACGATCGCTCTAATAGGGCAGACTTGGGCGAGAAAGCTTTTGCTGAAGAGCGCGAAATTGCATGATTGTTTCAGCTGCTAAACGTTTAATCAGACATTGTTCCTGTATGTTGTTTCAGCATGTAGAGCTGTTATTCCAACCAATCCCTAACGCCTTGATAATTCGGAGACTCTAACAATTTAACGGACTAAAATCACTCATACTCCGTTCCTTAAACCCTAAGAAAGGCCCACCTCGCACTTAATGTCGGATATAAAAAATACCGCGGATCTAAGACAGCAGTTAAGAACCTAAAACCCACTTAATTCCGACATCGGGAGTAACACGCGCAATTGATTGGCTGTTTTGCAGTCTGACAGAAGGTTAATTTGATCTACTTACTGAGCACCAACTTAATTGCTAGAATATTGATTTTGAAGCCAATTAAACAGCGACAAGATTGAATGCTGAAGAATCATTTACGCTTGCGATCGGTTGAATTAGCAGTCCGAAACGGCTGTAATTGGCCATGTTTGTAATACCAATTGATTGCAAGTGATAAATCATCTAAATTTCAACCGAATTGAAATATATATATAAAGCAAGTTCTTCCCAGTTTCGCAGTTCAAACTAAAGCCATGAGTTTTTTGTTTACGCATTCGGTTTTTGCTAGACTATCTCACGCTGCCACTGGTGGAAAGCTCTTTCCAAATATTGACTCTGTTGTGAAGGGCGACAGCCAATTGAATACTCTAAGCAATCATTCAACACGTGAAAAGGTCAAAGATGAAGATCTATCAACAGACGCTGTTTTGAATAAAGAAGACAAAGACAGTTTTTTAGTTTCCTGGCAGGGAGAAAACGACCCTGATGATCCGCACAACTGGCCCAAAGCTAGAAAGTTCTATGTTTCCAGCATGATCTTCTATCAGACAGCAGCTGTTTATATCGCCTCATCGGTATATGCAGTATCGATTCCTCAAATTACGAAAGTGTACGATGTCAGTTCAACCAAAGCGTTGCTTGGTTTGTCACTTTTCGTTCTAGGATACGGTGTTGGACCGCTCTTCATATCGCCATTTGCCGACATGCCCCAGATTGGACGCAACACTCTATACAGTTTTTCGTTGCTCATGTTCACAGTTCTTCAGATTCCATTTACAGTGGTAGATGGTACCTATTCAGCAATGATGTTTTGCCGATTCTTTACCGGTTTCTTTACCAGCCCTGCATTGTCGATCGGTGTAAACTCGTTTGTCGATATGTATAGAGGAGAATTGCTGCCGTATTTGATTCTCATTTGGGCAGGCGCCGCTTTGTTAGGACCTACTATAGGCCCTATTATTATAAGCTATGCAGTGATGAACTTGTCATGGAGATGGCCCTTCTATTTCCTGACGGCGTCTGGAGGTATTGGGTTCATTCTCATGCTATTCACGACTCCAGAGACGTACGGAGAATCTATCCTTCTGAATAGAGCCAAGCGGATTCGCAAGGAGACCGGAGACAATCGGTACATGACAGCATGGGAACGTAACCGTGAAGGGTTTTCGCTAACAACGAAACTGTACGAAGTCTTCATTCTGCCGGCGAGAGCGTCCTTTGAGCCTATTATGATCTATGTAAATCTGTTCCTCGGGTTCACGTACGGGCTTTTCTACCTCTGGTTTGAGTCATTCCCACTGGTGTATGGAGGTATATACCATTTCAATCAAGGAATACAAGGGATCTTGTTCATTGGACTCGGCATAGGATGTGTGATAGGTTTAATCTTGTACTATCTGTGCCTGAAGTACTACATCAGTCCACGACTGAGCATAGAGGGTCCGGAAGTGTACTTTAAGGCGATGGTACTTCCGACGCTGGCGATTCCTATTGGGCTTTTTATATTCGGGTGGACTGCGCGGTCGGACATTCCCTGGATTGCGCCAACAATTGGAGCAGCCATATACCCAATTGGCGTGCAGTTTGTGTTCCAGCCAATTGTCGGATACATTGGCCTGGTGTACTACAGTAATTTGTCCGCGGTTATGATATCAAATGCCGTGTGGAGATCATGCATTGCGGCTGCGTTCCCGTTATTTGGCTCAGGCACGTTTAACAATCTGGGCATCGGCCGCGGATCATCAATGTTGGCAGGCATTTCCATTGCGATGACGTTAATTGGTACTTTACTTCTTAAGTACAGCGGCCCTCTCCGCAGGGCTTCTAAAATGGCAGATCCATTCTAATAGAAATATAAAAATAAATTGATCTTTTGTTTTGACCTTTTCTCTGATGTTTGAGACATTTTTGGTGGCGTTAAACGATCGTTCTGGTATGGCAGACTTGGCGAAGATAACTTTCCCTGAAGAGCGCGAGATTGCATAACTGTTTCAATTGCTCAATAGTCCACCAATCACTATTCCCGTAGCTGTTTCTGCATGTAGAGCTGTTGGTTTAACCACATCTACCTCCTTGATAATTTGGAGATTCCAATTCTGACTCATATTCTGTTCTTTAATCCTAAGAAAGGCGCAACTCGCACTTAAGAGTCGGAAATAAAGAATTCTGCGGATCTAGTAGAGCAGTTGAGAAACCTAACCCACTTATTTCCGACATTGGGAGTGAACACGCGTAAATTATTGGCTGGTTCGCGGTCTGGCAGAAGTTAAATTGACCTGCTTATTAATCATCAACTAACTCTATTGCTTGAATAATGCTTTGATGCCAATCAGAGCGCGGTAAGATGGAATTCTAAAGAATCCAAAAACTTGCGATTCATTGGATTGGCGGTCTCAAACGGCTAAATTGGCAATATTGGCAATACCAAATGCTTGCAAATCATTAGTCATCTAAACTCCATCCCAATCCACATATATATAGAGAGCAAGTTATTCCTAATTTCGCAGTTCACATTGCAGCCATGAGTTTTCTGCTTACACATTCCGTTTTTGCTAGGCTATCTCACGCTGCCACTGGTGGAAAGCTCTTTCCAAATATTGACTCTGTTGTGGAGGGCGAAAGTCAACTGAGTACTCCAAGCGATCATTCAATATGTGAAAAGGACAAAATAGAGGATCTACCGTCAGACGCTGTTTTGGACAGAGACGACAACGACAGATTCATAGTTTCCTGGCAGGGAGAAGGCGATCCTGCTGATCCGCACAACTGGCCCAAAGCTAGAAAGGTCTATGTTTCCATCATGATCTTCTACCAGACAGCAGCTGTTTATATCGGTTCATCCGTATATGCAGCATCGATTCCTCAAATAATGGAAGTTTATGATGTCAGCTCAACCAAAGCGTTACTTGGTTTGTCACTTTTCGTTCTAGGATACGGTGTTGGACCGCTCTTCATATCGCCATTTGCCGACATGCCCCAGATTGGACGCAACACTCTATACAGTTTTTCGTTGCTCATGTTCACAGTTCTTCAAATTCCATTTACAGTGGTAGATGGTACCTATTCAGCAATGATGTTTTGCCGATTCTTTGCCGGTTTCTTTGCTAGCCCTGCATTGTCGATCGGTGTAAACTCATTTGTCGACATGTACAGCGGAGAATTGCTGCCATACTTAGTGCTCCTTTGGGCAGGCGCTGCCGTATTAGGACCTACTCTAGGTCCTGTTATCATAAGTTATGCAGTGATGAACTTGTCATGGAGATGGCCCTTCTATTTTCTGACGGTGTCTGGGGGCATTGGGTTCATTCTCATGCTATTCACGACTCCAGAGACGTACGGAGAATATTGGCTTCTGAATAGAGCCAAACGGATTCGCAAGGAGTCCGGAGACGATCGATACATGACAGCATGGGAACACAACCGCGAAGGGTTTTCGCTTAAGACGAAGTTGTACGAAACCTTCATTCTGCCGGCGAGAGCATCCTTTGAACCGATTATGATCTATACGAATCTGTTCCTCGGGTTCACGTACGGACTTTTCTACCTCTGGTTTGAGTCATTCCCACTGGTGTATGGAGGTATATACCACTTCAATCAAGGAATACAAGGGATCATGTTCATTGCACTCGGCATAGGAAGTGTGACGGGCTTCAGTCTGTACTATCTGTGCTTGAAATACTACATCAGTCCACGGGTGAACAATGAGGGTCCGGAAGTGTACTTTAAGGCGATGGTACTTCCGACGCTGGCGATTCCTATCGGGCTTTTTATATTCGGGTGGACTGCGCGGTCGGACATTCCCTGGATTGCGCCGACAATTGGAGCGGCTATATACCCGGTCGGCGTGCTGTTTGTGTTCCAGCCGATTATCGGATACATTGGACGGGTGTACTACAGCAATTTGTCTGCGGTTATGATATCAAATTGCGTGTGGAGATCATGCATTGCGGCTGCCTTCCCGTTATTTGGCTCAGGCACGTTTCACAATCTGGGCATCGGCCGCGGATCATCAATGTTGGCAGGCATTTCCATTGCGATGACGCTGATTGGTAGTTTACTTATCAAATACAGTGGTCATCTCCGCAGGGCTTCTAAAATGGCAGATCCACTTTGATAGAGAAATAGATAATTACTGACTTTTTTGACGTTTTCGTAACATTTTTGGTGGCGGTAGTATCGATGTAGAAGTTGCTCGCTGGGAGCAAACCTCTCCTTTACCAATGTCTGGGATTGACGGCGTCAAGCATATTGTGCTCGTTCTGAGTGGCAAAGGTGGCGTGGGAAAGTCATCGGTCACAACTCAGTTAGCAATTAGTTTGCTGAACAAAGGAAAGAATGTGGGGATCTTGGACATAGATCTGACGGGTCCATCTATACCAAGAATGCTCGGTCTAGAGGGCAAGCAGGTGCTGCAGTCTACGGCCGGCTGGGTACCTATTCAGGCGCACAAATTGCTGAAAGTCATGTCGTTGGGCTTTCTATTGAACAATAGAGGCGATTCTGTAGTATGGAGGGGACCTAAGAAAACCGCAATGATCAGGCAGTTTCTCACCGATGTGTACTGGGGCGACCTTGATTACCTGATCATCGATACACCCCCAGGCACATCCGATGAGCACATCGCCGTCATGGAACAGCTTAAAGAGTTCAGGCCCGATGGCGCCGTCCTGGTCACTACGCCACAGTCTGTCGCTACTGCCGATGTCAGGAAAGAAATCAGCTTTTGCCGGAAAGTCAACCTCCCGGTGCTTGGCGTCATAGAGAACATGAGCGGGTACGTGTGTCCGCACTGCTCAGAATGTACATATATTTTCTCGTCCGGTGGAGGCAAAAACCTCGCTTTAGAGAACGGATTCGTCTTTTTGGGTTCGGTGCCCATAGACCCGCAGCTTGTCGCGCTAGTCGAAAAGCAGGACAGCAATTTGATTAGCCTTTACTCGGAATCTCCACTGGCTGTGCAGTTCGCAGAAATCGCCGACAAAGTACTGGAACCAATAGAGTCAAAAACCTGAAACGGTATAGTTACTTTTTCTTATTTCTTTTGAGTTTTTTTTATGACCTGCTCCCTATGAGCCTTTTCAGATGGTTCGCCGCCGATGCATTGGCGTTTTGAATCTGTTCACCGCCGCCCCGTCCGGTGATCCTGCTCAGGATCGAGAGCGCTCTTCTGTTGCCTGCACCAATTACGCTTTTCGTGCTTAGTGTATCTGCTTCTCTCGCGGGCAATAGACTAGACGCCCTCCCGTCGACCGTGAGTCCTGTCGCGGCGCTACACGTTCGCGGTTTGATTCCTTTGTTGTCGAACAGTGGAGAAGACATATTGATGTCTTTTATGGGTTTCGGCGGCACCAACGGTGAGTGGGGAGCCTCGCTGTACGTTACCAGTGGCGCCCCAGCTTGTTCTGCTATTCTCTGTTGTGGGATAGACAACACTGTAGGCGTGGACTTGTTATATGTGAGCAGTTTCGATGGGATAGAAGGTTTGTGTCTAAGTGGCGGCCGCGCGCCGGTAGAAGCTGATCCACCAGTAGTGGAACTAGGAGTTGATCGCCCGGAATCATTGTTTTCACGTATTATAGACAACTGTTTCCGTAGTTGTTTATGTAGGATGGGATAGTGCACTGCATGTGGGCTGTCCACGGTAGACAGTCTGTCGTATTCTGGCAATGCTACCTCTAACTCCACGAGTCTCCTAGAAATTGCAGACACACTTCTATAGCATGATTCTACCATTTCCGCAAGTTCTACTGTCTTGTAGTTCTTTCTCCTTTGCAACATGCTGAATTCCAGCTGCAATTTCCTGATTCGCGTTTTAGACGCGTTCAGCGTCGATAAGGCCAGCCGCTCAACCTCCTCCAAGTCTTCTTCAATCTTACATTGCCGTTCGGCAACAGGCTCTAATATGCGATCATAACTTCCATTGTATTCGGCAATAACGTTGTGATAGATTTTTGTGAGTTCTTCTGCAGGAGTGCCTGTGCTTTCGAACACTTTCCTGCAACTCAAACTCCGCAGTTCCTTGAACCGTATGCCTTTGATTTCCTTTAGCGCCGTTTCTGCGGCCTTTCGGTTGTATTTCTTTCTCGAATATAAAGAAACCACACGTAAAGAGTCGCTGCCTATGCCGCTAATGCTGTCTATGTAGCCGCTAGACATGATGGAATGTCTCAGTTTAAGGTTGGCGGATGCGGCTACGAGCATTAATCCTTTGGCATTCAGTTCATCATTTCTTTACACAATTCACCCCAAATTTTGAACCCTTTTTCTGCTTCAGCAATATCAATATTGCTCAATGACACTCTAATGGCCGATCTACCCCATCCCAGAGATTTCCCGGGTGTCTCAAACAGTCCTCCAGACGCTAATCTCACTCCGCGTTTCGTCGCTTCCTTCACCAACTCCGCAGCGTCGATCTTTTCGGGCAGTTCGACCCAATAAAAATATCCCCCTTGACCGCCTGTGATCTTCGTCTGTTCAGGCAAATACTTCCTCATAAACTTCGTGTACTCGCGCGCACGTTCACCGAACACCTCAACGAGTCCGTCAATGATCTTGTCCAGAGCGCCCGAGTCAATCATCTCTCCTACAATAAAGGAGTTAAGCTGCGACGGGCACCCACCAGAACAATTAGCGCCACCAAGCATCAGAATATGCGGAATGCGCTCGGTAGCAGCTTCTTGCCAACCACAGCGCACTCCTCCCCCGAGCAGCTTCGAAAACGAGCAGTTGGATATCACGTTTCCCGGCGCCCCTGCTGGCAATGTGTTTCTGTCAATACTTACAAGTCGCGGTAGGGGGCTATTACGCAGTACTTCATCGTACGAAAGAAAATCGTACACATCGTCTGTCACAATCAGCATGTCATACTTGCGAGCCAGAGCGACCAGTTTCTTACGGCACTCTAGCGACATAACCTTCCCGGAAGGATTCGAGTACGTAGGAACACCATAGAGAAGATATTTATACATGATCCGGTCTTTCCTCATGTTGTCAGACACATGTCGCAGCGCATTCTCTAGCGGCACGTCCGGGATAGTCTCTTCGCAGCGCTGAAGTTCTCGCTCGAGAAACTCGATATCACAACCGTCAGCTCCTTCAGGCACAGATGTCGTCTTACCACCAAATCCAGCATCGATAACGATAGCATTGAATAAAAAATACGTAGGCGAAATCACAAAAGCCTGTTTCGTATATCCAGACTCCGCATTCGTGAACATCTTCAAAGCATTCATAGCCCCGTAACTCGCTCCATTCGTAATAATAATCTTTTCAGGATCGATTATCTCCTGGTACTTCTTACCCGACCACGCAGCTATCTTCTTCCGTACACTAAGAGCCCCTTGGTCCGACCCGTAATTCATTGGGTGCCGTTCCATGAGGTCGTGGTCGTCGCCTGGCGATTCCTGGTTCAGCAAGTTTACGCTCGCCGCTAGAAACTCTTTAGTCGGAAGCAGTCTTGTAGTAGGATGTCCTACAAAAAAATCGATCATTGTCAACTCTTAAACGCCTTCTTGCAACTCCTCACAGCAATATCCTATCACAGTTTACGTTACTCCGCAATATCCTTCCTTGGAAATTTGGGACTTCCCTCTTCTTCTGATCACTATCAATCACTTGCAATAGCTTGTTTTCATGTAGAAAAATAGCGGCTACAACGCTATATAGATTGCCACTGCTAACAGTACCATCACAGATATACTGCTTGCTTATATATTCCAATTACTGTTTACAATTTCAGCGACGTCAAAACTCTATTAGCCGTATAATAAATATTGCATCTTCTGATATGCTCTACGCAGTGATGATTTTATGAAGTCATATTATAATGTAGAGTCCTGTCTCTAATGCTCATCTCCAAGGCGCAGGCCTAGTTGTTTTAACATCTGCATTCGCTCTGTTGATCCCTACTTGCTTCAGCGCACTTGCGGCAGTGTGCCCCATTAATCGTGATGGCAGACCCAAGGAAGACACCCTGCGGTTTTCAGTAATGTCCGCCGCATTCTCTTTATCCAACGGTGTGCTTCTCAGATCAACAGACAGACTGTGCCGTTTTATAGGACGAACAAGCGGCCGTTGGATGTTGTTAGAATCCTGCCCAAGTGTTACGTTCACATGCGAAACCGGCTTTGCTGGATCAAATTCTTTTGTCACTGACAACAGAGTTTCCGTGATTGGTTTGATCTCAGCAGGTTCAGCAACCATTTCGACATCTTCACTGCCCATCTTGACAAGATTGGGGAAATTCAGTTTGGGAATCTCAGGCAACTCATCGATATCTGAATCCATATCCACTTCCTCTTGACTCTTCTTTTCTTTAGCATGCGTCTCGCTGGACTCTGAATTGATCGCAGTATCTATTTGTGTAGCCAGCACGGTTTCTTGCTTTGCTTTACGGAATTCTGTAGTATCTTCGGGAAAAGTTTTAGCGGGAGAAAGGCACTCTTGAAGTTTCTCATCGCGCCAGCGTACTTGCTTCGCTGCTTTCTTCCTTGCTTTGGGCGAAGAAATCACAACTCCTGCTTTAACCGCAGATCGTTTCAATGTCTTTGAAGGTGAAAGTGGCATTACAACTTTGCCAAGTTGACGAACGCCAAATGTCTTATGTTGCTTTTTGCTTGGGCTCAGAAGTCTTGCGTCAGCACTAGGCATAATCGGCCTAAATGCCACTGAATTAGTCATCAATTCATCTTCACTCTTTTCCACGCATGACGTTATGTTTTTATACCACCCCATAAGATCTTCTGAGAGTCCACGCAGTACTTGCTCTCCTTCAATGCTCAGATTCTGTGTGCAGTTCAACACAATACTTGAAAGGCGTGACGACAAAGAAGTTATCGCATCCTTGTATGCAATCGGACCTTCTGAATCAGTAGCCGGTTCGTATACACTACCTTCTGCAATCTGCTTTTCGGCAACCACTTTAAGTTTTTCTGCATATGCTGTGAACGCAGATAAATATATAGGGGAGCACTTGTCGGTTTCCTGCAACTTTCTAGTTAAAGAGCTCACCTGGTCATCAAATTTCTTTTCACCAATAGCGATAGTGCCTATGCTGGAAGCAAGTGCTTCTGATTCTGATGTTAGATTACCAAGAAGAGTCTCAGCTTCACTAACAGCGTTCGACATTTCAGGGATGTAAGGTGTAAACTCGGGGGTATTTAGTAACAACTCGGCAGCTGAAATCCAATGATTTAAAAGCATGATCTGCCATTTACACTGACGTTGTCTCTTGATTTGATTGACTCTCTGTTCGCGTGTAGTCATTTGATCATTATGAAGACTGAGAAGTTTAGCAGTAGCTGCCTTGAAAGCCCGATCCCAATTCTCTTCAAGCTTGCTCAGTGGCTTCCTTAAAGCCAAATTATCTTGCGCAGACTTTTCTTTCAGCTCACTGATTTCGGCACGCAGTTCGGCGATCATTTTTAGATATGAACCTACGTGACGATCCAAGTTATGCTCATTTCTCGTCACTTTGGTCTTTATCTTCTTAGCGCGGTCTGCATACTTCAACGTATTCAAAGTCTCATCATAGTGCTGACTGGAAGGACTGACACAAACAATCATCACAGTTTTGCAATTTCCTCCAAGCGAGAATTTCAAAAGACGAGTCAATTTGGAGTCTCGGTAAGGGACATGATTGTGACGCTTAGGATCACAAAGGGCGTTGATGCAATTTCCTAGAGCGAGCAAAGATTTGTTTATATTTGCTCCTTCAAGAAGACGCTCACCGCGATTTTTCGTCGCTGAGGCCCGTTCACTACCGGCAAGATCTATGATTGAGAGTGTTGCAAATGTATGTGCTTCGGTTAAAGCTGCGGTACGGTCTCGTTGAACAATATTAATTTGAAGGACGGCATGAGAGCGAGAAGAAGTAGCATTTGCTTCAGTAGGTGACATGGTACGATTCTCGTTACCTTTCAAAATCATTTCCATGACTTCTTCAACGCAGTGCGGTGAGTGTGAGCTCAGGTTTGAGACGGTTATCTTTCTATTCTCGTCTTCACGCAGTATAAGGTTCTTGCTAGAGGGGTCTAGCAAATCCTTAATGGTTTCGTTGTAAATTTCCAAGTATGACAATGAGAGCTCGACCACCTTATCAGCAGATTGCTCCTCTATACGATTGAAAAGTTCCTTCATGGTGAGGAAGATGACACCTGGATCATCCGGTGTACCGCTAATTGTGTGAGTTTTACCACAACCAGTTGCGCCATAAGCGAAGACAGTGGCATTATACCCATCTAACACACTATCCAATAGAGGCCTAGTTGTGTTTTGATAAACATCGTCCTGGGTAGCGGTTTCGTCAAAGAGCCGATCGAAAACAAACTTGTACTCTCTTGATCGCTTAACGTTTGACGGGAGTAGTGCTTTATGCATTTTTACCACAGGATTGGTTTCTGGAGGATCAAATATCAGCATTCTGTCGTCAACAACGTTGATGAGTTTCCTCAGACGATTTGCTCCGTATATGGGCAGCGCCTGGGAGGTACTTGCCAATGAGCCATCTCCGAGAAACACATTCTGATCAGGAATTGGAGCTAGTCTAGCTGTTTCAGATTGTGTAAAAGGTCTGACTCTCACTGTGACAGTTATAGAGGACTGCTGTGATGGAGGTATTTGAGCCATGTGAGATTAATGAGATGCAGGGACGGTATTAGAGGTGAATAAATGGTATGATAAGTCAATATCTAGGAATACTTAGAAGACACGAAAACAGGTTTGTTTCTCGTGTCAATAAATCAGAGCAGCTGCTAGCAGCCTTGAGAAACAAAAATGAAAGAAATTAAAGAGGTCAATAAAGAATATCAAGAACTAAGAACCCTTTAAAAAAGAAGTGAAATGGTAAAGTTTACAATTGACGCCGATATACAGGGGAATAGTTGTTTACTTTTGTTACCATGCAACATTCTTCATTGGTCATTCCAAAAGCTTATCATATTTAAAGTTAAAAATAAAATCACGGATTATAACATTGCTATTCTAAGACTATACGCGACTTCATGCGTCATTATAGAATTTCTTGAACACCAAATGCAGAAAGAGGTTAGTGTTAAATTTAGCCCTTCCGTCGAACAGTTCAAAGTGTCGTTGGTTGTCGTACTGCTGACTCAGCAGTTGATCCAGGGTCACTTCGGTCAAGGCACCGGGCATCGGAATAGACCCGTAATTTGCTTCAATAGTAAATGTACCAATGCGGTCTGAAGAAAACACGAAATTCACTTTGTCGTATTGGCGATCTCCGAATCCACTATCGAGCTCAGCTAGAACGCCTTTGGTGAACAACTTTGCTGCCGAGTACTTGTACGATCCAAACTTAGGCATCTTGTCATGCTTCTCAAGATCGCGCATATGGAAATACTGCTTCGAAAAAGGAACAACTGGCTTTCGTTTAGCATTCTTGGTCTGCAATGTGGCCATAGCCTGCTCAATATAATCGTTGTAACTTTTCAGCTGAGTCTTTAAGTATTGCTCCTTGCGCTTTAAATGCATCAGTGTCTTATTGACAGTCTCGAGCTCTTTCTTCCTCTCGCTTCGACGGTTGTTCTTCGTACGAATATCGACAGCCAGAGCATTTAGCAAATCCTGATATCCGTCTTGTCTGGAGATACGTTGTCTTCTTTCCAATTCCAGAATCTTTTCCAGGCAGGCCATCTTGAGCTCACGATAAGTCAAATTTGAAAAGTCAAATGATGTATCCCCGTTGTAATAGGTGTCAGGAGCCATTGCAGTTTTCTTCTTTAACTGTGAGAACAGCTCTTCATCCTCAGCAGATACAGGTTGCACCAATAAATGCATCATATCTTCAGCTTCCTGAACTTTGATGATGTACAACAGGCACCGTTTTGTCTCCAAATACAAAGCTTCAACTTCCGGATCGCGTTCAACTAAACGACTGTAACTCGGATTCAGCTTTAACTTAAATTCTGTAGATGAGTGAGCATTGTTGAAAATCTCTTCCACGTTTCGCGGAGCAGGTCCAAGCTTTGTAATGACATTGCTAAGAGAGTCACGGCTCGTTCCGTCGAATAAGATTCCGGAATTTGCAAACATAATAGCATGAATATGAATAACACTCTGTGCTTTAATAAACAATACAGGGCGCTGATTCGAAATCAAATCATCAGAGACTGAAATTTCAAAGTGTTCTTCAATTGGAGTTAAGTTCTGTATCAGGCTTCCAATAACCATGCGAGATCTTTCAGCAGTTTTAACCACAAACTCGTTAAGAGGCTGCAGATAAACATTATCGGCACCAAAAGGTCGTCCATAGAAAATCTGACTCAAAACTTTTGAAACTTCAGATATATTCTTTCGCTGAAGAGGGCCAATAGATTCTTCAAGTATTTCAAATTGTTCCGGTAGATATAGTGCGTTATGCAAGAACAGATGATAATATAGTGTACCTGCAATGGACAGCAGAGAATCTTGAGAGATTCCAGGGTTAGCTTCGGCAAAAAGGTCTGTGATGGTCTTGACAATATATCGGATTGAGTATGGCACCTTCATTAGAGAATCCTCAATTGATTGGAAAAGACTAGCAGCATATTGCCTTATGTCCTGAAGATTACAAATAAAGACCCTTCTTGTTTCTTCGTCGTTTATCGCCTCTTCAACTGGAATATTAGGATTTCGGGAGCTTCGATGCCCAGTGCTCAGCTCTTCTTGATTAATCAGAGTTCGATAAATGATAAGCGGATTGCTTTCCAAGTCCATCGTATGTTGTTTAGAAATAGCTTCAATAGTGGGAGCAACAACACTTCTTAAGTAAGATCTCTCGTTGGTGCACAGATTCAAAGCCAGTAATAGCCCTTGCCAGAGAGAGGAGTGAGCAAGCATGTCTTCTACCGAGGAGCTTCGCGCAACTGAGATCTCCGCAGATCGCGAAATTAATCTCAAGAAATGGAAAACTTCTCGGCTTTTCTGAAGGTGGCCAAACATTTCAAGAACGAGCTGTTCAAGCAGTTTTGTCTCCCTTTCCGGTATACCAATCTCTTGGAAGTGTTGAAAAAGCTTAGCAAAGTATTCTGGCTGTGTCTGTAAAATGAAGAAAAGCCCCTGATAAAGATCCAATCGTTGCCTCCCAGACTTATCAAGCGCAGAAATTCCTGTTTTATCGTCGACCGGGTCAGAAGAAGCTGGTTCAAACCCTTTGTTACGATGACTAAGAACCTCATCTAGAGATATCTTATTCTTGACCAACAATGCAATTTTGACATCTAGCTTGTCAATATACTGTTCAAGAGATTCGTTGTTCCTCATTTCATCTGTCAATAGTTTCCTAGATGACTCAATCTGAATTTCCTCTGCAAAATCCAAGTTGTTATCTTCTAGCAGGTGTATGAACTTCTTAACCACAGGTAGTGAGGGAGACTTCTCATGTATAAAAGACCTATAAGAATTATTTTGCAGCCAGGTTCGCACTAAACTCTGAAGCTTAATGACTTTCGACAAATTGTTATTATAGTAATCAGATCTCTGTTGAATTCTAGACCTGTTGAGATGACCACGACAGAGAGCTTGAAAGTCAGAAAGATTCTGGCACTTATCGTCAAGTGTATCCAGCAAAACAGAAAGATGATATCTTACAATTTCAGCCTTTATGTAAGCTTGAAAAGCAATAATGCGAGGTTCCGCTAAGTCGAGTCCAATCCGTGTGTAGTTCAAACGACGGCGAGAGAGGTATCCACGGCATATGCTTTGGAAAGTGGACATGTCGGAACCGGTAACCGACACATCACTTTGAATATTAGAGTGGCGGTTCTTAAATAGTCGAGCCCGACAAAGTGCTTGCAGTTCAATAATTCCAGGTTCGGCTGCTTGGAGAAGTTTTCTGTCCGCTACGAGCTTTTCGCGGAAAGATTTTGCACGACTAACAGACTGCAAATAAATCAATGACTTTTCAGAAGATTTCAAGATACCTTGCACATCTCTTAATCTTTTCTTGATAAGGTAGCCACGTGCCAATCTCTGAAGACTCATTATTGAAGGCTCTTCTAGAAGAAGCTTTATACGAAGAGAGTCAGTGAGTTTTCTTTGGCAGTATCCACGGCAAAACGACTGCAACGCAATAATGTTCTTAATCTTTTCTCTGTCAAAAGCCTTTAGCTGTGAAATATTCTTTCGCGTCAAGTGACCGCGAGAGCGAGCCTGAAATTCCACAAGCGCCTGATATTGGTTGCGAAATGAAGATCTGATGAGATTATCTCGCAATTCAGATCGCAAATCTTCCACCGAGTTCGATGTAGGCAAAGAAGTAGAGCTTCGATATTTGGATGGAGAGTGAGAGATAGTGCTACTTTCACTAGAAAAATGCGAGGCCGGACCTGAAGGATCGAAATGAGAATTAACAGCTGAGAAATTCGGTAAGGTAATTCCGGCTTTGTCTAGTCCCTTTTGCGCGTCGTCAATTTCAGATTCACTGAACTCAAGCTTTCCAACAAGATCACCCATAGGTGGAGCCATTCCTTTGCTATACAATATGTAACTGAGGGCATGAAGGCAGTATATGACTTTAGGGACGTTCTTTTTATCATATAGATCAGTGAGCACGAATGTGAACAAATCGGGCATATCGACTTGATCCAAGAACTGGAAAAAGTAATTGATGTTGTCTGTATGACGGTATTGAAGTTTAGGACTTACAAATATCTTCTTCACAAGATGAGGAGCGAACACCTTGGTAAGCTTTGCTAGAATTACGCCATCTCGGAGAGCCTGTTCAAGATGAGTTACATCAGGTACAGGTTCTCCAAGACAAGATTCTAACCATTCTTTTGCTTCACCAATATGGCATAGATATTCATAGCCTTGAATGGTTTTGCGAGAAGAATCCATCCAATTACCTCTTGACCACTTAGTAGCTTCAGGCCCCTTATCTTGGTCATGTTTCTGGAGTCTTATTCTTCCATGAAGACCAGTAAGATCTTCGACACCAGGACTGACACCAGGAATTGATAAATCTTCAACAGAATTAATGTTCTGACCCAAGCTTCTTAGTATTACATTGCTTGATTTGCGCAATGTTTCGATATCTGTTCCGCCGATCGCATTTGACTTCTGAGCAGGCTTCACGTGCTCGCCGTCAGACAATTCAAGCGAAGACATGATAGAAGAAAGTTTCGATGGGGACGCTGAACGCTCCCTGCGGATTTTAGCAACCTCAATTGATTCAGAAACCATTTATCGGCTTGTCAACTAGTGGAGAATCTGGAAATGAAAGAAGAGAATAAAGTTATGATGGAATTGCCTAAATCAGATGCTAAGATAAACAAATTGGTTGGCATAACAACTGCGCGTAATTGGACACGTCAAATATATGACAGGGGCGTTCCTATTGGCCAATATTAGCGACTTGTTTTGTCTTGACAGAAGACTTGACTAGCACTTCTTTTCTTTTGTTATTTGTCTGTCAATTTTGGTGCACGCCGACAATTTGAAACTACGACTCCATGAGTGACGTGCTTGATACCTTACCTGTTGGACTTGCAGCTTCCCGGTGGTCTGGGGTCCAGACGCAGATTGAGTCGGAAAACAGCGAAAGAAAGACGGCTAGCACGGCATCTTCTGCGAAGTCAAGTCGAAAGTCGTTAAGGAAACGATTACAGAAAGAACATGAACTTCTGTCTAAACTGGCAGAGTTTGAATCCGAAACAAGTGATGATCGACATTTGAAAGACATCAGCTCGCAAAGCCAGGCTCAAAACCAGAATCAGGGTCAAACCCAGAACATCGCGCGGAAAAAAGCAAGCAAGAATAAAAGAAGATCAAAAGGACCTCAGCTGCTGGACAGACTAGCCAACTTAGAGATTCTAATCAAGAACTTGGCCGATTCCAATGTTCCGGCCTCTGAGTCTGAAATAACGTTGGCAATGATAACGGAACGAGACCAAAAGATAGATGCTCTTGCAGAACAGTTAGAACGAGCGCAAGCCGATGAAGAGGAAGAGATAGCTTTTTTTAAGAACGAACTGAACACATTGAGTGAACGTAATGCTAATTACCGCGCTGAAAATGATAAGCTGAAAGCTGAGAACCAGAAATTGAAAGAAGAAATGAAAGTCCTTAAAGTTGAGTTGCTAAACTCTTCAAGTTCGTCGGGCAGCAACTCTCTCTCGATCGAGTCTAAGCTAGCAGAGGCATTGTCCGAACGCAATGCATTAGCTGAAGAGCTGAGAAAAGCGAAAAGCGATGCACACTGGTCACGCAATAGAAATGGCTATTTAATTGAAGGCATCGAAACTGCTATAAAGGCTCTTAATGAGATGTCGTCATCAGGCAACGAGGTATCGAGCATCGCTAAAGAACTCAACGAACTGTTACTGGTTTACCAGCTCAACTCTTTCTCTTGTTAAAAAATTCTTGTATTTACTTTTTTTTTTTGGTTTTTTTTGACAATTTTTCTGAAAATCTTGTAAATGTTTGCTGGTTTTCAATCGTTCGTGATTCTCTGTGGGAACTGCTACACAAATTAGTTCCATGTTATGTTTCTTTATGTTATACGTTTCTTTACTAAATTAATTCATATGTACTTCATGTATATGCTAATGATAGATGCTGTAATTGTACTAGTGCGTGCTAAAACAGTAGAAGATATAAGATCTTCTCTAATTTAGTACTTACACGAGATGTCGTAAAAAGGTGATCCAGTGGTCTCGTTAAACACACCCCAGTACTTTTCGACACTTTCAACAGTCACGCCGTTGTCGCCCTCAGTGTCAGGCTTCCACAACTCATTGAATGCCTCAAAGACGAGTACGTTGACACCCCATCCAAGCATTCCGCAGATGCCTTGTTGGTAGAACTGCTCAGCGGTGCTAACACCGGGCTCAGCAGCATCGTAGTTACCACCGTGAGTAGGCCATCCGGTTTCGCCAACCCAGAAAGGAAAGTTAGGGCCCTTGATCTTCTCAACGGTAGCAAGGGCCTGGGTGATGTCGTCAAAGAAACTGTAGGTCATGTTCTCAGGCGTCTGTCCTTGCCAGTAAGGGAACGCGTTGGCAAGGATGATATCAGAGGCCTCAATGGCGGCAGTATTAGCACCATCGACCCAAATGTTCCATGAATCGGCAGTGCCGACAGGAACGCTTTCGTAGCCGCTGATGGCGTGGACTTCGTTTCGTACTTGGTTGATGTAGCCCGCAAGGTCGCTGGCAGTCATATCTTCGCGATACAACGCCTCCGAACCAACAGTGATACCAACAATAGAAGAAGCATCAAGCTCAGTAATGTACTGCTTAAGGACGCTCATATCGAGCTGGAAATGGGCGTCATCGGTGGGCCAGATGCCGATAAACAACTTAAAGCCCTTCTCTTTGATGGCGGGCACTAGGTATTGCATAGTGTTGCAATCTGACGTAGAGTAGAAGCGAACCGTTTTAGTATATGCGGAGAGTATATCGAGGTCCCTTTCATAATCAGCAGTGTATTTGCAGGTGCCGTCATTCAATTTGGTGCCGATATTGAAGCCGAGCTCGCCTGTGGCAGCGGAAACGCCAGCGGCCAAAAGAACAGAAGAGAGAAGCGAAAGTTTCATGATGAAAGGTGGTTCAAACACAGAAAATAAAATCGAACAATAAAATCTTGCAGGAAAAGAACGTAGAATCGAATGATATCGTTTCTTTTTGCAAAAAAGCGAAGGATTCTGGTGAGACAATAAAGAAGAAAGAAAAAAACCCTCGGAGTCTTTGGGCGCTCTTATGTATGCCCTAACCCTCAACTTTAGTGTCACATTTTTCGCGGTTCTGCTAGCTAGAGATGGTCTGGAGCTTCACAGCAGCTATTCGTAACATTTAAATCTTGTACTAACGAATTGTACTTGCTAAGTATAGTCATTTTATATGAGAATGAGAGGTATAGACAGCGTGAGAGAATGCTGCCCCGAGAAGTGCGCAAATCGCTTGAGGAACGCGAGCGGGTCTGGAACGTACGAGGCGCAATTAGAGTTTAACGTTGCACGCCAAGCCTCAGAGTTGTAAGCCTTCATGCCGCTAGTACGACGTAGATCGATCGACAATGCTGCTAACTAATCCATACGTAGAGGAACAGATGACCCTCGTCCAGACGGGTAGAGCTTCTGCTTGCCTATGAACTTTCGAGGCTTAGGCAATGCAGAGTCTGGCTGAAACCTAAATCTCTTATCATCAATAACGATTTTCTCTGTAGAATTTGTTCCCACTGCAATAGTAACGGCACTGGCCTTGACTCCACGCAACGAATTCTCTTTCGAAGGAAGTCTTCTTTGAGGTGCGTTCGACGGTGGGGGTGGCGGTGCAGCATTAGGTCTGTGTCTAGAGCCTTTAGCCTCATTATCGTGTGAAGTAGATCCTATGCTAGCCCCATTGGTGGCTGGAGGACTCTGGAGTGGAATAGATGGCGCACTATTCGCCGGCGGGGGTGGAGGAGGTGGCAGTGTTGCTGAACTTGATGCAGAAGAAGTAGGTGGCGGAGGCGGAGGCGGTGGCGGTGGGATTGCGGCTGGACTTGGCGCAGAAGATGCAGGTGGAGGTGGTGGCGGTGGTGGTGGTGCAAGAGACGACTCCGAATTAGAGGCTGTAGCATGGAGCACTTTCTCTTTTAGAGGCGCAGGTGCACCGATAATCGGTGGCAAACGAGGTGGTGCGGGGTCGCTATGATGTGAATTAGAAGAAGGTACAGCAGGAGTTGAGGTCATAGGAGGCACCGGCGCGAAACTAGTGGCAGGAACAGGTGGAGCATTCGAAGGAATTGGAGGTGTATTCGAAGGAATAGGTGGTGTATTCGAAGGTATTGCAGGTGGAATCGGACTCGGCGATTCTCGGGTAATCGATCCGGAAGAGTCAACGCGCTGATGTGATAGAACAGGTTTTGATCCAGGTACTACCGGGGGCTTCTTGTGAGGAATTGCAGGTTTAGGTCGTGAAGGCACTGACGGGACTGAAGGAGCAGTTGAGGAAACAGATGGGGCTGGGGAAGGAATCGGGGGTGCGTGTGACGGAATTGGTGGAGCGCTTGACGGGGCAGGAGGTGCATTCGACGGAATTGGCGGCGCATTAGACGGGATAGGTGGTGTATTCGAGGGAATAGGTGGCGCATGTGATAAGACAGTCGGTGCGTTGCTGGTTCTGTTAGGACGAACAGGAATAGAAGGAGCGGACGGTGTAGACGACAGCATAGGCGGCTGCGGATGGTTTGGTGCCAAATCTGGAGTAGAATTTGATTGGATCTTTGAGCCACTAGCTGCAGACCCAGGAGCGGCTCCAGTGTCTATTCCGCCACGAGACCGTAGTTTAGGCATTCCATTTGCGAAAAGGCCTGCTAGTCCAGGCGGCCCAGGTACAGATACCGGCACTGCCGAGGAACCTGAGTTGGCAGATGTTGAAGAGAGATCAGGGGCCGAGTTTGAATGGTTAGTTGTCACAGAGGATGAGCCAGCGACCAAAGGAGCAGACCGATCGTTCGTTACGGCTTTCTTCAGCTTTGTTCCCTTCTGGATCTGTGAGAGCAGGGCGGACCTGTCGCCGGATGGTTTTGGTAGAGGCGGAGCGTTTTCAGTGCTGACTGGAGGCGGAGGCGGTGGTGGACCTGGAGCAAGTGGCGGCGGGGGTGGTGGCGGCGGAGCTGGCATGGTTTTTAGTA
Source organism: Tortispora caseinolytica NRRL Y-17796 (assembly GCA_001661475.1). Lineage (NCBI taxonomy): Eukaryota > Fungi > Ascomycota > Trigonopsidomycetes > Trigonopsidales > Trigonopsidaceae > Tortispora > Tortispora caseinolytica. The sequence goes on from KV453841.1 coordinate 517,242, forward strand.
GAATGGCGATGCAGTGTGGAAGACGATGAGATTGGTGGGTTGTTATGTGGGAAGGTGGGAAGGGTGCATGCAGGGTGGGAGTAGTAAAGGGGGATACTCCTGTACGAGGTGCAGCCAACCTGCGACAATACAGGGGAGCAAATTAAAAGGCGCCAAATTAGAGAGAAGTTTTCTTGCTTTCACCTTAGAAAAAAGATGACGATTTTCAATGCGTTTAGTAAAGGATTTGGGCGTCAGAGTCGCAAGCAAAACAAGAAACAAGGGCTGGGCCAAGGCAAGGGATCAGAGACTTCATTAGCGTCAAGCACTAGCAATGCAAGTTCGGCTACAGGATCGACAGGGGCGACGACTGCGGCTACTAACAATGGGCAGGTTCAAGGTTCGGCTTTTGGCAACAAGAAACCACTTTTTGTCAGGCAACCGTTCATACAGTCGGCATTGGTGAAAGGTAGTTTCAAAACGATCGTAATACTTCCTCGATATGTTGATTTAGGCGACTGGTTAGCGCTGAATATGTTCGAGTTTTTTTCAAATTTGAAGCAGTTTCATTTAGTGATAGACGAGTTCTGCACTGCGCGAACGTGCCCGTCGATGAGCGCTGGACCAGGGCTGGATTACCTGTGGTTAGACGCGAACAGGAAACCGATCCGATTACCTGCCGAAACATACACTTCATACGTGTTAACATGGATCAACAACAAGCTGAACGACGAGACTTTGTTTCCGACGCGAGCCAATATGACATTTCCTGCCAACTTCCCATCTACATTAAGAAACATATACCGCCAGATGTTGCGGATCTTTGCACATTATTATCATAATCATTTCGAGACGTTAGTTCATTTATCGATGGAAGCGCATTGGAATTCGTTCTTTGCGCATTTCGTTAGTTTTGGAAGAGAGTTTAGTCTTATTGACAAGCGAGATATTGAGCCGTTGCAAGAACTAATAAGTGCGTTCGAAGCTCAAGGCAAACTGAGCTGATTAGGTCACAACAGCCTTAAATATTAAAGAGTATTGGTTAGTATTAGTATTGATACTAATGCAAATACCAATTAACCGGTTTCTAGCAATCAAAATTTAGGATTTTTGGCTGGCTTTAATGGACTCCCTCTAATTGTTGTCCAGTCAATATGTGATTCCAGTTCCTCATCTATCATTCCGCACGCCACCACTGAATCGCCCCTTATAATATATGTCCCTAGACGCGTATCTTTAGCGCCTTCGTTTTCTCTAATTGTCCTTTCAATCGTATTAATTAATATTAAATTGACTTGTCTGTCATATCCTTCGAGGATACCCTTTAAGTTAGTATTTCACACACGTAAACATCACACATACGTACCTCCAGCAATTTACCTTCCTGGGTGATCACTGCTACTCTTGCTATATTTAGTTAATATACATTCCTCCATAAGAGCGTTCAAGTATTCATACTTACTCCCTAGAAATCCGTCAAATCCGATCATTCTGTCGAAGTGTAAGTCCCACCTTCCGACACAAACAATGAGGTACTCGTTCCCAGATCTGGCTGTCGAAACGACACCTAAACGACACGATGATGTCAATCTGCTAGCTAAATTTGTCGATGAGTCACTGAATATCACTATACCAGTGCCAGACAGGTCGCCATCCGTAGACGAGATCGTGCGCGACACTCTTAGCCGACGGAAGGCGTCTTTAGCGCAGTTCCAGGCTGATCTGGAGAATCTCGTCAATAGTATCAGTACGACCTCAGAACCTTTACACCGTTATGCAAAAGCCGAGAGTCCATTGAGTACCGTCAGCTCAAGGCATATGCGTATGCTCTCCAGTGCCGCTAGCGCTATTGAGCAGGCTATTGGTAAGCGAGAAACACATCTAAGGGAAGAGGTACGTGCGAAGGAGCTACGGAAAGAGGAGCTACGAAAATTACAAGAAAATAGCGAGAGAGAACGAATAGAAAAGGAACGAATAGAAAAGGAACGAATAGAAAAAGAACGAATAGAAAAAGAACGATTAGAAAAAGAACGATTAGAAAAAGAACGAATAGAAAAAGAGCGAGTGGAAAGAGAACGGATAGAAAAAGAACGACATGAAAGGGAGCAACTTGAAGAAGAACTGATCAAGAAAGAGCAACTCGACAAGGAACGACTAGAGAATGAACAAATAGAAAAGGAAAGAATCGAAAAAGAAAATAAAGATCGACTCAACAAACAACTCGAGAAAGAAGAGAAAGATCGACTCGAAAAACAACTTAATACCAATCCAGCAGAATCTGATAGAAACTATTACCTTAGAATCATCAGCTTCATCAAATCAAACATTTACAAAGAACTGGATAATGACAAACAAGCTAAAAACTGGTGCATGTTAAGGAAAAGAAAGATTAAACCGAGAATCGGCCAATTAACTAATTCTGTTTCTCAGATCAAAATCGTCATAGAAAGTCTCAATGAAGAATTCTTAGAAGCCAAATCTCAAAGCGACTTAAAACTGAAATGGTGCTTGAATTTCTTCGCTAAAAGTCTCGTACAACAAGCAGAATCTGAAGTTGCTTCAGATGCCGCAAGAGCTTTAGCGTTAGGAAGTGTCGCTATGTTCTTTATGAAAGAGTACCCCGTGTTGGTTGATATATTAATTGCACGTTTCGTCAAGAAGTGTCCGTACGTGATCGGCTTTAACTGCGAGATTGACACATTTGAGAAAAAGAAAGCTATGGGTTACAAATTCAACAAAATCACAAACGAGTTCGAAGACCATTCAAGACATACAGACAGAATGCAAGGAATAGTAGCGGTGTGGGGAGTCATTACGCAAATGGGCAGCAACAATCAAGCTGACCTCAATAGCCCTTACTCTATAGTTCACTCATGGATATTCCTCTCGAGAACTTTGAACCTTCCGCTAGATCAGATCTCTCATACTCATGTTGCTTGCGTTGCATCTTGGTGGGATTTGGCTTCTAAACGATTTATTGGCGCATACGGTGCTCAGGGCGAGAAACTACTCACATTAGCAGGATCTATATGGACTAAAGCTCTTGAAAGCAAGAAGTTTCCTTCGGTGACTCGACTTGCATTGCTTGAAATGGACTGGAAAAACGAAGGAAAACTTGGTATTGGTGCTGAGATCCGAGCACGCTAGAGTATTCTCGCTGAATGCCATCCTATCTCGGTAATCATGCTACGTACGGCAAATTGCAGTCTTATTATTACTGGTCTTTCAGGCGCTAATGATTAGGTCGAGACCAATGCAGCCGTCATACGGCTCATCTAATGTACTCAGTTGTTCTTAGAACTACTGACAGTGGTTAAGAACTATTACACAAATTTCTTTATTTTTGCCGCCGAACTGGATTTACTACACTTTGACCTTTTGTTTGATGCCGTTCAAAGCACCTTTTGACAGCCATTTGTGCCATAGATGATTCTAAGGTTGACTCAAAGAATGTTTAATCACATCCGGTTTGTGTACTGTGTTGACTCTTTCACAACAATGACTCCGGTTGTCCAGCTCGATATTCTGTTTCAGGCAATATATCGCACAATAAGCATAAACAAATGTGATAGCGGCAAACTGTAAATGCTCGGCATGTGCTTACATTTGCCGTAAAGCCACTTGCTTACTATATATAAGTGCACATTGAACCGTTAATTGGAATCCAAGAATGATGAAATTGCAATTGGTTGTTTACGCTTCAATTATCCTTGCAGCTCCATTGGATGCAGCGACCCGCAACTCGCAGAATATTGAGCACTCAGAGCCTGAGTATTTTGCATTGCAGATGATTGAAAGATCTGAATATGACCCTGTTGTGCACAATATCGAGCGCTCAGATTCTGACGATTTAGTGTCACAAAAGAGCGAAGAGTGGGCTGCGTTTGATCATATCTGGGTCGAAATGGACGCTCCTGAATCAATGAAAACTGACTCAGAAGATGATGGAACCGATTGGTACAGTAACATGAAAGATCGATTGATCCGTGTGCGCGTGCCTAAGAATTTTCGAACCCTTTTGGCAAGATCGTACGAAGACGAGGAAGCTACAGGTGTACATTCATCCTTTTACAAGCGTCTAGCAGAAGCGTTTGATGATAATGATACGTACATGGGTTCATCATTTTACAAGCGTCTAGTAATAGACGACAAGAGCAGAAACGGTGTGGATAGACGCCCCAACGAATGTTTAGCAGACTTAGAGATGGGGAAGTATGAGTGCGAAGGAGACGATGTTGTACAACCCCCTCGTTTCTCCAACATGCAGTCTGTTTCTAAGAAGGATTGAGAATCATAGCGCCAATTAGGAATAAATTGACCCTACATTCATCAAAATTGCCTGGAACTTCACCATTCTATAATGCGTAGTTGTACTCCAACCCTATTTTGACTTTCGACTAACACCATGGGTATCGTAGAAAAGATCCAGCAAATCGAAGACGAGCTAGCCAGAACACAAAAGAATAAGGCTACAGAGTATCATATTGGTCTTCTTAAGGGCAAACTTGCTCGATATAGAGCACAACTGCTTGAACCCACGCCTGGCGGATCTTCTGGTGGCGGTCAGGGATTTGAAGTCTCAAAAAGCGGCGACGCTCGAATCGCACTAATCGGCTTCCCCTCTGTTGGCAAAAGCAGTCTGCTCTCAAAAATAACAAAAACAAAGTCAGAAGTCGCTCAGTACTCCTTCACAACACTCACATCTGTTCCTGGCGTGCTCGAGTACAACGGCGCAGAGCTGCAAATCCTCGATCTCCCTGGAATCATTGGCGGCGCTAGTGAAGGCAAGGGCCGCGGACGTCAGGTAATTGCTTCTGCGAAAACTGCAGATCTCATTCTTATGGTATTGGACGCCACTAAGGGCCCCAATCAAAGAGAAATCCTGGAACAGGAACTTGAGTCTGTCGGAATCAGGCTCAACAAAACACCTCCAAATATATATTACAAACAAAAAACAACTGGCGGCATCAAAGTCTCTTCTACTGCACCTCCTAAATACCTTGACGAAAAACAAATAGCTTCTATCCTCAGAGACTATCGGGTACACAACGCCGACGTCTTGATCCGCGATGAGAATGTGACTGTCGATGACTTCATCGACGTCTTAAACGCACAACATATCGCATATATCCCTTGTCTCTACGCATACAACAAAATCGACGCAGTTTCCTTAGAAGAAGTCGACCGTCTTGCTAGACTGCCTGACACTGTGGTCATGAGCTGTCATCTTGAACTCGGGCTTGACGTTCTAATAGAACGTATATGGGACGATCTGAAACTTCTTAGAATCTACACAAAACGCAAAGGCGAACCGCCAAGTTTCGATGACGCCCTTGTTGTCAGATCAAACAGCACAATCGAGAACGTCTGCGACCGCATCCACAGATCTATAAAAGACCAGTTCAAGTACGCTCTCGTATGGGGTGCCAGCGCCAAACACAACCCTCAGAAATGCGGCCTTTCGCACCACGTCGCAGACGAAGACGTCGTCAGCATACTCACAAAGTAGTCGCGGACTATTTGCGATGTCAGCCTAGCCATTCTATGCATTATTTATTACAGCCCAATAGGGCTGCCGCTAGAGATGGCCGCGCTCGCCGTGCGCCGCCAAGAACACCTATCTTATGTTACCCTACTTGATTTTCATCCCAGTTCTACTCTCAACCTGACTATCACCATCTTTTTTCTTTTAGCCCCTGGCTACGTTTCATCTCCTTTCCTTTATCAATTTTCGCCCAAGAGGATATATACTCTCTTTATTGGTCGTAATATTGTGTTGATAGAACTTATCCTTTTGAGTTTTTCTTGCAATTGCTTCACCTTGTCCCACGTTTCAGTGACTCCCTATCGTATCTCACACGTCGCCTCCCTACCCTCTAGATTTATCAAATTGATCACCACCGGCTGCCAATTACCCCCCTTTTCCTCATATTTCCTTGTTCATAGTTATAATGTACAATTATAATAACCCGCATACCAATAACTCCGCCCCGTCAAAGCCTCCTGGCTTGTCGCCTTCTTTCGCACAGCCAACTGCTTCTGACGTCGACCCTCCTGGCCCGGATATGGCCATCACACGCGGCAGACTGTCTCGCTCCCTCCACATAGCGCATCGCCGCTCTCCCTCTGAACTTACCCCACTCATTGCTGAGCAATTGGCCTTGCAAAAACGACTCGAACAACTTCAGCAACAACAGCAGCAAATCATCTCACAGCAGCAGCAAATGGGGATCTCCTCTTCAGCTTCTGCTACAAATTCTGCTTTTCGCAAAAATCCCGCCTTCCCGTCTTTTGCTGCATCGTCCTCATCTCCATCTGCTCCGTCATTCTCGTTACCTCAACCTAATCCTGACTTTATAGGACACCGCAGAGCTCAGTCTACTAATGCCTTTGCAGAATCTTCCTCTGCGCCTATGCCGCCCCCTTCATCCATCTCGCGCCAAGCATCACATCCCTCTGCGCATTCTTCGATTTCCGGCCACGGCCGTAGGCATTCACTCGCTTTGACTGAAGCTAAAAGGGCTGCCGCTATCTCTCAACAATTACGCACCTCGCCATCCTCGACCATTCCGGGTCAAGTCTCTCAACAGGCATATTCCGCCACTTCGCCCACTGTGCCTTCTTCAGGTGTTTTTCAGTTTCCCCCACCCTCTTCATCTCCCGATAAAGGAAACTCATCACCTACTCATCAAGGACCTGCAATCCACATTAGAAGTCCTTCCAATGAGATACCAGCATCTAATCCTGGCACCTCCCCCCATCCGACGTCGCACTCTCGCTTCAGTTCCTTAGGCCATTCAAGGTCTACATCTACCCATACGTATGGCTCTTCTAGGTCGCCTGTGCGTCAAATGCAACCCCCCTCAGACCAGAATGAGGAATGGAGGCGTTTTGGCCATGAACGTGCCTCTTCGCGTAACATGGACTCCAATTGGCGCTCTTCTCAATCTGGATTATCCAATGATTTTGTTCCAGGCTCTTTTCTGCAGTCTAATTATGATGGTGGATTCAATGCAGGAAATCGCCGCCATGCCCCTAGCGCATCAGTCTCCTCTATATCAAGCCAATCTCATGGGCAACGCAAAAGTCTGTTCACTCCGTATCTACCTCAAGCAGCTCTTCCTGGCTTGATTGCTGAGGGCAAGCTCGTCGCAGGAATTTTACGAGTTAACAAAAAGAACCGTTCAGATGCATATGTATCGACGGGCGGATTACTAGATGCCGATATTTACATCTGTGGTTCCAAGGACAGAAACAGGGCTCTCGAAGGCGACCTGGTTGCCGTAGAGCTGCTTGCTGTCGATGAAGTCTGGAATGCTAAACGCGACAAAGAAGAGAAGAAGAAACGTCGTGACTTGGAAGAAGGATCAACTGCGAATTCATTTGGTCTTCAAAGACGCGGAAGTCTCAGACAACGTCCAATCCAAAAGAAAAATGACGATGTCGAAGTTGAAGGTCAAAGCATCCTGTTGACAGAAGAAGAGGAAATCAACGATGAACTGAAGCCATTGTATGCAGGTCATGTCGTCGCAATCATTGATCGTGTTCCTGGACAGTTGTTTAGTGGTAACCTTGGTCTGCTAAGACCTTCCTCTCAGGCCACCAAGGACAAACAAGATGTTGATCGCAAAGACACGTCATCAAAATCTTCTGATCGCCCTAAAATTGTCTGGTTTAAACCTACAGATAAGAGGGTCCCATTGGTAGCTATACCTATAGAGCAGGCACCTAGTGATTTTGTTGAAAATCACCAAAGCTATGCTGATAAATTGTTTGTTGCCTCTATCAAAAGATGGCCTATCACATCTCTGCATCCATTTGGAACACTGGTTGAAGAGCTTGGATCTTCAGAAGACGCTGAGGTAGAGATCAAAGCTATATTGCGAGATAATAACTTTGTTGCTGAGGAATTTAGCGAAACTCTTATTAGAAGCTGCCCTGCTGACCGCAACACGCTTTCAGAGAGCTTAGTTAGTTCTCGTCATGACCTGCGTCATACTAATCCTATAGCAATTGCTCAATATGACGTCGAAAGTGGCTCAGAGATTGCTGTTGATTATTACCAGAATGAAACAGCCGGTCGTTTGACTATTCATATTGCTGATGTGTCGAACTTTTTAGCTCCCGGGTCTGCCCTTGAAAGAGAAGCTCGCAAGCGTGGTTCTTCTGCCTGTCTGTCTAAAGACCGTATTATTCAAATGCTTCCTCCAGAATTCTTAAAGGCAGTTGGGTTTGTACCAGGCAAGGAAAGAGTATCGATTGCTATTCAATTTGACATAGATCGGCGTACTTACGAGACTACAGCAGGCCCCAGAATTTTCAGAGCAGTTATCAAGCCTGAAAATGCTATTACATATGAAGACATTGATTCTATTCACGATCCTACTTCGACATTGAACATTGACGCACGGCTGAGTGATACTATCAAGGCGTTAGCAGTCGTTGCCAAAGGATTGCGCCAAAGACGTTACGGGGTTCACCCATCATCTCCTGCAGCCGGTGTTCCTATTCTCCGAGTCCTTGATCAGCTTGACGATGAATTGGTTTACATAAGCGACCATATTTTTGCATCTAGTCCATCGGTTGAGATGATGAGCGAAATATCGATTCAAACTAATTCGATAATAGCCAAAACATTATACGACTCTTTAGGGGGACGTGCTCTATTGAGACATCAACCGCAACCATTTATTCCTAAACTATCAGAATTCAGCTATAAAATGCAGAAACTGGGATTATACGTTGATGTGAGCAGTGGGTCTGCACTGTGCAGAAGCTTGTTTCAAATCACGGATGACACTGTGCGCCATGGGCTGGAAACGCTTTTGGTGAAGTATATGGAGCGAGCCAAATATTATGTCCCGGAAAAGGTTGACCCTGATTTTTACGAGCATTACCTATTCAATCTGCCGGTTTACACTCATTTCGATCGACCATTTAGCCGTTATGCAGATATTGTGACACATCAGCAGCTTAGCGCTGTTTTGACTAATTCCGAGTATAACGAGGATATCGATGGTTTAGCCAAAGCAGCTGAGCATTACAACTTCCGCAAAGAATCGTCAGCCAATGCCCAAATGCAGGCCATTCACTTGAGATTATGTCAGAAGATTGATCAAATGTCCAAGGAGACTGGCCAATTGATCTGTGACGGGTTAGTCATCAATGTATACGATTCCGCTTTTGATGTTCTGATTCCAGAGTTTGGTATTGAGAAGAGAGTGCACGGTGACCAACTTCCTTTACACAAGGCGGAGTATAACAAAGAAACAAGGACCCTTGAACTATTCTGGCAGAAAGGTGTTGATCCGGCTACTTATGTTCCTGTGGATGAGCAAGAATCTGCGTTAAGTCGTAAACTTTCTGGCGCATCAACAGGAAGAGTACGATCATCTAGTATCCGAACAGCTGCGGTACAAGTTTCATTATCGAGAGATAACAGCTCAGCTAGCCGATTTGGTAGCGGTGCTGTTGAGCTTCACGATGAGAGTATGCCTGAATTAGATGATTCTGTGGAAGAGCTCCCGTCATTACTCGATGCTGCTGAAATATTTGAGCGAGAAGAGGATGTTGAGGCGACGATTCTAATGTCAAAGAAGGAGGCATCTGCAGCTAAACTAGAGTCACCGGCAAGTGCCAATGAATACATTCCAGAGAATATTCCTAGACGTGATACTCTATTAGCTGAAGGCGATAAGGACTCTAAGTTGGTTATATCTGAACGAAAGCAGTCACTCAAAGCAGTTCCGAATCCACTTGAGGAATATTTGAAGAATTTGAAGGTTCGAGTTGATGGCAATAACTATATTCAAGAAATAAATGAACTGAGACATGTTCCGATTATTCTCAGAGCCGACCTTGGAAAATCATCGCTGCCTTGTCTTTCGGTGAGGACATTAAATCCGTTTCTGAATTATGACAATTAAAGATTGCATTTAAAGATTGCATTTATATTATATATACATATATATATACATATATGTATATAACTTACAAACTTATTGGCTTTAAAAAAAGCATGATTCTTTTTTTCTTTTCTCCTGTTCGTTTGGAAAATTTTCCGTTGATGTACGGTTTTTTTTTCTTTTAAAAAACCACTACAATCATTTCCTACGCGCTCTACATGATATGAATTACATAATATATATTCGTATATGTAGATGAATATATGTGCCGCTGTCCCGTCCACCTAAGCATTATAAAACACTCAAATGGAATAGTCGAGCATAACGGCGAATTCTTTCTAAGGGGCGGGAACGGAAGATATACGATAAAATACCTGCGACCCTTGTCATTGACAATTAAGTCAATAGCGGATCATTACCCTTCAATGATCCAGGCCCACCATATTCTTCAACTTTTAGCCCCCATTTAAATTATACAAATATTTTTAGTATTAGTATAACCTACTGATGTAAGGAGCAAAAAAAGTCTTCGCTGGTGGTTTTATATTGTTGGAAATAGGGTTAGGGTCACAATACATTCAATTGAGTTTCGTAAAGCATTTGGTTGGCGGTTAGAGGTCTTTGTTTTTTGTTTTTGCTTTGATTCTGATTCTATTCTTCGTCATCGTCATCGTCAACAACTAGCCGGCGTCTTCGAGAAGCTGCTGTGGAGTTTCCTTGTGCGGATTCAGCGGTCTCTGGGCCGTCTGCCGACTCTTTGGGCGACCCTTGGTTCGATTCTGTTGCATCAGTGTCAGCAGCAGTTTCAGATCCACTAGTGCCAGCTGCCTCTTCTTCCTCGTCTTCCTCTTCATTATTTTCGTCGTCTTCATCATCTGCTGCTTTGCGATACATCTGTTCGCCTTTACGTTTAACTTGTTGCAAGCGTTCAGCGCGGCGCTGTTCTTCAGCTTCTTCGTCAACAGCATCTAAATCGTCGCCATCTTCTTCAGATTCTTCTTCTGAGGAGACTACAAAATCGTCTGTCTCATACCGCTGAGCTGTAGTAGAAGCTTCCCCCCGTGATGCACTGTAGAAATCTGACTGTGATTCTTCTTCCTTGCGACGTTTGGCTTCGAGTTTTCTTCGGGCACGCAGTTTGTGCATTTCGAGTTTCTCAATTTCTCTTTGCGCCAATTCCGGGTCTACAGTTGTAGCAAAGCTTCCGACTGTGGCGGACTTCTCTCTCAGTTGACGCTGCTGAACTGCTTGTACCAACAGTTTGTGAGTATGTGAAGCGGTTGATGTAGGAACAATAACCAGGGAGTCTTTTACAGTAGCGACTGCGTCCAGCACACCTTGCTTGTCTCTAGCAACAGCAACTACATTATCAAGACTCGAGCTGACAGTAATGTCGTAGAACTCTTGACCCACCTGCAAAGACTGCGAGCCGTCTGACCATCGAACAATTCTCGCGTTCGATTGCACCTGCGAGTCTGCAGTTCGACGCCAACGAATAGTGTTCTCGACGCGGTGTCGAACCTGAGCGAGCAGCTCCTTTCCAGAACTAGACCCAAACTCGTCCATTCCTAAATGCTTTTCTTCATCATAAATTTGTGGTTGCACCGACAGAAAAGCAGGTACTCTTACAGTATAGGTCTCCTTGAAGTCGCCAACGGCGTTGTCATATTTTGGCAGTTTGACCTCCATTGTAACGTCCATAGGCTCTTCATCTTGTTGGATCGCCTGCTCATCGTCCGAGATCGCGCCAAATATGTCTTCAGGCGACCCGCCAGTCTGGGCTTCGATCTGTTCTTCGTCGCTTTGTGCTCCAAATAGGTCCATGTCCTCATCGGCGTCTGCGGCCTGCAATCCAGGCGATCCAGGTGCGCTTTCCGGCTCATCAACAGGGTCCACGATTGTGTCCCTTAATTCCTCGATAGCCTCGTCTGCCTTTTCCTCCATGATGGTAAACAGACGGTGGACTGGTGGGGTTGGTAAAAGGCACGTTTGGGAGGCCAGTCAAATCAGCCCAGTCTAGTTCAAGCCAGCGCGGAATCGTTATCGTTGCTTTTCGACCTAGAAAATATAAAAAAATCTACAATACGAAGATATTGGTTCAAGAAGACATCATATACATTTAATAGATGCGGATACCGGGGCCCATAGTGGACTTGATGGTGAGAGATCCGATGTTTTGCCAGTGCTTCTTAAGTAGCGAAACCAAGAAGTTAGAGGCGATCATAATTTGAGTGACAATCTCGTCTTCGCTCATTTCTACGTTTCCGACAGCAACAGCAAGACACAAAACCTTCTTCAACTGGAACTTGACGGTGGACTTGACCTCCTGGATCTTCTGGTACAAGTCATCGGAGTGAGAAACTGGGGTAGGGAACTTACCGGCCTTTGAGAGCTGAGGTCCAAGAAGACGGGGAACCTGCTTAATAAGAGTCTCGGAGGCAACAAAAGCGTTGTATTTCTTGGCGAGCTTTTTGATCAGCTTCTTGTTCTTGTTCAATTTCTTAAGGTCATCAACAGACATGGCATCAACACCAATAGAACGCGCACGCTCAACGTCATGGGCGTCACCAAAAAGACAAATGCTCATGTTAGGACGAGGAACCAAAGGAAGTTTGACAGTTCCAGAGAAACGCTTGTCTCTTTGAGGATCGTAATTCTTAAGACCAATTTGAAGTTCAATGGTCTCAAGGAAGTTACGCTTCTTCTTGTTAGAAGCCTCTAATAATTCTTGAACATTGCTACGGACTGATGCGGTAGAAAGTTTAGACATCTTTAACTACCTCCCAAATCGAATATATATGTTTGGTAATTCCGTTATATGTGTAGTGGAAAAGTAGTCTTGCTTCAATCTGCAGGTGGTGGTTTAGTGAGTGTTCATCCCAACGCACACAGTCACGTTAGGGTAGAACCCTATTAGCGCCTATTTTAACACACAGTTATGCACCACCAAGCAGTGTCAGAGCTATTCCATCAAAAAAAATACAACCCTTTAGCATCTCTAACCTGTTAACAAATATATAAATTGGCAAAAAAGACAAGCTGAGCTTGATTCTGCCGCGGTTCGAACGCGAGACCTCCTCGGTGTGAACGAGACGTGATAACCAACTACACCACAGAACCCTAACCCAACTAGGCCAATGACCAGTCGGCCACCGGGCAATTTCTTATTGCTTTCTATGTTAAGATATTTATTAGAGTAAGTTGTTATAAAAGAGTAAAATAAGTTATCATACACAAAACGTCACATTCTACAGATTGTATAAAAATATTCAAATGTTATAAACCTGTATACCCAAATAAATCCTGTTAGTTAGTAAATAGTCATATAGAAAGGGACAGTATGTTCAGCAAGCCGATTTAAGTCCTTTCGCATTCGCGATTCTCATAAAGACAAGAAAACCCTATCTAAATAAGAATATATAGAACGCGATCGTTGAATGGATAATAACTTAGTTTTCTTCATTCAAACTGTCGTTGTAGTTTTAATGACTTACACTATTGAGTTAGTCGATTTGTCTTCCTTGTCTCTCGGAAAGTGTCAATCAGAAGTTTTGGTAAGTTTGGTTTATCTTCAAGAACGCTCAGTAGCAGAACTGGTTATAGTTTCTTCATCATGTTAACACTAGTAAATATAAAGAACGTACCTTTCCCTCATTAGTTGAAAACTTCCTTATGAAGTAATAAAATATGCGTGCTCTAGTGTTGGTTAGTGTGAACTTCCACGAGAGTGGGAATGCTAGTTCAGATGGTGATGCATGTTGTTTCAAGGATCATCCAATTCACCGGAAACTAATGTGTAGAGTTTCATCAGTATAGCAAACACTAAAGTAGAAAAGGATTAACTTACTAGTTAACAGTTAGTGGCTGAAACGCAAATTTCACGTATGAGGTTCCGGATTAGCTTGTCATAAACGAAGAATTCCTTATTAACAATATGTCCTGCATGCACATCCTCAGTAAATGTCTATAATCATTCAGTCCAGTGTCTCCAATGAAAACTTACCTTATTATGCTAGCACATGCAAAATGTCATGAGATGCTGTTATAGATGCGTTGTTCAATTCTCAATCTGGGAGCGAACATTGTTGATAACTTCTAAAATGGCTTTAGAAGCAGGGGAGTCCGGATACTCGTCTAGGAAAGAATCGCCCATATCACACGACTTCCCTATTCTAGGATCTAATGGTACCGATCCTAAAAATGGCACTTTATACTCTTCGGCCAATGCCTTACCACCACCAGTAGTAGGTGCAAATATGAAAGATTCGCCTTTGCAGTTAGGGCACACGAATCCGGACATGTTTTCGATAATTCCGAGAACTTTGATACCCGCTTTGCGACAAAAGTCTAGTTCTTTTCTCACATCAAGAATAGACACTTCTTGAGGAGTAGTCACAACTATAGCGCCATCTATACCGGATTCCTTTAAGCACTGATTAACAGACAAATGTTCATCAGAAGTCCCAGGTGGAGTATCGACGACTAAATAGTCAAGTGTTCCCCAATCAACGTCCTTGAGAAACTGCTTTATGAGTCCGTTCTTCTTTGCCCCACGCCAGATGACTGCGTCGTCGGGATTAGGAAGCATGAACCCGATAGACATCATGCCCAAATTATCTGCGACATACACTGGACTCCATCCGGAATTTGAAGTGTGAATTTGTTCTTTTTCTGCCCCCATCATACGGGGCATTGAGGGCCCGCACATGTCTATGTCCATGATACCAACTTCGAGGTTTTCGTCGGCGGCAAAAGCCCAGCCCAGCATGCTAGTGAACGTAGACTTTCCAACGCCTCCTTTACCGGACAGTACCAGCAGCTTGTGCTTAATATTTTGAAGTCGTGCCTTTATAGCGGGCATGTCGGGGTCAGGCCCTACAGGCAATTTGGCGGCGCAGATTGTCTGGTTCGGACATCCGGCGCAAGAATCTGCGGTACCTGCCTGTTCCGACTCGGGGCCCGGGCAATGTTCCGGCTCAGGCGCAGGCAGATTATGCGCTACTAAAGGAATAGAAGATTGTGACTGTACTACTATTGAAGACATAATGTGGCCAAAGTTGTGGTAAATTCCATGTTTATCGGAGCGAAAAGAAAGCGTATTAAAAAAATTAGTAATGGTTGTCAATTACCCTAACCCTCATTTATAAGTATTCGAATCTCGATGATTCGCTGGCTAAAAATAATGTGATTCGTTTCATTCATAATCATAAAAATAATAGTTTCGGCATCTATGCATATGGATTTTTCCGTGTATTGTAAAATGGAAGCGAATGGCGGAACGTTATGCGTCTCCATCTTCTATTGCAGCAGCGGATGACTCGAGCCCCCACTTCGATGAAGTTCTGCCGTCTTTGAGCTGCTGGATATTCAGCGGGACCGCTTCCGCGACAGATCTGCGCAGTTCTCTCTCTTTGAGCGAGAAGTCCTCCTGTCTTCTTTCTTCTGAAGCCATTTCCTCGTCAGTCATGGCGCAGAACTCTATCGGGGACAGTGTACCATCAACGAGTCTCGCTCTGAGATGGTTCTTAGGGTCCCTAAGATACTGCAGCCGTTTTCTTGTATCCTGTCTATAGCTGGCATTGACGCCGTCATGCTTTTCGAACTGGAATGACTCTATTTCTGTAGCCAGTTGCTCGGCCTGAGACGCGGCAGCAGTGTCGCCACCCGTCAGCACCTTTATCAACGACTGGACTGTAGTGGATCGAGACTTCGCAACCAATTCGTTGCTGGATTCGTCCAGCACTTTCAGGACAGTAGAGGTGTTTTTCGGTTTGGATTTAGTTATTTTGAACTTTTTCGTCTGCGGCCGCTTGCTTGTCATGGCGGATCATTCATGCAGACGCACGAGAGTTGGAGTCGAAAAGAAAGCTGGCCTGGGAGGTTCGCAGGCGTCTATAGGCAGCAAGGAGTACAGGCCAAAGGCAGCGTGCAGTGTTACTTTTTCAGGCGGCGGTTAATAAAATCGACTACCTGCGAGTTTCCTGCCTCATTGACAAAGAATACACGGAGTTTGGGGTTCTGCCAAGTGAGAACGCCAATCTCTGTGGCATACCTCGCAGCTATCTCATACTCCCGCGGGCCGCTGAAGTCTTTAAACAAGTATCCCTGGGTAGTGGTCATACGCTCCTTTTCTAGCTGCCAGAGCTTTATTTGGTCAGCGATAGTACCCGGGAGTACAGGGTCGTTGCGCAACATTTGCGGGTGGGCATGCACGGTAAGGTATAGGATGATCTGTTCAGCGGTAATGCCATGAGCGAGCGCAGAACGAACAGAGTCGCGCGTGATAACTCCGGACACAAGATTAGGGAACCTAGATTTTAGATGCACAAACAGGTTTAGGATGGCGATTTGTAAGGGAGAAGAGGTGTAGGCGTATACGCGGTAATTTGTCTCGAGCAGTACGAAGTGCGCGGGCGCAGCGTCAGATATGGAAGTCAGCTCGCTAGACAGGACCCCAGATACTGTAGGAGCTGGTGTCAGTGCGGACGTTTTCTGGTCTGGCGCAGTGTTTGCGGCGTCGACAGCTGCTGACGGCGAGACGAGCGTGCCGGCATCCGTAGTGAGCATGATAGCGAGTGGGGTCGGGTAAAATCTTCGTGAGGATTTGCTTCTTTTGTAGACAATACCGTAGTCGCAGAGGTCTTCGAGCATATTTGTCTGTGTAGGTGAGAGATCAGTTAACGAGTAGCCTTGACCGAGTTGCATGCTTCCGAGCATGAATATGAAGTGTAGTATATCGACGGGGTCCATCTGCAATTGCTGTGAGATGCTGAGGTACTGCAACAAGAGCGCCCAGAGTTGTGTATGGACGTCCTGAAGAAGAAACTGGAAACCAGCCTGGGTGATAGACATGCTGTGTAAATTCTTGCCTTCCATGAGACCTGCGTGACGGAGGAGCATGAGGACGCCGTCATTCGGGACATCTGAGAGGTCAGTTCCGACCATGTAGTGAAGTATAGATTCCCAATGGCGTTTTGCATGTGCGGCAAGGAACTGTGAATCTACGGGAGACTTGTCGAGGGAGTTTGAGGGGACGCCAAAGGACCTAGACGTGTCGCCGCCTGTTAGGGCGATTCTGAAGTTACGTCTGAAACTTTTGTGTATTTGTGCAAACCCACCATGTTCTCTTATAATAGAGAGCGCTCTTAGTCTGCGGCGAACGAGGTCTAGGGCTACACGGGACTTTGCGGTTGATTTGATGGGGAGATCTGCCATTTTGAAGGGTTGATTCAAAAAGAGGATGCTGAGGACGAGATATTGGCCGAGTTCAGGGAGCAGGCGGAACACTGCTAGACATGTAGCAGGCACCTGATAGAGTCTGCTGACTACAGGTTCAGGCAGGGACTCTAAATACTCTATTACGGAAGATCGAAAAGCCTGCTGCATGGCGAATGGCGAGGTCGCAGTAAGGTTTGGTGAAGAGCGAAACTTGTTGTTGAGTTACCCTACTTAGTAGTAGATGAGTTCCGATTCGGATCAGGTCTTCGGAAAGCGGGGTTATACCTCTTTTTGTATATGAACAGGAATATAGCAGCATGGCAGTGAAGCGATTACCGTTTGTGAAGTCAGTATGGAAGAACTTTTTAAGTGAATCAGGTTTAGAGCCGACATTGTTGAGTTCTATGACAGTTGTTGGAGCCAAGAAAGGTGAGGTTGCACTTCATATGCCTATCGAGCAGCGACATTTGAACAGGTTACGTATTCTGCATGGTGGTACTGTAGCGGCTATTGTTGATCTTGGTGGGTCATTGGCGGTGGCAAATGAAGGATTGTTTGCAACAGGTGTGTCAATTGACATGAATATGACATTTATATCTAGTGGTGGTAAACTTGGTGATAATATTGATATTATTGCTAAATGTCATAAACTTGGATCTAACCTTGCATTTACATCTATGGAGTTTTATCGTGGTGATCGAATGTTTGCTAAAGGTACTCATACTAAATATATTGCTCAAGCTTTGAATGATCCTCGTAATTCGAAACTCGAGGATTAGTTTGTTGTTGAGTGTATAGTAAGCACTATGTACAATCAACTACAATCAACTACAATCAACTACAAAATATATACTATACAATATATACTATACAATATACAATATATACTATACAATATACAATATATACTATACGTTATATACTATACAATATACACTATATACTACGTTATATTTATTATATACTATACACCACATAATACATACTCTAATAAACCTCCCATCTACAACACCCTTACAACCACCAAAATGCAGAAAGCAGATGATACTGCTCTGCCAGAAACATTCCAAAAATTAAAATCACGTAATGTCGCTGTTAGAGATAAAGCAGCAGATGAATTGCTTCAACAAATGCGCGCAGCATACCGTGAAATGCCATCAGAACAATTCACACGTTATAATAATGAAGTCAATCGTAACCTATTCGAACTCATACATTCACCGGATCAAAAGGACAGAATGGGCGGAATCGCAGCTATTGACAGACTAATCGAATTCGATACAGGCGAAGAATCAACCACGAAAATAACTCGCTATGCTAATTACCTCCGCTTCGTCATCCCTTCAACTGACCTCGAAGCAATGCGCACCGCCGCTAAGGCTCTCGGCAAGCTCGCAGCTCCAAGTGGCACCCTAACCGCAGAATTTGTCGACTTCGAAGTGAAAAGATGCATGGAATGGCTTCAACTTGACCTTCAGCGCGATCGCGACTCTATAAGACGACACGCCTCAGTCCTCATAATCCAGGCACTCGCTGAAAATAGCCCTACCTTGCTCTACGGCTATATCCCGCAAATACTTGACCTTCTCTGGGTCGGCTTACGCGATCCAAAGGTAAACGTCAGAAATGACGCCGCCCTCGCCCTCCAAGAGTGTTTAGATATTATATACCAGCGTGACAGCACCCTCCGCAGACAATGGTTTCAACGTATCCTCGATGAAGCATACAAGGGCCTTAACTCGAGTTCACCAGACTCTATTCACGGCTCTTTGCTTGCTTTCAACCAGCTCTTGATAAAAGGTGGAATGTTCATGCACGACAAATATGACGAAGTTTGCGAAATCGTCCTTGGACTGAAAGACTATCGCGATGTCCTCGTCCGCAGAACTGTCATATCAATGATCCCTATCCTCGCTTCATACAACCCTACAGAGTTCGTCAACACATATTTGCACAGATGCATGCTATATCTCCTCGCTCAACTGAAAAAGGACCGCGACCGAAACCTCGCATTCTGCTCAATCGGCCGCGTAGCAACCTCAGTAAGAAGCAATATGGGCCCCTATCTTGATGCAATCCTCGTCCACATCAAAGATGGCCTCGCAGCTAAAGACAAAACAAGAAAAGAACACGAACCAGCTATCTTCGAATGCATATCTCTTCTTGCTGAAGCTGTTGGCCAAGTACTCATAAAGCACATGCACAGAGATATCCTCGATCTTATCTTCGCCTCCGGCCTTTCGGACTCTCTGTTGAAAATTCTAATGGACCTCTCTAGGTACATTCCTCCACTGCTTCCTACCATCCAGGATCGCCTATTGAACACTATCAGCTTTTTGCTAAGCGGATACCCTTTCCGCCCTTCAGGTAGCCCTGACTCTGACAAACCAATGAACCCACAGCTGGCACACGAAGCTCGAGAAGCGTCTCTCTCAAGAGATGGGAACGACATGTCAGAAGCCCAGCTTATTGCACTCGCAATGCGTATACTAGGATCATTTGATTTTAAAGGTCACGTGCTCAACGAGTTCGTGCGGTCGTGCGCTATTAGCTACATCAACCACGACAACCCGGAGGTCCGCAGGCAAACTGCTCTCACTTGCTGCAGCCTTTTCCTCAAAGACCCCATTTGCTTCCAAACAAGCGCATACGCCCTTTCGGCTGTTGAACAGGTTTTGGGGAAGCTACTGGCTCTTTCGGTGGCAGATCCAGTTCCAGAAATACGACTCCAAGTAATTCAATCGTTTGATTCACGCTTTGATCCGCATATATCCCAGGCCTCAAATGTCGCTCTACTGTTTTTAGCGTTTAATGATGAACTGTTCGCAGTCCGTGAAGCTGCAATACGGATTATTGGACGTCTGACTCTAATTAACCCGGCCTATATCATGCCATCTTTACGCAAAATCCTCATACAACTGCTCACAAAGATTGAATACTCTACTACTAGCAGAGAAAAGGAAGAGTCTGCTAAACTCTTATCGATTCTTGTCAGTTTGACCAGCTCTCTCACTAAGCCTTACGTCAAGCCGATGATAAAGGTACTGCTGCCTAAAGCTCGCGAAAGAGGAACCGGCGTTTCTTCAACCATCATATCGTGTATTGGTGAACTGTCTAAGTCTGGAGGTGAGGATATGCTGCCATATGTCTCTGATATTATGCAGCTTATTCTTGAAAACTTCCAAGACCAAGGCTCTCAAGCTAAAAGAGATGCCGCTTTGCGCACATTAGGACAGCTTGCTTCTAGCTCTGGTTACGTTATAGATCCGATTATTGATTACCCTCAGCTAATAAGCATACTCATTACGATTCTCAGGTCCGACCAATCGATCAACACGCGCCGTGAGACAGTCAAACTCATTGGAATTCTAGGTGCACTCGATCCATACAAATACCAGATGCTAGTCAGTGGGAGCGATGATCATATTCCTGACCAAGCTGCAGCAACTGCAGACGTAAGCCTGCTCATGGCGGGCATGAATCCTTCCTCTGACGATTATTACCCCACTGTTGTTATTCACACGCTAATGAATATACTGCGTGACCCTTCTTTGGGGGCTCACCATACGGCCGTTATCCAGGCCATTATGTACATCTTCAAAGCGCTGGGCTTGCAATGTGTTCCTTTTCTTCCTCAGATTATTCCTAACGTTATTGCAGTTATGAGATCCTGTAACTCGAGCATGCTTGAGTTCTATTTCCAACAAATGAGTGAACTTATAAAAATCGTCAAACAGCATATTCGGCCCTTCTTACCTCAGATATTCATGCTTATCCGAGACATATATGATCCAGCATACAATGTTGAAATTTCCCCAAGTCTTGAAATAGCCATGTTCGGCATGGTAGAAGCTGTCGCCCGTGCTTTAGATGGAGAATTCAAGCTTCATTTACCCACAATCTTGCCTCACATGCTGGCTGTTTTGGAAAAGGATGATAGTTCGCAGAAAAATACTACGCAGAAAGTATTACACGCTTTCACTGTTTTTGGATCCACTATTGAAGAGTTCACGAACCTGATCATTCCAAACATTATCCGTTTAACAGAAACTAGCTCTAATAGCGTTCGCATATCGGCGTTGCGTTCTATTACGCTAATCTCAAAAAACGTTAACCTCACAGATTTGCTGTCACTAATCATTCACGCTATTCTTCGTGTTATTCAGTCTGCCAATGATGACGTCAGATCCATTGCATTAGACACGTTGTGTGCACTGATATATCAGAGTGGCCAGATTGAGACGAGAATATTCTTGCCCGTCATTAACAAAACTCTCATGTCCAGAAGGATATATCATCCACTCTACACTGTGCTGTCCAACCATGTATTGAACGGCGAGGCTTTGCCAGATGATATTGAATCCCGCATCCCGGGATTTATATCAACTGAACAGGAAGATATCACCGTTGCAGAAGTGCCATCGAAGAAGCTACCTGTGAACCAACAGCACCTCAAGGCTACTTGGGACGCATCGCAGCAATCGACTAAGGAAGATTGGTTGGAGTGGATGAGACGCTTGTGCGTTGAACTGCTCAAGGAATCACCATCTCATGCATTAAGAGCTTGTGCTGGTCTGGCCAGCGTGTACTTCCCATTAGCCAAGGAACTCTTCAATGCTAGTTTTGCTAGTTGCTGGTCTGAATTGTATGAGAAGTATCAGAGCGAGCTGGTTCAATCACTCGAAACTGCGCTGATGTCGCCAAATATACCTCCTGAAACATTACAAACACTTCTTAATCTTGCAGAGTTCATGGAGCACGATGACAAAGCTTTACCAATAGACATTCGCACTTTTGGACAGTACGCACAAAGATGCCATGCGTACGCTAAGGCTCTTCATTATAAGGAAATTGAATTTATACAAGAGCCTACTACTGCGACAATCGAGTCACTGATTAGTATCAATAATCAGTTGCAACAGTCTGACGCTGCAGTAGGTATTTTGAAACATGCCCAGCGCCACCACGATTTACAACTGAAAGAAACTTGGTACGAGAAGTTGCAAAGATGGGACGATGCTTTGGAAGCCTATGATCGTCGCGAGAAGGAAGAGCCAGGGTCTATTGAAGTCACAATGGGTAAGATGAGGTGTTTGCATGCCCTTGGAGAATGGGAACAGTTGTCTCAGCTAGCTCAAGAAAAGTGGATTGGTTCTTCAAACGATATTAGAAGAACAATAGCACCTCTTGCAGCAGCTGCTGCCTGGGGATTGAAAGAGTGGGAAAAGATGGACTCGTATATTGGCATGATGAAACCAGACTCTCCTGATAGAGCATTCTTCACAGCTATTTACTTGGTTCATGAGAACCAGTTTGATGATGCCAAATCTCACATTTTCAAAGCAAGAGACTTACTTATTACAGAACTTACTGCATTGGTCAGTGAAAGCTACAATCGTGCTTATTCTGTTATAGTTCGTGTACAGATGTTAGCTGAGCTGGAAGAGATTATTGCCTACAAGAACATGCCACGCGATTCCGACCAGCAGAGAGTTATGCGCAAGACATGGACTAAACGTTTAATGGGCAGTCAAAAGAATGTGGATATTCGCCAGAGAATGCTCAAGATTCGGTCACTTGTTATCAATCCAGAGGAGGACTCGCACAACTGGATTAAGTTTGCAAATCTTTGCCGTAAATCGGGCAGGCTCGGTTTGGCAGAAAAGACTCTTCAGTCAATCAGCATTGTACCATATAACCGTGAGAACATTGAAGAATTTGCTTTAGCTACCCCGAATGTTCTGTATTCGCAATTAAAATACGATTGGGCTACTGAAGACAAAGAGAAAGTGCTGAATCGCATGTCTGAGTTCACTCGCATACTTGCTTCAGATATTGACGGACAGAACGCTAGTGAAAAGCGTGCTTCGTCTACGCGACTCGGAACAAGTATGACTGCCCTTGACCGTCAAAAATTGCTTTCTCGCTGCTGTGTGAAGCAAGGAGAATGGAAAGTAGCTTTGAACCCTGACTGGCAAAAAGATGAAGTTATAGCACAGGATGTTTTGAACTCATATTGGCATGCTACAAAGTATGACCCCGACTGGTACAAAGCATGGCACAATTGGGCGCTCACGAATTTCGAAGTGGTCTCGAACTATGACCATCTGTCTAAGAAAGAAAGAGATGATCTCATGACGTTAGATCATGCTCTTTTGTTTGTGGTGCAAGCAATTGAAGGATTCTTCAAATCTATCGCTCTTTCGGAAGGCAATTCGTTACAGGACACTCTGCGCTTGCTGACGCTCTGGTTCAAGTATGGAGGACTGCAACAACCAGCTCAAGCCATCAATGAAGGTTTTAGCAGTATCTCTATCGATACATGGCTGGAAGTTATTCCGCAGCTGATTACCCGCATTCACCAGCCTAACCCTATGGTTAGACGATCTTTGCACCGACTTCTTACCGAGCTTGGCCGCGTTCATCCTCAAGCGCTTGTGTATCCTCTGACTGTAGCCATCAAGTCCGACAGCATTTCGCGACAGAAGGCTGCAATGTCAATTATCGAGAAAATGAAGCAGCATAGCCCGCGGCTTGTTGAACAAGCTGAGCTTGTCAGTCATGAACTCATTAGAGTTGCTGTCCTCTGGCACGAGCAGTGGCACGAAGGACTAGAAACCGCATCTCGCTTTTTTTTCGGTGATAACAACATTGAAAAGATGTTTGCTACATTGGAACCTCTGCATAAAATGCTGGAAAGAGGCCCCGAGACGCTCAGAGAAGTATCTTTCCACACCGCTTTTGGAAGGGATCTACGAGACGCCTATCAATGGACTCAAAGTTTCAAGCGAAAGAAAGATATTGGGCAGCTGAATCAAGCATGGGACATTTACTACAGTGTTTTCCGTCGAATTTCAAGGCAGTTACCGCAACTTCAGTCGCTAGATCTGCAGTACGTTTCTCCTAAATTGCTTGCGTGCAGAGACTTGGACATTGCAGTTCCGGGAACGTACCAGAGTGGCAAGCCGGTTATCAGAATCATGAAAATCGATCCTATTTTCACTGTTATCTCGTCTAAGCAACGGCCTCGAAGACTCACTATTCAAGGCAGTGATGGTAAGGATTATCAGTATCTTTTAAAAGGACACGAAGACATTCGTCAAGATGGACTTGTTATGCAGCTATTCAGTTTAGTCAACACTATTCTTGCCGAAGACTCTGAGTGTTTTAAGAGACATCTTAACATTCAGCGGTACCCCGTTATTCCGTTATCGCCTAAATCTGGTCTGCTTGGTTGGGTTCAAGACAGTGACACTTTCCATGTATTAATTCGGGAGTACCGAGAGAACCGGAAGATTATGCTGAATTTAGAGCACCGAATTATGCTACAAATGGCGCCTGATTACGACAATTTGACACTACTGCAGAAAGTTGAAGTGTTTACGTATGCCCTAGACTACACGTCTGGTCAGGACCTGTACCGTGTGCTGTGGTTAAAATCTCGATCATCTGAAGCGTGGCTGGACCGTCGCACCACATACACTAGGTCATTGGCGGTGATGTCTATGGTAGGATATATACTTGGATTAGGAGACAGACACCCTTCGAATCTTATGCTCAACAGATACACGGGTAAAGTCATTCATATTGATTTCGGAGACTGTTTTGAAGCAGCTATTCTTCGCGAGAAGTACCCCGAAAAGGTACCGTTTCGACTTACGCGCATGCTTACTTATGCGATGGAGGTTTCAGGTATTGAGGGCAGTTTCAGGATTACATGTGAGAATGTTATGAGAGTACTTCGAGACAACAAGGAGTCATTAATGGCTATTCTTGAAGCGTTTGCGCATGATCCGCTGATCAACTGGGGTTTTGAACTTCCTCCGAATGTGTTAGAGACGGACAAGAACGACGCCAAAGAGGTATCAGTTGACGCACCTGCGGCCTCTTCGAAGGTCGCTGACGATGATGAAGATACGTTTGTTGCTAACGGCAACGCTGAAGAAGACGAGTGGCAGAGCAAACCCGATAACAAAGAAACTAATGGTAAGGCTGTGCGAGAGTCGTCAATGTCTATTTCACCACGGCATGCTGTTAATGCAGAAGTCGAAGAGTCTCGCCGGTATGCGGATAATGCGGGCGAAGACATGGCAGTTTCTAATCTTGCATCGAGCATGGCGTCGTCTATGATGATGCAAGACCGTCGCGGGACAATAATTACTGAAAACAGCGACATTCCACGACGACCTACTGTTGACGAGAACGAGCTTGTGGCGTTAGATTTGCAGAATCGCAACGAGAGTCGTAATGCACGTGCTACAGTTGTTCTCAATAGGATAACCGACAAATTAACTGGTAATGACTTCAAGCATTCTAGTAATTTGGATGTTCCTACACAGGTCGACAAGTTGATTCAACAAGCGACTTCAGTTGAGAATTTGTGTCAACATTTCATTGGTTGGTGCTCATTTTGGTGATTTATGTCAAATTATGAATAAAACTAAGAGTAGTCAAGTTGATGGGGTAAACAATTCTTCAACAATAGATTCCCATTTTTCCACTAAAGGATGTTCGTTTTCATATAATTGTTGTGCCTTTTCAATATCGAAATATTCCTTTGAAAATAAATTATTCACATTTAATTCTATTTTGGCTTGTTCAATAAGTTTTGTGTTGTTTAATCCTTGTAAGATTCCGAAGATTCTGCCTACTTTCAATGCAAGACCCGATCCAACTGTATACCCGTCATCGAACCCGCGTTGTAAACCATTATTCTTTCCTTTTGTAACTCCTTCTAAATATCCGCTATTATAATGTCTTTCATGTAAGTTTTTATGATCATGAAACTCTTCATCTGATCCCCATACGTCAGACATTGTGTCGATTGGGTGAATCATATATACACTTTCTATTTTTGACTAATTGATTGCAATGTCAACACAAGCACTTTTAACTTATCCTAAATACTTCTCTAAACTCTCTCCAAGTGTAGCCTCAATTTCAGGAACAAGAACAGCAGCAGTAAGCCGCTGTACGTCATCATTATCGTCTTCAAGAAGCTCAGATACAAGCGGTACAAGTTGTGGAAGGTAGGGTAACCATTCCTGACCAATTGACTTGAACAGGCCAGTGTATACTGTAACGGCAACTTTTTTGCATTCAGGTTTGCTTGAGTGGCGAATAAACTTGAGCAGGATATCGTTGATTGCTTTGTGTTGTTCTTCGGATGGACAAGCACGCGCAAGTTGTACTGCTACTTGCGCCAATTGGCTGATCTCATCATCCACAGGATCTTCAATGTTCTTTGCGATGATCGCCAGAATCGAATCGAACCGTGCAGGGAACTGCCAGAAATCTTTTTGATCGTATTGACAATTCGCTGCAAGTGCCCGCAATACCTGTCGCCTTAGTCCTGGCAAATTAGAAGGTCGCGACAATATGTCTTCGGCAATGTCAATAATGTAAGCAAAGTACTCCGTAATCAGACTGCGGAATGTCCTAAACATCTTATCTGCAAACCTGAACAATGTGTACTGTCGCTTCTCGTCTTTCTCTTCATTGCTCCAGTTCACAATACTAATAAACATAGGCTGGAACGTCGCATTGCTTAGATTCATAATAAGCAGAATAGCAAGGTTGATACTCTGTCCTTCTAATGCCTCTCTGTCTGCAGTCCATTCACTCGACACTGCGCGTGTACTGAACAGTGTCAACACC
Source organism: Tortispora caseinolytica NRRL Y-17796 (assembly GCA_001661475.1). Classification (NCBI taxonomy): domain Eukaryota; kingdom Fungi; phylum Ascomycota; class Trigonopsidomycetes; order Trigonopsidales; family Trigonopsidaceae; genus Tortispora; species Tortispora caseinolytica. The sequence goes on from KV453841.1 coordinate 544,001, forward strand.
GTCTTCGTCAATATGTTCACGTCTACGGCAATTGTCGCCTTGTCGCTGCCGCTAATACTCGTCTTCAGAATATCCAACAGCCGTTTCGCTTCTTCTGTGCTAGCATTCACAGTGTCGTTCCATTGGCTAATAACTCCACGGCCTATTTGGTGCGGCGGTAATTTCTCAATAACAGCCTGTAGCCCGGTTCTAGCATCTACCATAGCAGCGCGGTCTTCTTCGTCGTAAGCCGAAGCATCGACCTCTGCAACAAGAACAAACGCGCGGAAAACATTCGAAATGTAGTGACCTGCAAACTGCGGAATACGTTCTAGCACAACAGTATAGAACCCAAACAGACCCGCATAGTATAGCATTGCAGATGCGTCTTCTCCGCCATTCACAGAGGCAGCAATAGAGTTCGTGCTTTCACTGATCCTACTGGTGATCATTGGCAGTAGTCCGACAACGCGCGGACCCAGTGCCTGAATCAGAGCTGCAAGACAGCTCAGCATACATATGCGCGATGAAACCGACTCGTACATCATAAACGAATCTGAAGATATGAGGTTCTTAAGACAGTTCATGAATTCAGATGGTTGCTGTTCGGCATGCGCAGTAAGTGGCTCAATAGCGCCCAAAGCCAAGTCAAACTCTTCAGATCCAACAACAGATTGTGACAGGATACCGTCTAGCAGGCTTAGACAGTTCATAGCCATTGATACAAACGAAACACTGCCGTCGTCTTCCGCAATGAACTTGTCTTTCATTAGCTCTAGAACCTTGAGTTTAGCCAATTGCAGTTTGGAATCTAGAACTGCCTGTATTAGGTCCATGAACATAGGAAGCGACACTGCGCTCAACAGAGCAGCCACATCTTCATTGAGATGTTCAGACAGCTGGTCGTACGAGTTCTCTTCGCATTCCGCTAAGTAGTCCAAAGTGTACTTGAAACACTCTACTAGTGACTGTTCTACATCGTCGTTGCCTGCGAGCAGAGCAGATTGCAAGTCAGAGACAAATTGTTCGTTGCGTACAAGACACTCAGAGACAAAACTCAGTAGATCAGATTTGACCTGCAACAGCTCATCCTTAGATGAGTACTTCTCGACGTCCACAAACCCCCACGAAGATGAATCAAATGACACGCTTTCAATGTTCAGATCGGCTGATCTCAAAAATGACACGAACTTGAAGTAGGACACAAGAATAGTACGCACGTCCTGACTTTGTGTGAGTCTTTTGCCAAATTCAGCAATGCTGGACGCACCACTAATTTCTCTCCGTTTCGACGACTCTTTCATCTTTTGACACAACAGGATGAGCATCACGTGCAGGTTGTCTTCCACGCCGACGCATTTCAGCAGATGCTCGTATATTGGCACACGGCGGTGGTTCGGAATATGTGTCAGAGCAGCAATAAAACTGAGCATCACGAACTTGTGGCTTTCCAGCTCGTCGCAGGACAGTATAGCCGGGATAACATTATCAATGGCATACTCAATGACGTACGCAGAGTACTCGTCGTCCTGGCGCATCGTGTTGGCACCCATAAACGTGAAAATAGGCATGATACTGTGCAGAATGAGTTCTGGTGCAAGAGGTCCAAACGCTGCAATAACCATCAATAATGTGTTCTGAACCTGTGGGCTAGCAGTAGATCGCAAACAGTTCACTAACACATCTAGTCGCAGAGAGGTTCTGTCCAGTTTGGCCTTCTTCAGTGATGTGATCGATTGAGCGATAGATAACATGATAGAAGCGATCAGCTGCTCTGAGTACTCAACTGATATATCTGTGTCTGAACCAATAGTCAATATTTCTGAGAAAATAGAGAAAAGAGGAGGGAGCAGTTCTGGACGTTTTTGCGGCTCAGAAGCTTCAATTAGCTCCAGTACCGGTGTGAGCGATTTGACGTGCTTTTCGGCTAATCCAGAAACAACTGCCGATTTCGTTTTAGACGAACTGCTGCGTCGTCTGCGTTTGGTATTGGCAGTGCTCGCACTGGACTGGTGAATAAGACATTGTGCAAGAACAGATGTGAACACAGAGGTTGGCAAATTGGTCTCTGCTAGCGCTTTAACGAAATCAAAAGACGTGACAGCCGCTAAACTTCTTTCCAGCAGCATTTTTACAACTGCTGACTGCTCATTGGGTTTCAGATGCGTGATTATCTTGCAGTACCGGCGACTAGCAGCGTCAATAAGTTCGGGTGTCGGACATTTGACAAAGTCGTCTAATGTTTTCAGGTTAGCGCCCTTTTCGAGCGTCCATGACAATTCAAAAATGTTTTCAAGAAGGTCGTCAAGTGGCACATGCTCTTTTTCACATTCTTGCTTGATACTGTCGAAGGAGGTCAAGAGATGCTGCGAGATGTCAGTAAAAAGATTGCACTTGATAACTGAGGGTTTCTTATAGGCGTTTAAGAGCTTCAGCAGCGTCAGTTTCACTAGCACAGAAGCATCAATGACGTGTGATGCGATAAACGTACATAGCGCGTTCCTTATTGAAGAGGAAGTAGCGTCAAGGTTCCAAAACTCCTCCATTCTGTGGAACGCAGCAGACTGGTCAAGGATACATTCTTCAAGATGAGCACCTAACACATCGAGAAATACTGTCGTTTCATGAGCAGTAAGCCATCTTAATTTGTCGGAATTCTCGCCATATAGGGTATCAATAGCCCATACAGAAGAGAATTTCTTTTCGGCCAGTCTCTTCTGAAGCGCTACTACACAGTCGGCTGCAGTGCGTCTCACCGAGCCTTTATGGGAGCACAGGCAGACGTAGATATAGGGAATAAGGCCCTGTAGGTCGACGGATGGATCGGCATCTTGAATGTAGGTTAGCAAACCAGCAAGCGCAGCTTGTCCTAGCGACATGTGGTCGTGCGAAGTGGCTACCTTCAACAAAAACGTGGGAAGGTTGACAGAAGTGAATGGTTTTCTAGTGAACAGTTCGCTAGTAGGCATTTTGGTAGCTATTGCAGAAGAGAAAACAGAAGCTAGAGCTTCAAACACATCAGCGGCATCAGCGACAAAGAAAGAGTCAACTGATGATGCTGCGAACGACTCAAACCTATGGAAAATATCGGTCTGTACTTCTTCAGGCAAAGGTGCTGCCTCGAGGTCATCGGACGGTAGAACTATATCGTCATCAATGAGCAGCGGGATTCTCGATTTAATTTCAAAGTCTTGAGGACGGACATTGATCATTTCAAGCAATGAAATAAGCTCTTTCCGACGTTCAGGTGAGGCTGTCAATGGTGCAAATATACTATAGATATCTTCGAGAGGTTCAGCTTGAGCGGCGGATTTGAAAAGCAAGTCAATCAGGTCCTTTAATACTATAGACTTTGCTTTTACGGAGAGTTTTGCTTCGTCAAAGCTTTGTCCGAACGATTTTAAATCGTGTTTGTGCTTTAATTTAGCAAGCATCCAGCAGGTATAGAGCTCTTCATGTCCGGTTTTCACATTATCTGCTTGGATCAAGGCGTCCCAGGCCTTTGAACGAGACAGGTCGGCAAAAAGGTCGTCGTCTAAAGGCTCAAGAGCCACCTTTGCGGAATGGAATATAAAAGAAATCGCCGAAATGGAGTGTTTAGCCGAAGACCTTGAGCTGGCTGCGAGAATGCTTTTTGACAGGCCAGCTACGACGGTGTTCGAGAGCGGAACCTGTGAGGCAAGAACTGTAGACATCATGAGTGCAAGAAGAAGGGTGTCTGCGTTCTTCTTTGAGGCAAGTATATTGTTTGCCGCGTGGAGCGTCTGCTCGGCTATATCATTTTGAGGTACGTTATTGGAGTTTCTGAGGGCGATTGAAGGAAGAACGATTGATGCATAGAACGTGAGAAGTTGCGGGTACTCGCGGTTCTGTGAGACTTTTGTGACAACATAATCATCAAGTAGTTTTGCAAAAGGTTCTGTCTGTTTGGCGAACTGTGCGATCAAAGAGTGTTTTGTCGGCAAAGTGTGCGAGTTCTTCGGATGTGCTAGAAACGTGAAGGCTTTAGGAAGAGGAGACGGGACAATGTCAAGAACCACCGAGAAGATTTGTGAATTGTAATAAGGCAGAGCAGCAAGAAGTAATGCCTGGGTGTTATAAATATGAATTTTGAACCTTCTAACGAGCCATTCGAGGGCCAGAACTGCCGGTTGGAGAAGGAGCCGCGGCGAAATGAGATCAAGGAACGATTCTATAGTGGCGTTAAGTATAGCATTTTGGTCCGTTGTCTGCAGCGATCTATCGAGAGATATAGACTGCTGCGAGAATAGAGAGGACTCAAAAGAAGAGAATTGTGGGTCTAAAGACACAAGATGAGATAGTCCTTGCAGGCCGACTTCGTATATTGATTCATAGTCTTGCGCTGCTGCGACTTTAGGCTCAAACAACAGAGAAACACTGTGTTCTTTTATACGTTTCTTTCTGTCAATAGATTCCGTGCCATCTTGCAACGATTTTAATTGAACAGCAAGAGACGAGGCCATGGCTGCAGTTGATCTATAGGAAGAGGTAGGTTGAAGAAATGGAAAAGTTTAGGCATTATTTTCGCAGGTAAAAGTTTAATTGGGATAAGGTTTGTCATACTACAGTTTTTTTTTTCTTACTTGTTAAGACAGGAGAGTGATTTCATTTAATAGACATAACCAAGAATCTTTCCAGAGACATGCTTGCGGCGAGCCTCTTCGTGGTCCATGATACCGGCGGAAGTGGTCAAAATAATGTAACCATACTGACGGGCAGGGAGAAGGTTAGTGACCCACTTCTCGATATCACCGAGTCTGATATTGAAACGCGGAGAAATGACACCGCACTTGTTGAGACGGCCGTTCAGCTGGATAACGATCTTGCCAGAACGGTGGTCGTCAATTTCTTCAAATTCACCAATGTAGCCTATAATGTGTTAGTGGTTTTGTTCATTTGTTCAATATGTACAAGACATTTAAACAGCATCCAAAGATAATCCCTTAGGTGCCGTGTAAGTATCTTGCGGAATTAATCTATCGAGCCATTAAAAGACAGAAGTATCATTGTCATACCACATCCAGTTATCGACTCGAAATATACAAAAAAAACTACTTACCGTGCTTCTGCATGACAGTCAAAAACTTGATGATAACCTTAGAAGAGGGTCGGATCAGAACTTGACGCTTTCCCATCTTTTCGGCATTGTGGATGCTCTTAAGAGCGTCGCTAAGAACTGATGTACGAGTCATTTCTGCTACTATATAATGTTAGTCGTCTTCTGGGTTTTTATACAAACGCCTGCTCAGTATGAGTGTCCCTCGGGATTCATCAAAGCTCTAATGATGCCGAAACCAGTATTCAAACGCTCATAGTCATTCGAAGTGGTAATGACAACCAGAAGGAAGCATTCGAGTATACTGTCTCAAAACAATATTCAAATCCTGAAGTCTCACACTGGCCAAAAGTGAGACATACCTTTATTAGTGAATAATCGATTATTGAGAAGTGTCTATGTGATTGGGACCTTTTGCGTGCCTACAAAGATTTGCAGTCACGCACATCCCAGATTAACCCTAACGGTTAGGGCTCTCCTCCCATCTGTCACGTGATATATAATGTCATTAGATTAGTTCGCTGATTCTATTCAGTAGAAGTAACAGTCTCGTCTCTATCTGGACGCAATGATGCAGTTTCTTCTGCTGCACTTATGAGCTCTTGTATGCTTTTGGTTTCGTCAGACTGAGCAACAGCTTCGCTAGGTCTTACCTCAGGCACATCTATTTCTTCAGCTTGTTCAATTAGATCAACTAGATCAGCTAGAGGTTCTGTATTAGGCTTTGACTCTCCATGCATTTCAATAGCAGCTTCAGTCAAGGGCTCTTCAATTGTTTGGTTGTTGGATACACCGCCTTGCGCTTCAATGGCAGCTTCATTCAAGGGCTCTTCATTTATTTGGTTGTTAGATACATCGTCTTGCGCTTCAATGGCAGCTTCAGGCACGGGCTCCTCATTCGCTTGGTTGTTCGCTGCATCGTCTGGAGCACCATTAGCTCTGCGGACTTCCACGTCGGGCAGACCTCTTATCCAGTCATCCAACACTCCTGGGAACAGACTCAGGAACAACATGAGGATTCCTCTTTGTACTTGAGCAATTCCCCGAATAATCGGGTTGAGGAACGATCCAAACCTGTGCGCTTCCCTGTTGCGTGTCTGTGGCGCATTGGGGTCAAAATTGACGTAAATACCAGCATCATACTCAGGCCCAGGCAGCGGGTTCGGTTCCGGCACAAATCGAAATGCTAGGATCATAAACAGCCGCGATACTATGTCCACAACTTTACGAATAGCAGCAGTGTGTCGAAGCTGAAACAAAAACGATGCAGACAGCACACCCCAGAAGGCTGCAGATGCACTGTCATCGCACAGTATCACGGCCAGTATGAATGCACGACCGAATTTGTACATTAAGGAGGTGCCAGTTTCGATAGTTGTGAAAGTTATCGCTAAAATGTCAGCTGCAGCTTCTGAATTGATGTCTCTGTTTATGAAAGGCACTCTAATAGTGCGTTCCCGGACTGCCTGCGGCGCCAGTGGAAGAGCAAAAGACAGTTTCACAAGATCGCCGGTCCCGTTTACCTGTCTGAGATGTGCAGGAGAGAGAACGTGGCCGTGTTTTTCGAACTCAGAGATCAGCGACCGGTGAAGCAGCATGAACTGCATCTGGCTACTCTCGGAAGCCACAGAAGTTGATGTTTCTGCTGTCTGCTGTCCATCGTCTACGTGCAGTTCCAGTGTGAGTTCAGATTCACCGGTCAGAGAGCCGATCTGGTCCGGATCGCTAGCGGTGTGGCCGCCGAAATAGAGCGTCATAAGCTGTGCATCTACGCCGATCTCTGCTGCTATCTGTGCCTTAAGATCGGCTACTGTCATTTCTGGGCCTATCCGGTAGGCATTCAGCTCGGAGCCTGTCGCTGAAGACCGGATTCTAACGCTGACTTGGGCCATTTATGGTGTCGTGTCGTGTCGTCATGTGCAGGAGGCGGGATTTGGTGGTAGAAAGAGTATGAGTCAGGGTTAAGGGTTCTCTGGCCTCCCGAAATGCGCATGGAAAAATAGGACCATTCACCACCACGACGGAACTTGAAAAAGACCGCTTCTTCTGTCTGTTTGGTAGCACAGAAAGAACTATTTTTTAAAAGCCAGTAGAGCAGTTAATAAATAGTTTTGGCTATCAATGCACAGTATCACTCGGCGCACGTTTGTGGCCGCTCGTAGAGTGATTGCCGGGCAAAACGTCAGTCTCGCAATCCGACCACGGAATAGAAACAACCAAGTGCGGTATTCTTCCAACAACGGTGGATTCGTCTCTGGGTTCAAGCGATTTATTGGTCTTGATGTTGATGACGAGTTTGGACCGAGCGAGGAACAATTGTTTCATCCCTGGGATTCCTCGCCTTCAAAGGAACTGCGCCAAAAGGCGAAACTGATTCGCCAGTACGCAAAGTGCCCGGTAACCGGTGAACCTGTTGACTATGTTTGTCCGGTAGCCGGCATTCCTACCCACGCGAACGAGCAAGCGTACTTGAGCGACACATACTACCACGAGCACGTCAAAGACAAGCTCCGAAAAGTGAACGTTTATGAACATGATCTGAGATCCGGACGAGAGTTTCCCGAATTCGACTTCCCTGAAACTATCGACCCTACTCTAAGCCCGACCATCAATTTTTTGAACTGGGATATGTTCTTCTACACGCGTGAGTTTTACTCTATGGATACAGAGTTTCAGCTTGCTGCTACAACCAAAATGCTTTCCTACCCGATCACGATCGGTGCTGCTATCCACGAATACTCTCCCTACACGATCAAGCATTCAGGCAGGCTGACATACGAGGGATTGAAGTCGTTGGCTGCTTTACGCTACGCCTGGCTGCCACGACAGGGACACAGACCCCTTACACGCGAATCTAGACCTGCGCGCGTATTCGTTATTGGCGCTAGAGGCGAGTCTGTGCTGCCTGTCCACATATGGAGACAGTTAAGCGTGCTTTTCCCTCACGCCAATCTTCAGGTTGTATTTATTGGTCCTGAGTGTTTGTATAATCATCGTGAACGTCGCTACATGTCCCTCGAACAACCCGAAACGATCCGCATCGACGAAAGGCTTTCGCTCGTTTATTATACGGAAACCTTCGACAAGCTGCACCAATCTGGGGACTTCTTCCCTTATGACCCGTACCTTGACGCCTTCTTCATGTTCCAGCCCGGACTAGGAGCCAAAGAGACTGCAGGTGAATGGAACGCTACTATCGAGGGCCTGCTGGAATCGAAGTGCGTGGTGTTCTCGACTGCGTACCATGAGCAAGACATGCTGCAGGACTGGGATTGGCTGCAGTCCAACTACGGCGACAAGCTCGATGTCCTTCTCACCCCCGGCGACAACGTGTTCGGATCCACTCGATGGGAAGTTAATTATGTAAATACTTCTGAAGTCTACCAGGTGAATCAGAAGATCTTTGGCATTCGCGGAAAGCGATACCCGGCGATCCCCAGGTAGCTGCCTACATACTGATGAATGACACGCGCATAACTAAACACACTGCTATATTATTCTTTCCTCCCCAGCATTCCTCGTTGTATTTGGCTCTTTTCTTTGTATTTCTATCCCTCCCTTACTGCCATTGTCTGCAGCCAGGCGGTTACCGTTCTCTCTCCCTAGCAACGATCGGGAAACGAACAATACCTATTTTCCGCTCCGAAGTCGGATTTAACCCGGCCCACAACCTTTTGCGCACTCGAAAAGCAGCTAGATATGCGACAGGCGCTGATTTTGTGGCACAAGCCGCTTATTCATTTCATTGGTCGACGCAGCTGGCAGAAAGGTACAGTAAACAGATCGCATTTTGCCATCACAAACTTCTGAGTATCCGACCGTCCCGATTACTAACCATACCGTCTAATTCAGCGACTCAAGATCTTGCCCCTAAATTGCACCCACTAGATCCGCACAAAGAGCTTCCGAGTTCTTTTGCTGCCTACAGACTCAAGGCGCAGCAACACGGCCCGCTAGTCAAGTCGTCTGGCCTCCCAAATGCCGGCGAGGTCATCGCCAGGTTCCAGCTGCCCAAACGGTTCCAGTACCCGGTTGTCGAGGACCTCGAAATAGACATAGTCAATTCCGGTGGCGCTTTATAATCTGATGCCCCCTCGCTATAACCGATCCGCGTGTTCACAGAGATGCGGTCCCCCTTTGCAAAACATCTAATGCCTGTGACACCTGCAGCCTAGCCACACCTGCCGCTATCCTGGCCTTACCACGGTCCACCACACCGCACGCGCTGGTCCCACTGACGCTGCGCTGCTCCTCATACCATACAGACATTGTATACAATCTTCACCTCCATTTTTACGGTGCATCGCGGTCTACCGTGCCCGTGCCGACCTATCAAGCCTCGTAGCCTCTCCGCAGCCCCGTAGTAAATGGCAGCGGTGATTGAATCGCCAGAAACCCCTAAACCCTGTCAAGCCAGTACACCGCTAACTGATTCTCCCACCCAGGTAACTAAACTCTTTCTCTCCCTCTCCCCTCCCCCACAATACAGCCAAACAGCGTCCGCCATGGAACCGCAATTCCTCGTTAGCGCGCTGGGACCACGTGGCGGCCCCTTCGAAGACTCATGCACTTGTTTTCTGATAAAAGCGTACAGCGAGGCGTGGGACGACGGATGTCTAGCGGCGCTGGACGCCGGCTCGCTCCTTTCTGGGCTGCGAAATGGCCTCCTTTTGCAACTGCTCCCTAATGATCCGCTCGCTCAGCTGCTCAAAAGAGGCATGTCCAAAGCCAGTCCCATAAGGATAGACGAAAACATGATTGCCGATTCTGCTTTGCCTTTCAAAATGGATTCCTCGCCTACCAGAGCACTCTACGACAATTGCATTCACATCGTACGTCATCTAATCAAGTCATTCTGTATCACACATGCACACCTCGATCACATCTCCGCGCTTGCGCTCTGCTCTCCGATCTTCATTCCACACTCGCCCAAACGTGTCTACTCTAGCCAACATTCAATTGATCTTCTCCAGAAACACATATTCAACGACTCCATATGGCCTGATCTCACCACCTCCGGCACAGGGCTGATCTCTTTGCATGAAATAGACTCCACCTCTTATATACCCATAGCCAACGGCCTAGAAGCTATTGCATTCCCACTGTCGCACGGCAACGTCCTCTCCTTGGGTTTCCTCGTCAGAAACAGCTCTTCAGATACATACGCTCTTTTCCTCGGCGACATGGAAGCCGATTCCATTTCGAAAAAAGACTACAACAGCTCACTTTGGAAGCACGTCTCGCCCCTCATCCACGCGAACAAACTACGCGCGTTATTCATGGAATGTTCCTATCCAGACGAACGCCCCAGTGATTGCCTGTTCGGTCACCTCACTCCTACCTATGCCATACAAGAACTCTTGTCTCTAAGTCATATATCTTCTTCCAATCTACAGGGCCTTTCGGTGTTTTTCACGCACGCGAAGATGGAAGAGAATGGCGCAACTATACCCGTGGTCCTCACTGAACAGATCAACAAAAAAATCCAGCAAACCCATCTTCAGTGCAGCATACACGTCGCAATGCCCGCAGAAGTCTATGCGCTGTAGGCTTGTGTGCTGACGATACCTACGGCGAAACTGTTGCAGCTGCGACAGCTTCGCTGTTTCGCACCCACCGTATATACTTACAAAGCCCGGGTCTTCTTAGATCCCAATGACATTCCTTTTTTGCCTGAACCGCCCGTAGGTCTGCCGCTGAAGCTGCTTTGCCCAGATAACAGCTGGGAGTGGCTGTCGAACTCGTCGAAGTCCGTTCCTCCGCTCGTAGTCTCCACTTCTGGTCCGCGTACCGGTATGTACTGCGGCTGATGGTGGCTCATAGACGCCATAGACGTTCTCGCAGTCATGGCTTTCTGTTTTGCGAGTTCTCTTCTCTGTATCTCGAGCTGCTTGGCACGACGCTTGCGCTCCTCGCTGGCCTCGAGTTCCTTGTTGCGCGCAATGATCTCGTGAATTTTTTCTTCGTGACTTTCCATCGCCAAAAACGTTCGCACTTGGTTCAGTGTGACATTCTCGCGGTAACCCAGCGCGATTATCTCGTCGAACGCGGCAAAAAGCTCAAACGCGTTGTCGAGAACCTCCTGTTCTGTGCAGTTTCGGCAGGTCTGCGTGACAACCTGAGAAAACAGCCTCAGGCTTGAAATGTCTTGCATGATATTAGAGCTCTTAGAAGTGACTAGTACAACATAAACATCACCTGTTGGCTGGTACAAATATCGACTGTTTCCGTCCTCAATTAGCGTGTGCTGCGACCCGCTTTGCGTGCCACCTGTCCACAGTTTCGTGAACGCCGATAGCAGTGAATCAACCGACCCTCGCGATATCTCTTTGAACTGCCGCGAAATAACGGGCTTGCCAGTTTTAGTGAAAATGCTCGCCGCTAATACTGCCATTGTTCTGTATGGCTCGCTTGAATCTCGCGAGTGCTGGTAAATAGCAGACCTTGACGTTCTTGTACATACGAAAATGCATTCATAAAAGTCCCCTGTGGTTGCTATGCCGACCGTCACAACACTTTGGCCTGCCCGCGAATGGACTCCTTCAAGACGACCGCAGCATTCTGACCAGCCCGAACTTTTTTTGCCCTTTGCAGTGCTCAATTTTGCAGATATGCTTGTACTAGACGACGATCTCGATAGGGGCGTGTACTCGGACATCGACGTTGAAATGGGAAGCACACCGAGCAACGACGATGACTTGGAGATGGACGATTCGCCTATTGGCCAGGAGAATACAGAAAACGACATCGAATATCTTTCCGATTCCATGACACCTATCAATGAGGACTACCTCGAAGAGGAAACCCGTAAAGAGGAGGGTCAAGTTGTAGATGAAACCTTGAACGATGCATTTCAGACCAAATATGAGCCTGCAGAAACTAATATTGATGATCTTGACCCTGTACTTGATACCGAACATGATTCTGTTCCAGATGTCGCTACAGATGTCCCTTATGCCGATCAATTTGACGCTCCACATACTCCCGACTCAGGTGAACCCGAAACGATCCCCGACGCTGCCCCTGCCACCCCAGGCGAATCTCCCTCGAATTCGATAGAACCCGAAGTTCTTGAACACGCAGAACCTGATAACACTAAAACGACTGTTGAACCTGCTGCGACCGCCGAAAAAGTTGCCAGCATCAACAATGACGATACCCTTTTACCTGTCGAACCCACGGCTGATGACGCAGCGCCGGATTTAGAACACAACAACCAACACGATATCATCTCTGATTCACGGCCTGCTGAACAGTCTCCAGATCCTAACTATGAGAATTCAGTGAACCAAGACATCCCTATTATTATTACTCTACATAACACGACGAAACACCTGTTTCCAACATCTGACGTGTTCATCACCGAAGACTTGTCTTTAGCTAACTCAAGTCTACTAACACTTTTCCAGGTCTGCCGTGCTTCCTTTGATGTGTCTTCAGTTGATGATGAGCTTGTACTATTGGCGGCCCCATTAGGCCTGGAAATATGCGAAGACGACATGGCGTGCAACGAAATGATTTTATTTGATCTACTGGATCTCTTTTACGAGCTCAGGTCAAACGACCTCAAAAAGAACGTACAATCCGTTGACGTGTTTGAGATTCATCTTTCAATTAGAAAGAGAGTTGCCGCAAAATATAACATAGTTGCTGATCTTGCAAGGAATGGTGAAGGTCTGAGCTCAATAGCAGCGGCTGTCTCCGCTTTACTCGGAGAGTCCCGCTCTCCAAAGTCACCTAAACTATCCCCTTCTCTTTTTACTGATACCCCTGATACCAATAACCCCTCAGATATCCCCAAACTAGATCAATCGAATATAAGTGGTTCACCGAATCTAAGCGGTTCACACGAATCTTCACCAGCTGCAATCCCTGACGACGATACTGCTCCTGTCATTGAAGTTTCTCCGGCACTCGACGCCGATACTAGCAATCTTGACACTCACCTCCACCCGGAGGTAGAAGAACCCAGCTCGGTTGTTTCTGACAATTTGTATACCTCTGAGCAAGTAGAAGAAGTTATTGACTTCGAGGAAACTGCAATCTCACAATCATCTCCGATTGTGACTGAACCTGAGGCTAGAGATGAGACCAGTACGTCCTTCTACAAGGAAGCTGTAGAAGTCCCTAATTCAAGCTATCTTGACGTGGATCCTAGCGATCTCGATACAGACATTCCTAATACGAGAAAGAGGTCGTTCAACTCTGCTTCCCCAGAACCAAAACGCGTTGCCACAGGCTCATAATTGCACGTTTTATTTCCTTTCAGCCTGTTCCCTGACACCATGCGCCAATGGGGGGCTATGCGACTTTGCGGCTTATAATGTTCGCGGTTGCCATGGACCCTTTACCTCCGCTCATTACTAGCGCATCCTGTCCGCACACATACCTTTTCCTTTAGTAACAAACTTGTCGCTGGCCGTTCTTTTCTTTGAAGATATTGTTTCTTGTTCCGCTTCAGCTGAAATAATACTTGTTCGATATTACCACATCTTTGTTGCGTGGTTTATGCTTAATATCGGGCAGCTTCTGGAGCGTGCATTTTTAGTATGATCGAAGAAAAATACATCGGACTGGGCTTAGCAATAAGCAGCAGTCTTGCTATCGGCACGAGTTTTATTATTACTAAAAAGGGGCTTATGGATGCGTCAGATAAGCAAGGATTCGATGGCGAAGGTTACGAGTATCTTCGTAACCCCATTTGGTGGGCAGGGATGCTCACGATGGTAGTGGGTGAAATAGCAAATTTCGCAGCGTACACATTTGCTCCCGCGATCCTAGTCACGCCTCTCGGTGCACTAAGTGTGCTTATAGGTTCTGTTTTGGCATCTATATTTCTCAAAGAAGAGCTTGGTCTCCTTGGCCGTATGGGATGTGCTATATGCCTACTCGGCTCTGTGATTATTGTATTGCATGCTCCACCAGACAAGGATGTTCAGACCGTTAATGAAATTTTAGAGTACGCTGTTCATCCTGCATTTTTACTTTATGTGATATTGTCCTTGGTTTTTTGTGTTGTTATGATCTACCGTGTGGCTCCAATCTATGGCCGCAAAAATCCTTTGGTGTTCTTGTCTATCTGCTCTGTTGCCGGTTCTATATCCGTTATGGCAATTAAAGGTTTTGGAATTGCCGTCAAATTAACACTATCAGGCAGCAACCAGTTTATCTATCCATCTACGTATATATTTGCGGCTGTGATTGTTTGCTGCATTCTAGTCCAGATGAACTACCTCAACAAAGCTTTGGACCAATTTGACACTTCTATTGTTAATTTACTTTATTATGTTACTTTCACAACTGCCACACTTACTGCTTCGTTCTTGCTTTTCGGTGGTTTCAACACTACCGATGCAACGAACACCATTTCACTGCTGTGCGGATTCCTAACGATTTTCTCCGGTGTATACCTGTTGAACATCTCCAAATCGTCTGTGCCTGTCGAGGGCTTGTTTGGAAATTCAGGCGCAATGGGAATCCAAGACGTACCTATGGATAATGGCGTTTCGGCGTTTGAATCCAGACGCAGTATGCAGATAGCAAGACACCGGCGGTCAACTACGTACTCTGCGAGAAGCGGGTACCAGAACTTTGACGAAGAAGGGGAAAACTTGAGCCTGGACAGCATGCCGCCCAGATACAATAACGCGCACTCTAATCAGTTTGCTATTGACTACAGTGACGACGAACTGCCGTAATTTGTTGCACTAGACTGCTATCTGCATCTGGGCGCTAGCACACTGACTAGCGGCGCTATAAAATAATGACAAATACATGAACATTCTACATTATTCACCGCTGTATTGTTTAAAATAGAGGGTTCCAGCCTATATGTGCGGTTTCGTTTCTGTCACCGCGTTGTACGCCATGCTTGCCAGAAGCGGGTACTTCGATCCGTAGGTACCGGCTTTTGCTGAGCTGGCGTTTCCGGCGGCAAACCTTGCAGCAATGCCGTGCATGATAACAACTAGTCGAAAGTATGCAAACACTTCAGCGAACTTCCAGTTGTCAGACGGGTTCCATCCAGCGAGCTTGGTATAAAGAGCGATATTCTCCTCTTTCGTGGGGAGACCTGGAAGCAGAGGAGCGTAAGCAAAGCCAGTAAACACCTCGCCGGCCTTTGCAATTTCTCCGAGCTCCTTGGGTGCATTCGGCGAAGGCATGAAGTATGGCATCAGCAAGTTTCCAAGGTCGGAGAGCGGGTGGCCAATTGTGCACAGCTCCCAGTCGAGGACGCCGATGATTTTGGGCTCTGTCGGGTGGTAGATGAGATTGTCGATCTTGTAGTCGCCGTGGACAATTGTTTGTCTCTGACGGTCGTCTGCGGGGCGGTGTTTGTTCAGGTAGGCGCCGATTTCGGCGAAATGAGGGATCGGGCCAATGGGCTTGCCTGTGTTTTTGTCTATAACCTCGGCTTGCGCATTGCCCACTTTAGTCAACGAGGTCACTTGTCGCTCGTAGAAGCCGCGAGTGGCGTTAGCGCTCACTTTAGGAAAGTGCAGCTCCGCGGGAAGGATAAGCTTGGAAGCATCGACGGCATGGAGACGAGCGAGCATGCTGATAGCCTCGTCCCAGTACGCATGGCGGTCGATGGCCGGGATATCAGGGAAGGCCGGAGAGTGGAAAATTCTTCCCTTGACAAACTGCATAATGTAGAACTCCGATCCAATGACGTTCGCATCCTTACAGAGACAGTATACTTTAGGGACAGGTATTTGGTTATTGGAAGCTTTGGCGACGGCGTCCAGCATGTAGTACTCGCGATCCACTGCATGAGCAGTTTTCGATACAATCTTTCCTGGCGGTTTCCTGCGCAGCACGTACTTGTTTAAGTTTGCGTCGGTCAATAAGTACGATGGATTAGACTGCCCATATCCAAACTGCTTCACGGTTATAGGAAGTTTGATGCTGGGAACGTTCTCCTTGATGTATTTGTTAAGTCCTTCGTTGTCAATAGGATGCCTTATCGGACCCACATCCGATTCCGTGTCAACTACTGAGCTCATTGACCTGGTGTTGCACTTCTTATCTGCAGAGAGCGACAGATGCAGCAGTTTGGGTAGTGTTCAAGGTATATATATATACCCCACACTTCCAAGGTTTAAGGTTTTGGGTCTTCCTCGGTAATCGTCTCCCATTCTGTGCCCATAACCGAGCTACACAGCATAACCGATTGCCATATTAATCGGTAACCGGGTAATAAATATGTATGAAAATAAATATGTATGAGAATAAATAAAATAAGCGTGGTTGTTGCAATTTGATCATAGAATCTCCTGGTACCATCGCTTGTTATTTACTGACACGGATTCAACACTTCCGGTTTCCGAAGATAAGGCTGGATCATCGAAAGGTGCAAGTTTCAGCTTATAGCCGGCCGGCGCTTCAGTCAGCGCAGGCTTAGCTTGAGGTCCCGGCATATGATCCAGCGCAGTAAACGGAGCGCCAGTGATACGCGAACGCAGTAGTCCAAATATAACACGCGCCATCACAGACACTCCGCACCAAATGTACGATCCTACGGGAGCGCACACGAATGCGCCAAAAGGACCCCAGTCTCCAGTGTACAGTCCTTGCTCCACAAGCAGCAAACGTCCTCCTTGATCAGCAGATTTGTAGTAGATCGTTCCAAAAATGAAAACAGTAAGAATACCACCAAATCCTCCAACCATGACGTCAAATCCTCGAAGAAAATAGAACTTACGAGACAGTCCAAGGAGGATCGTGGGAACCACTGCAGCAGATACAAGATCAGAGATCAAGAAAATCTGCAAAATGTTCAGAGCTTTCAAAGCAACAACAACAGCAGGTACCATTATTATGATAACAATAATGCGCACGTAGAAGAGAGGCAGTCTGTTTCGAAAGATATCGTTCGACAACGAAGATGCCATAGCAGACTGGAACGTGTCGACTACCGCCGTCGACAGAGCGATCACAAACACTAACACAAATCCAATCACCCATGACGGCAGGTTCAAAAGAAGCATAAAGAAAGAGGCATATGCCTGATCAGAG
This sequence comes from Tortispora caseinolytica NRRL Y-17796, assembly GCA_001661475.1. Lineage (NCBI taxonomy): Eukaryota > Fungi > Ascomycota > Trigonopsidomycetes > Trigonopsidales > Trigonopsidaceae > Tortispora > Tortispora caseinolytica. The sequence continues at coordinate 561,075 of KV453841.1, forward strand.
TCGCCTGCTGGGAGAAGATTAGACCATACAGCTAATATGCCGCTGAATCCAATAAGCGTAAGGAAGACAAATACTACAAATGTAGCCATTCCTGTACCGATCAGTAGCTCTTTGTCGTTTCTAGATGCAAAGGTTCTCAACCAAAAGCCCGAAAGGAAGGCGTCGTTAGTAGCGATAGCGACCGGAAGAATGTACATCAACTGCCAGCCAGCTAATGACGCTTTAGTTAACCCAGAAGACTCTATCAAACTAGTGTCTATATCCACAGTAACTCCCATGGCCACTGAACAGATAATGAGAAGCAAAAGAATCATGAGGCCTTGAACTTTGTCTGTAAAGAAAGATGTATGAAATCCTCCGAAGAAAGTATAAATGGTAGTGACTCCAGCTTCTACGATAAGTGGAGGCAAACCGTCCAAACCAGTCATTAACGTAATGATCTGTTGCAACGAGGAAAGTTCTGCAACCAGGTACAAGAATAGAGTGAACACAGTCCAGGCTCCCAGGTATAGTCCTGTGACAACACCAAACCGCGAGAAGACCCATTCTTCAAGCACAAATCCGTCAGGGCAATGCTTACGAATAAGAGAGCCGAACAGGGAAAAGAGTAAAAGAGGCAGTGATGATGATAAAGCATAAACAATTACTCCCTGTATTCCCAATAAGGCTCCAATTTCACCGTAGGTGAAGAAGATGCCACAGCCCATAGCTATGATAGTTAGTAACGTGTGCGAGACAAAGTCGCAGAAGAAGAGACGAAAGGCCTTAAACCAAACAGAATCTACTTCTACGAAAGTGTCGGGCTACTATTTACGGTTCTAGCAGTACATTTCTCACGCAAGTTCTAACTTGATCGAGTTCAAACGGTATAATCTCAGCCCTTTGCGATGCTCCAGAAAGGAGATCGAGCGGGCACCCGCAAATACTGCTCTTTTATAGAATGGTATGGGTATTGGTATCGGCTTGTCGTATGAACAAACGCAACGAAGAAAAAAATGAGAGAAAATGACTGTAGTCCAGAAATAGATCCAGACAGCTGGTTTAATGGGATTACATACCTGAAGCTATGAAATTCAGCGCTAGTGGGATGGGGGGTTGCGATCTTATCGCGGCTAGAAACTGCGTCGATTTACTGAGGAAATAAGCGACAGCAAGGCCCAGAATTAGAAACGCACCATAAGATACGTAAATAATTGCGTAAGAAGCCTGATGAGATAGTTCGCCCATTTTTTTAGTGGATTTTTTACTGTTTACAGGCTTTTAAAGGGTAAATCCGCAGGAGCCGCGCAAAGAGGGGAAAAATTTTGTATGAGTCAGATGTGTTGGGCGGTGGGTGGGTGGGGGCGCCGTATTTATAGGCATGCAGTCAAGTCCAATTTACCCGGATTGAGGTTTTAAAAGTGGGGGGCGTCAGAAAATCGATCAAAATGCGCGAAATAATAGTATTCGTATAAATTAAGATTCAGGATGTCCGGTTATCGCAGAGATCAGGTGTGGCGTGATATGAAGCAGTAGTGAGACGGCCTTCAGCGGCAGGAACGGGTTCGGCTAATCGGGTATATCAATCAGAATCGAACCTTCAGGGTCCGATCAGTCACCGCCAATAGCTGTCAATAATGTGTCTACTCGGACAGATATTAGTGTCAATTCTGCTAATTACTGTGCCGCCGGGGTGACAGTATTAACAGATCAGTTAACCACTGCAGCATTGGTTTCGGTCAATATTAGCGCAGTGGCGGGAGTAACGGCCGTAGCTGCAATACAAACTATTGCGTAGATACCGCAGTGTGAATGTGTATCCGCCGATTTTAATAATCATTGTGCGAATTTGTGCTCGCCCGATTCTCATGTATCTTCGATTACTGTGATTTTCTGCAGTTCTGTTTGCACAGACTCAAGGAACGATTGGATCGAAGCCGCAGCAGACTTCGCTTCTTCGACGTAGTCCCAGGACAGTGCGATTGAAGCTAGTCTGTTGAGGGAGTCTGTGTACTCTAGAATTGTGTTTAGGGGAGCGCATTCGGGAATTGCACTAATCGTAGATATTATCTGATCTGTCGACTGTTCGATAAGAGAACTGATAGGCGACATATCCAGCAACGCCTGCAAATCGCCTAGCCCGCTAAGTGCTCCTGTATCTTCAGAAGGACTCAAATTCGGTTCCGTTTCCAGATCCAATATGTCTTGACTTGAATGCGAACGGAATGAACTGGGCGTCGAAACTGAATTGGACGTAAGAGACTTGCATGATTCCATTTCATATTCAGAGTCCTCTGCACCGCCGCATTCAGCCCATTCTTGGTCCTCTATAGCCATCTGCGGCGTAATTATCACGTAGTCTTCCTCGTCCATGGCTTGCTGCCCTCCTTTCAGCTGACTTTACTGCTTTCGGTCCCGGCTTTGTTAAAGTATGGCTAAGCTAAAGAGGCGGTCCAGCAAGCCACCGTTTTGTCTGGGGTTCAGGAAGAGCTAGGTAGGGTAACTACAAGCATGGCTGCAATGATAGCAAATGCTATTTGACAGGTAGTATAGTCGCAGGCCCGCTAAACTCGGCAATATTCTGCGTGACGATATCGCCCCAAAATATCTTCGCCTTCTGGCTCGCGTAATACAAATAGTCGAACTGGCTCTCCAGATCCTCGGTCTCGAGGTCTTCGGTCTCAGGTTCGATCAGCGCAGCTTCTTCGGCATGCTTGCTCGTTAGCGACGATATCGAAGTTATACGTGGCAACCCTTTATCTGTCGAATGCACTACAGGCGTTGCGGCCGCAGACGAGCTCGTACTCGTCACAATGCTGTACTTGGACAGACTTCTTTCCAGCAATTTGATCTCTTCCTGCTCTTCGTCAATGGGCGCCTGTACGAGGCCCCATATCGTCCATATGGCGTTCACAAGCGGTCTCCATACATTAACTTCGTGCACGAGGCTCTTGATCTCCTCGGTCATTGCGTCAATATGGAAATCTTCCGACTCGGTATCAAGTCCTCGCTCCACATACGCAGTAATCCAGTTGATTTGGTCATTGGTTGGCGGATACTTGTCTGCATGCGCCATCTCAGGTCGTTCTGAATCGTGGAAGTCAGACATCCATTCGCAAAAATGATTGGCAATGTCAAATGCTCGCATATTCGGTCCAGCGTATTCGAAATCAATCACCACCAGCTGTCTGTGCTCGTTCTCTGGCACAAGCAACGGCGAGCCTTCGGGCGGAATGACTCGCAATAGGTTCCCGTACTGTGCATCGTTGTGCGCAAAAACCATTTTTTCCTTAATTCTCTCAATACCTTTGTAGTATGCGATGACAGACTCCATACAGGCTTCGATTGCTTCCATGAACTTCTCAAAATCCGTGCCAAGGACTTCCTTAGCAGTTGTGCCCAGAGGTTTCCCGTCACGCATATCAGCCGCTTCCAGTGCCTTCTTGGCCCTGTCTTTCCAGTTTTTTATATTTTCGAACGCTGAAGGCCCTTTGCTACGCTCCTCTTCGGTCAAATCCACACCGTCGTGTAGCTCGCGCATCCGTCGGGCAATCTGCACATATGTGCGCGGGACCCTTAGATCTTCTTTCGTCAACGGCTCTGCCATTAGAAACTCCTCGATACGTCCATTTAAAAATGTGCCTAGCAGCCTAGGCCCGATTTTGCGTTTCGCTAGTCGGGCAAGGGTCTGCAGTTCAGCTTCGCGGTCGATGAGGTGCTCCACATTGGGACCGTATATACGCAGTAGCACTGACTTCAGCATCTTTTTCCCCTCAATAAGCGGCGGCTTGACTTCATATACTGCATTCGTAAGTGCCCCAGATATTCTTCTGATAGTAAGATCAGCAGGATCGATATTGTACCTTCTCCATTTAGAAAGCCCCAGGCGGTAAATAAGCATTAGCACGTCTTCCTTGAGGTACTGGGCAGGCAACAAATGGTCTATGGTGACATTAGCGTGGGGTATATTATCGTCGTCACTACCTGACCCTACCGACTGAGGCCGCGAATACGATCCTCTCCTTGATGATGATCTGCGAGAATGCATAGACGCCCTCGAGCGACGCCTTGACGGTGCTGATGCCATGGACGGCCCTAACGTGAATGAAGCCCTGCTATTGTGTTTATCTCCTGACGATTGCATGACGATCTGAGAGCTCTTCTGTTCTCGTTTTTCCGAGTATTTAGTGGGCTTTGGTAAACACTGGCTATGGTCAATGCAGGCTTATATGCAACTAATCCTCCCTGGTGTGGGAGTTGATAAGACAAAGTAGCTATATGATGGGACGATAGAAAAGTAATGGGGGAAATTGACAATTCCTGTCACCATTAGAGATATCACAAAACACTAACTCGGACTGCAACCAGACATAATTGCCTATTGTATGCTATTCAAAAACAATGCAATGAGCTTGGTACAGTCTTCCATATAGGAAGAGTTTCTTTTTAAAGCACCTTTAGCTCAGTAATTTGCTCCAGAATTGAACGGAGGAGCAGTGGACGGCACTGCAGGCGGCATGAGAGAACCCCAATCGCCGTTCATTCCATTGGCAGGACTGATCACATCGGAAGACGCTGGACTATCTATTGTAACAGGCATCATATGCATATTAAGCATGTTTCTATACATGCAATAGTTGTACATGGCCATGTGATACTCCGCTCGGGAAGGTGCCAACTCAGAGCCATAATTGGTCTTCACACTGCTCGGATACGACGCCGAACCCGGGGGCGGGTACCATAGCATGCTCGGAGATGCAACATTAAACGCAGCTTCCTTTGGATAAACAGCATCTGGCACCCCTGAAGAGTCTGGAAGCCAAGTCCCCGTGGGTGGTCCAGTAACTGCACCTGGCGCCCCATAAAAGCCAGTGGTCATTCCTGCGTCATAGGGCACATAGTCATAGTACATGTTCCCGTAAGGATACCAATTGGCAGGCATGACAAGATCATAATTTTGCGAATTGATAGAAGGTAATTCCTGTCGTTGATGCTGATGATAGGTATGGTGCTGCTTTTGTTGCTCATGATAATCAGCGCCTTTGTGATTATAGTAGCGACTCGGGGAATTCGCGGAGCTGGCGGTTCCACAAGACGCTTTGCAGGACCTAGGGCTATAAGTAGCGTCGTTATTATTAGAGGGAGGTCCTGGAGCAGTATTCTTCTGGGCAGATACATAAGCAGAAGATGCAGAGTTTTTCACTGCGGATGGTGAGGAATGAGGTTGTGCCTGCATATTAAGGACACTTGATGCGCTTGATAACTCGCCTAGGGAGACGCGTATTTTAGTTGATGGCATTGGTTTCCCAGCGTCAGCTGGCACCTGATCATCTGTTCCAAGTGCGCGATGATGATATGAGTGATCGTTGCCTGCAGTGACATGGCCGAAATCAACGACTGGACCCCTCAAATTGTGATGATACTCTCTAGGTTCTGCCACCGGTACAGGAAATTGCTTCAAGTATGATGATTCACGAGCAGCATCACGCCTGACTATATAGACTGCAGATCCATAGACAGAGATTGAACTTAAGCCCTTTATAGCGTGACTGACGGATTTTTTGTCACCAAAGGAAGCGAAGATATAGGAATGCAATGAACGAACATGGCCAGAAGTTTTCTTGGTCCGAAACCTAGGGTTCTCTAATGCTTCAAATTTACCGAATCGGCTGACAACTTGGCAAGATATGATTGGACCATAAGGCTCAAGAAGGTCGCGGGCGTCGGCTTGCGACAACGATGTGTTGACGAAGTGACCCACTATAACGGAAGAAGGTGAAGGAGGATCAGCGAGCAAGATTGCGACATCAGGGTTTATATTCTTGCACCAGGAAAGAATTAACTCTGGGTCATCACGGAGCGTTGCATACGCACTGATAGCGTCGTCGCGATAACCAAACTGGACGTAAGCAGTTGAATACGGGGCGGAAGCGCTAGGTGAGTAAGCATGAGTAGGGATAACTATCTGTTCGATATAACCGAAAGTGGCGCACAAATCTCTGATAGACGAGTCTGACACAGGCTGGCCAGATGCAAATGCGATTGAGAAGGTCCTGTTAATTGAAGCCGGTTCGCAGCGAATCGAATGGCCCAACAAATCAGAGCCGTGTGCAGCCTTCAATGCATTGCTAGCATCACCGATACTATGAAAGTGGACGAAAGCGTAAGGTCTATCGGAATAGTCTCTCAGTACCTTTACTGAATGGCAGTTCCAACGCTGGAACAGTTTGCGAAGAGCAGCATGAAGTTCAGCGTTTGGCTTCGAGATTGCCAAGTTAGCGACGAATAAGCAGTGAGATGGATGAGTGCGATATTTATTGGAGAGCACGACCGCGGTGTCAGGGGCTGCGGGCTGAACGGAGCAAGGCGGATGCGAAGAATGAGCAGATGAAGATGTAACTGATGCACATGAAGCTCGAGATGATGAGCGCGAAGAAGAAGCCATATTCTTTAAGCAAGCAAGCTAGCTATGAGTAAAGCGTGGTTTAAGATATCCAAAGACGGATTATATACACACTTCTCAGGGGTATTTAGAATGACACGTCGCAATTCAGATGCAGTGGTATTTATATATGTCTGCAGTTTGTTAAGCAACAACCTTATTTCCGTGAACGGCATTTTATTGGTTACAGTTATATTGTCGTATCGTGTCGAGTAGTGAAACGAACCAATGAACGGAATCCACTTATAATAAGGTTTTTTGTTATCCTGACGATTCAGATATAAAAATAGCCGTAGACGCGCACACAACTTAATCAATCTTCCGCTTATTACTAATAGCTTGTTTAGATCATCTACATGCAGTTCGTCTTCGTCCGAAAGTGCTTCAAGGATGTTGATGATACCAGGCAGATCGTCGATCAGCTTGGCTAACTTTAGAACGTTAACGTTATTTGACTGCGACACTCTTTGTTGTAATTGTTTACCAGCCATTTGCGTATGTTATTATATACTGTTATCGGTAGTATAAGAAACGATATGAAGGCTTTATAGACTTCTTTTTATATGTACGCGAACGTTTCGTACTAGATCTCTTTTGACTTGCGATCACCTCTTTGAATACATTGGGAGTTCTCTGACACTGGAATTCGACATGGACCAATATCATAAAGATGACCCGATAAAGTACATAGTGGCTAAATATGCATTATTGCTAGATAGAAAATGTGCCAGAGATTTTCATCCGAACCAAATGGCTCAAGTATTTGCTGGAAATATGAAGACTGTCTTGAGATACGAAGATAGCTCGATCTTAGATCAAGCGCTCGCAGTCCTTCCTTTAGAGCGATTATACAACTTTGCGGACGCTGACCCTGAAAACCATCAGGATGCACTTATAAAGGAACTTCTTAACTGGTTCAAGAATGATTTCTTTACATGGGTTGATATACCTAACTGTTCTGTCTGCGGCAGTTCAACGCAACCCTCGACGGAATCTCCACTTCCTACTGCTGACGAACAGAAGTTTGGCGCTGGAAGAGTCGAGGTGTACAAATGCATCTCTAACAGCTGCGGTGCTATGGAAAGGTTTCCTAGATACAATAATCCGGCTATTCTTTTGCAAACCAAGCGCGGAAGATGTGGCGAATGGGCTAATGCCTTTGGGTTATTGTGTCGGGCTCTGGGCTCCAGAGTTAGATTCGTGTGGAACAGCGAAGATCACGTATGGATCGAAGTGTACTCGCCACATCAAAAGAGATGGATTCATACAGATCCGTGCGAAAACGCATGGGACAACGCTCTTCTATATTCTAAAGGTTGGGGCAAGAAGATGGCGTATTGTATTGCATTCGAAGCGACAGGTCCGATTGACGTATCCCGCAGGTACATCAGAGATATAGAGGACCAACTGCCAAGATACTTGATATCTGAAGCAGATTTAAAGAGTTTGCTGGCTTATCTGCGGCTGAAATACAGAACGCTTCCGATAGATCAACTTCTTCGCCTATACTACGAGGATGTACAAGAATTAGCAGAGCTAAATTCTTATAAAGCAAACGCAGAGAGTCTTCCAGATATCACTTCATTAAGACTAAACCCCAGATCTTCAGGATCCGCAGAATGGATTAAATCTAGGGGCGAAAATGGGCGCGAGAACAAAGATAACCAGAGTTGATTTTGGTGTCTACAAGGACGATGTGCAGAATGCAATTAATAATGCTCATGCTTAGATTATTAAATAGATCATAAAAACAGTTCCGTCATTAACTTCGGGCCTTTGAGTAGCTGTTGGCACTCAGGGGCAGCACACTTCTCAGGTTTCTTTCGCCTTACGGCTTGCCGCAATTCTGTTACACAACGCCCGCAATAAAGATGTCCACATTTACTGCAAGCAAAAGTGCGAGATTCCAGTTCAGGCAAAGGCTGAGGCGCCCTAGCTTTCTGTTTCTGTGTTAGTTTAGGTTTAGTTATTGTTTCCGGGTCATCTGTACCAAGTTCATTCTGTGGTTGCAGAGGTCGTGGTTTGCATAACTCATTATCACAGCGAGTACAAAGCATAGTTTTCGCTGGTTCGATAGAATTGCTAAAGTGATTCTTAGCTTTTGTGTGTTTCCGAAGCTCTTTCGTGACTAGCCTTTTGTGGCGGTTCTCTGCTTCTTCTAGCATTTGAGATTCGTTCGAAGGTAAGGCGCGGAAGTCCATATAAGATAGAGCTCTGCCGAAAAGATCTGATATGGAAGAACTTGTAGTGATCTCATCAAGAGAAGAGTCAGTGTCTGCAGGCTGCGCATAATCCCCAAGAAAGAAATCCAAGAATCCAGTAACTGGCCGTGACATTCTGCTGTTGTCGAACTGACGTGCAGCATTCATCAAAGCGCCCTGATAAGGCCGCCTGCGAGAGTTATTTGAGACTCGAATGGCCGGAGTCCGCCGTAATGAAGAGGTTCTATTTCTGCTGAGATTTGAAGGTATCGGGCTGTTGCGGGAGAGAGTTCTGTAGTCGTTAATGTAGTCGAGTTCGGGCGATCGTAGTCGAATATCTGAAGGCCCATTAAAAGTGGTTGGGCCTCGAGGTTCTGCTGGTCGTACATTTGTGAAAACGACATCAAAAGGGTCTACATTAGAAATACCGGACCCAGGTTGTTCGTGGATGAATTCCACTTCTTCTGGTGGCAAGCTCTGTGCGATGGGCGTAGAGCGAGAGTCCACTAACAAGACGTCATCTGACGAGACGGGCGATCTCCATTGAACTCTAGGCCGAGACGCTGGAACAACTTGTGTGAGCTGGACATCGCTACCAGCAGAAGTTTCTGAGATGTCTATAAAGTCATCTGGAGAATGCGATAGAGAATTTGAAGGTGTCATAGAAGAGCCTGTTCGTGGTGTTGTGAAAGAAGAGGATCTATGATTTGACGAGCTGGAGGCGGCGAGTCCTTCGGAAGAGACCCTTCTGATTTTTCTAGGCCTCTCCATGGCCTGGTCTCACAATAAAAACAATAATATAGTTATAAAGAGAAAGCGCGGGAGGCGGTAAATGTTAGAGGCGCGGTTGTGTCCGGTGGGGAGGGAAATAGTTGACTACTAGCAGGAAGGTACGGCGGTGTATGTTCGGGTGTAAAGATTAGAATTCAGGCAGGGTAACACATTAAGTTCATATTTCAGTTACGTTGGTAGGAGGACCGGTCATGAAGTTTCGTCAATTGGATCGACATTAATACCGGTATAACCGCGCGAGGGGAATACGAGTACACCGTTCTGGTAGGGGCAAACACGAATTGGTGGTACTGTGGCGGAGCTGGTCAGGTTGAACGTTTCGGAGACTTGAGAGTCTTGACCCGACTTACCGATAACGCTGACGAAAGCGATATCGCCTGTCTCTGAATCTGCGAGGCAAACAGTATTTTGATAATGCGGTGCGATAAGTGTTGGTGCAAACGGCAGTTTGGTGTCGTGTGACCGAGCGACTTTGCGTAAATCGTAGAAGATAAGGGAATCACCCGAGAGTGCCAGTAGCAATGTGCCGGAGCTAGCGAATGCGATGTTCGTTAGATTTTGTTCGTCGAAAGTAGCAGCAACAGATCCGCTTGTTAGATCGTAAATACTGATACCGTTCGGCGTGAGTGCGGCAAGCAGCTGGCCGTCAGGATGGACGGCGACTGGTGAAGGGGATTCGATCAGGTTCAGTGACGGGCTTCTAGCCACCAGCGCCACCGATTCCAGATCAGAAAGGTCGTAAATGAAATATTGGTCGTCAGCAACAATGACAAGAAGCGAATTTGGCAGAATTGAATAGTAAGGTATTGGCCCCTCATGAGCGGCGTCCGCTATCGGGATTAGAAACCCGGTGACTATATTGGTGAACGGTTTGGTCAAGGTGTGCACTGTATCGAGCGAACCGCCACGAAGAACCTGAATTTGGCCGGATTCTGTGAGTATGACAGGGAACGGTATTTGCGGGTTACCAATTATCAGCCGCGCAGGATCTGACAAGGGCACGGAGATGTGTTTGAAGTGTAGAGTGTTGTCAGAGATATAAGCCAGAGCACCATACGAGGATTCAGAAGCGTCATGTTCTTTAGCGGCGACACAAAATAGTCCAAACTCTTTTTCAGACTGGAACGTGTCAATAGGCACAAAGCTGGTTGAGTTAGGTAAAGGGTGTTTTTTGCGGTAGGACGCTAGAGAGCGAGCTGTGAGTGACAGTTGTTGTTGTAGCGTAGAGGGCATTTCCAGGCCAGTATTGGGAGAGTTAGCAGCGGTGGTCTCTTGATCGGGTGCATTGGAGTTGCCGATACGTACGATAAGTTGTTCGAGCGCTTGTTTTGCCTCGTCTCTTTCTTGTTGCAGTTTAGCGGCTACGCGGACTGCTGCGTCGATCTTGTAGAGTGCGATTGAAAGTTCTTGACGGGTTTCCTGAAGTTGTTTACGCAAGGAGAATGTTTCTAGAGCGTTTGCATCGTATTCTTTAGCGAGCGAATCGAGAAGGCTGGGTATTGAGAGGGTGTCTGGAGGTTTTGTAGCAATTCCTGCTGAAGTGTTGACTGGTAGTAAGTCGTCGACGCTGAGAGGTTTTTGCGACACAGGGTCAACACCGTTCAATTGAATATAGTTTTCTATGAGCGAACGGTCGAATATTGACCCGCTTGCGGGCGAAAATACTGGAGATTTCGGCGGGTTTCCCGAGATTGCGCAGAACATCGTGCAAGTAGAGGTAGAGTGGTTGCTAGGCTAGAGCATGATGAAAGAGCGAGTATTAAGGCAAGGCTATATTGTATGAATTATAATGCTAGTCAGAGGAGAGTGCGACAGTAGTATTGTTGTTAGAGGTAGAAGATAGTAGTAGAGATAGAGGTTTCAATAGTATAGAGATATGACAAGATGTAGTTGCAGAAGCGTAAGCGTACAGGCAAGTAGATTGCGATGTAAAGGCTCTTGGTTGGTCTGCTGCTAAACGGATAGTGATACGCAAATGTGCCAATGAGACGAATCGCATAAATTAAACGGCGTTTAAAAATTAAGATCGCTAAACGGCAAGGTTATAACGGAATAGGCAGTTAGTGGTACTAGAATATGCATAATAGAGAGAGATACTCCGACGGACCTTGGCGAAGAAGTCCGATATCTAAAACTCTTTATCACGCGATGTTAGCTACTAAAGCGATTATAGCGATCATTGCGATTACAGCGATTCGCGATCTTTATAGTATCGCAGATATCCGGTAAACTGACTGTCGAGAAAACAGCTGATGATAAACGCCATCTTTGTTCATTAACCAAATTCTTGCGGCATCAAGCCACAATCACCAGAGCAAATACAGCTTTCTAGAATAAACTTCTCCTTTTAATCGGACAAGCCCGTTCGCCGGCTAGCGTCTTCTTTGATTCGAAGAAAGCTTCCCTAGAACGGTCAGAATGTCCGATTACAGTTAGAGGCAGTCTAAACTCTTTTAAAGATACATTTCAATATTATTGGTTAACAACTATTAGAGTTCAAAAGCGATCTAAAGCGATCTCTTTGACTCCAACTGGGTGTCATTGTTCTCATGGATATTGGGAAAACAACAATGGGAATTTAACATTATTTATGGTGCAGTTTTTGTAAAACAGAACCTCAAAAAAAAAGAGAAAATTTAAAGCCTTGAACGTTAATGCGGCGTGCAGGGATCTCATTCGCTGAAAAATTTCCGTGTATTTCTTAGAAGCCTTTCTGCTCTTTTTTTTTTTCTTTCTACCGCGATAGTCCGTATGGTCCGGTCTAGTAACACTTGCAGTCCGACCGATCGGAGGATTGAGATCACATCGTAATGTGCCAACAATACGACAAAATAAACAATCTCATGCAATAAATAAGCCTCTAAACCGACCTCTGATGCGTCCAGCAATATTCTCATTGCGCAGAACTGACTGTTCGCACGACTAACGGGCCCGTACTAGTCTGCCTCTCAGCCAATAAACGGTCGATAATGGCAAAATAAAGTTCATAAATTTAGGTTTACAGACCTCTTATTGGCCTGCAACTTCTTCCTTGTTAAAACCACGAACAATGATCCTTCATCGAACAATGACACCTCTAGGTATGCCTATATCTATCGGCAAATTTTCTGCAGAAATGATATTCTACTACTCGCTACACGAACCATGCATACCGTCTGGAGCACCGTCACTGAGTTCGAGACACTCCTCTGCACACCACCCCCACTAGCTACTACTACTCTTTACTCCCAAGGGTTCACCTCAGCTACAGGTATCGTTACCGCTTATGATGACTACTGCCATCCACACGTTACCTACACTGACAATGTCTATTGCTTTGAGTGCATCTCAACGGTAGTCTCATATATTCCAAAACCGCCACTTGTTTCTGGCTCTAACACCTACGTTTATAGCGTCTACGAGGACATATCTGTTCAGGTCTCGGTCACCGGCGATATCACTTACCGCTATCCAGTAGTTGTCCCTACATCTTCTCCAGTTGGTCCTTCACCGTCTGGAACGCCTTCACTACCTGGAACGCCTTCAACACCTGTAACTCTTTCACAGTCTTCTTGCTTCACGTTTTCCCCGGTCAACTCTATCGGCGCAACATGGTACCCGGACTCTGCAGACTGGTCCAGCCAGCAGATCGCTGATGCCACATACCGCACAGGATCCTATGCGCTCGTCGACACTCAACACGATGATCACTCTTACGCTGCAGAAGGTCCTAATTATGGCGTCACTGAGCTTTTTGTTTACCTCCGCATGAACGCCGCTGAAATCAGCGCCCTCAGAATCTCGCTCTCCTCGCCACCCGCAGGTACAGTCGCCCAAGCCTACCTTTTCGTCGGCCCGCACCTCGTCGAGTGTATGCCGCTACCTAGCCTCAGCGACGTTCAGTTTTCGGACATAGCGTCTCTTTCCGCAGAGAATGGCTACACAGCAGACCACTCTTTCACTGGCCTTCAGGAAACCTGGTACCCAGTCCGTATTGTCGTTGTCACATCTACCGCCGCCACCGTATCCGCAGAATCTCGATCAGCGTCTGACGGTAAATGGATAATCGTCTTCCCGGTACCGTCAAACGATAGCGGCTATATAGAAGTCGCAGCTGTCGACTTGTCTCCTAGTGGCAACCTCATCACCTCTTCTCTGACATCGGCCGCTACCTCTCCCGCGATATCGTCTCTGCTGCCTTCAAGTCAACCTCTTCCCCCTGCTAGCACTCATTCCTCAGACTTGCAACATAGCACTGAAATTACTACCACAATCAGCTCAATAATCAGCTCGATCTTACCCGACCTACCTTCGTCTGAGCCCTCATATTATTCATCATGGGCAGTCTATTCGAATAGCTCGTTATCATCTTTGACCGCTCCTTCATCTGATATCTCGTCTGGTGCTGCTCCTATCACCTCCTCTGCTATTGTATCGTCTTCTGAAGTTGCCAGTCTTGCCTCCTCTTCTGCTTCTCCTGCGCCGTCCTCTGAAGTCGCAAGTCTATCGCCTTCAGCTTCTGCTTCCCCGGCGCTATCTTCTGAGGTTCCCAGTCCATCTCCATCTGATTCTCTGGCGCCATCTTCTGAGGTTCCCAGTGCTTCACCATCAGCCTCTCCTGCGCTGTCTTCTGAAGTTTCCAGTGCATCACCATCTGCTTCCCCGGCGCTATCTTCTGAGGTTCCCAGTGATTCGCCATCTGCTTCTTCTGCCGCATCATCTGAAGTCGTTAGTGCATCACCATCTGCTTCCCCGGCGCCATCTTCTGAGGTTCCCAGTGATTCGCCATCTGCTTCTTCTGCCGCATCATCTGAAGTCGTTAGTGCGTCGGCCTCCGCTTCAGCTTCTCCTGCGACGTCTTCTGAATTTCTCACTGCTTCGCCGTCAGCGTCTCTTGCGCCGTCTTCTGAGGTTCCCAGTGCTTCACCACCAGCCTCTCCTGCGCTGTCTTCTGAAGTTTCCAGTGCATCAACATCAGCTTCCCCGGCGCCATCTTCTGAGGTTCTCAGTGAATCACCATCAGCTCCTGCTGCCTCATCTTCTGAGGTTCCCAGTACATCACCGTCAGCTCCTACTGCCTCATCTTCTGAGGTTCCCAGTGCGTCACCGTCAGCTTCTTCTGCGCCGTCTTCCGAAGTTCCCAGTGCATCACCATCAGCTTCTACTGCGCCGTCTTCTGAGGCCGCCAGTGCTTCTCCTTCAGCTAGTGCATCTTCATCTGCTATTTCCGATACTCTAGGATGTTCGGATATTGACGACAATGCTGCCACCGGTAGCGTATTTGCTGCTATGTACACTTCAAGTGAATATTACAGTGAAAGTGAAGTTATTGATGGGTCTTACCGATTCAACGAGCGCACTGTGTACTCTGCTGCGATTGATTACACGCCTTTATCAATCAGCTGGGTATTTCAAGATACGACTACTGGACCCTCTGAAGTGGTTGGTTACTTTAAGCCTGCCACCGATGTTCAGGATGCACTTTTCACGCTCAACAACATTGCCGATCCTATCGTTAACGCGACATTTTTTGTTGCAATTGGATCAGTTGCGGCCGAATGTCTTGATGAACCTACTATTGGAGATGGAGGCAAGAGCGCTTACAATACTGGAATCAATGTGGACAGTCCGAGCACGGCATTTTCNCAAATTCATTGTGGTACCGTTTAGTTCAG